>JAPDFW010000054.1:190000-669525 GCA_028826165.1 Anaeramoeba ignava
GATTTGGATATTTTTGTGATATTTTTGGATTATCTGGTTCTTTAGAATTATCTGTATCTATATATTTATTTATTTTTATTTGATTGATTTGATTTTTATTTATTTTGATTTGTATCATAATTAAAATAATTTAATTGATTTGAATGATTTTGATTTGTATATTTTTGTAATATTTTTGGATTATCTACTTCTTGCAAATTATTTTCTTCAAAATTAGAATTATATGTATCAGTATCTGTTATAAATTCATCTGAAAGAGAATCATCATTTGGTTGTTTTGTTTGATTTGATTTAGTTTGATTTGATTTTTTTGTTTGATTTGATTTATTTTGATTTGATTTAGTTTGATTTGATTGATTTGATTTAGTTTGATTTGATTTATTTTGATTTGATTGATTTGATTGATTTGATTTATTTTGATTTGGATATTTTTGTAATATTTTTGGATTATCTATTTCTTGCAAATTATTTTCTTCAAAATTAGAATTATCTGTATCTATATCTGTTATAAATTCATTACTTGATTGATTTGAATTATTTGATTGATTTTGATTTGTATATTGTTGTAATATTTTTGAATTATTTACTTCTTGCAAATTATTTTCTTCAAAATTAGAATTATCTATATCTGTATCTTTTATAAAATGATTTGGATTTAGATTTCCAGTTTTCGAAATTTCTTTTAATATTTGGGATTTTTTTGGTGGTGTAGGTTTAATTATATATTGATTTAAATATTTTTGTGAAATAATTTGATTTATTTCTTTTTGGAAAATTCTTTTCTTTTTTTGTTTTTGTAAATTTTGTTTGATAATTTTTAAAATTTCTTTTGAATTTGCATTTGCTTTTGCTTTAGAAAATATCTGGTTCAATTTCTGTATATAATTATTAATTATATATTCATCTTCTATTAATTCAAAAATGAATTTGATACTAATTTCAATAAATTTCTTTACATTTCCTTTTTTAATCATTTCATCATTTTCAATTAATATTTCTTGATAATTTTCAATTAAATCTTTGGAAAGTTCTAAATTTTCTTTTTCTAAATAAAATCTTTCTTCTTTTGTTATGTTTAAATTATTTTTGTTTGTATTTGTTTGTATTTCTTGTATTTCTTGATTTTTTGCTTTGTAAATAAGTATATAAGCTGAACATCCATATTTATTTGAATATTTACTTTTCTTTTCTTTTTGTCTCCAAAACAAATACTTTCAAAATAATTCATATTAAATTGTGATACTGTTGAATCATTAAATTCAATCCATTTACTTCCTTCATTTTCTTTGATAAGTGAATAATAATGCCCTGAATATGTACTTCCACAATGAACAATAACTCCAACAAGTTCATATTGATATTCTTGTTTTTGATTTTGATTTTGATTTTTTGATTCTTCAATAATATTTTCAAAAATTTTATTCTTTCTTCTTCTTTTTTGGTTCTTTTTTTTCTTTTGATTCATTTTTAATAATTCTTTTTTTGTTTGAAATGCAAACCATTCTCTTGTATATTTCTCCATATTTAATTCTTTGGGAAATTCAAAATAATCATTTACTTTAAATCTTCTGTTTGTTCGATAATTGTAATCAAATCTTTTTAATTGGAAAATCATATACTTGGGAAGTTTTTTGAAATATACAAATTTATTGGTATCAACTTTTCTTTTCAATTTTAAACTTAAATATTGGTTTTTCCCTTTTAATGCTTCTTTGGAAGTGTACGAGTCAAGTGATTCTATTAATCCTGTTTTCCCTAAAATATCAATACTTATTGTAAAAAATTCTTCATCAACTTCTTCTAAATCTCCTGTTTCAATTATATCCATTAAATTCATTGATATTCCTCCAAAATTTTCATTCAAAATATTTTTTTCTTTTCGATCATTTAATTGTTCTGTAATTAAATCAAATAAACAATTTAAAAATTCACTTGCATCTTTCTGTTCTCCACTTCTTAATTTTTCTCCCCAAAAACTAAAATTATTTGCGAAATTTCTTGTATTTACACTTTTTCTTCCATTTGATTCTGAAAGTTCTCTTAATATTTTATGGAAATATGCGAATGCTATAAAGTTTGAATCTAATTTTTCTTTTTCTTTTTTCATTTCAAAAATATCAATAGAAATTATTTTGTTTCTGAATTCAGGAATCATAAATAATTGTTGAAGTGTTGAATTCATATAACAAGTTGCTCCAATATTTGTTAATCCTGAATATTGCCTTTTTGATTTAATTTTATTTTTTGATTTTAATTTTTTTAATTCATTTTTTGATAAAAAGTATTGAATAATTTCTTGAAAATTAGTTATTAAATTAAATAATTGGATTTGATTATTTTTGTTTGTTTTGGAAATTTCAATAATTAAATCAAATGCTTTTCTTCGATTTTCTTTTTCAATTAATTTGGGATAATAAAATTGAATTTGTATTTTTTTTGGATTTGATATAAAATTAAATAAGCAATTTGTGAAAATTTCTTGAATTATTGAATAATATTCATTTGTTATATTCATTTTTTTATTTTCTTCAATTAGTATTCTTATCATTTCAATATAATTTTTAATCATATTTTCTTCTTTTTCTTCTTTTATCATTTCTGTTATTTTCTTGATAATAATATTGGTTGATAATTTTGTTGTTAATTCATTTCTAAATTTTATTAACTCTTTGATTAAATTAAAATAGTTTTCATAATTTTCTTTTCTTATATAATCTGTTTTTTTGATTAAATCAAATAATGTTTTATATGGATTTTCTAATATAGATATTAATTTTGTTGCATTAATTGATTGTTCTTTTTTTTGTAACTTAATATTCTCTTCAAAAATTTTAATTATTATTTGATTCATTATTTCTTGAAATTCTTTATCATTACAATAAAATATTGTTTTTTTAATAATTTCATTGATATTTTCTATTGAAAATATTTGATTAATCCAATATTTTCTTTCTTCTCCACTTAAACATTCATTTCTAATAATATTTAAACAATTTATTGCAATAATTCTACTTTTTATCTTTATTTCGTTATTTTTCTTTTGTGAATATTGATTATTATAATTTGAATTAAGATTTAGAAAATTGATAATCATTATTCTAATAACTTCAAAAAGTTTTTAATCTTTTCTTTACCAACTATTAATTTTTGATTTGTTTTTATCAATAACTAATTCATTTAAATTATTCAATAATAATAATTGATATTCAAGAATTTTCTTATTCTTTATTTCTTCTTGATTAATTGTGGAAATATTAATAATTTCTTCTATCAAGAAAATGATAAATTCTTCATTTATATTCTCTAATTTCATTATTTTCATTTTAATTTCTTCAATTATTTTCGTTAAAATTTTAAGTTTATAAAGATACTGAAAAGAATTTATTTTTCCAAATTCTTTTCTGATTTCTTCTTTGGTAAAATTTCCTTTTAATAAATTTGAAATATTTTCTAAATATTTAGGATTTAATGGAATTTTTGAAATTAATTCTATTATTGATTTTTGGATATATTTTTCTTGATTTTCTTCTTTTTCTAATAAATTAAATAACAATTCAAAATATTCTATCAAAATATAACTTGGTGTTTTTTCTTTTTCAATTCTTTTTAAATTTGGATATTGATTTGGAATTTGATTTGAACATTCAATAAAAATTATTGGATTGGAATATAAATGTATTTCTTCAACAGTTTTTGATAATTAGATTTATTAATTTGAGGATGTGATTTGATTTGATATTCTGTTTCTTTCTTTTGAATTTTCTCTTCAATCTTTTTTATTAAAGAATATACATTTTCTTGATTTGAAATTTCAATTTCAATTTCAATTTCATTTTCATTTAAATAATATATTTTTGGATTTTGTTCCAAAATGATTAATTTAACTTTAAATTTTAAATCTTTTTCAATAAATTTAATAAATTTGGTTAATTCAATAACATTTCGAAAAATTATTTTTTCTTTTTCTTTTTCTTTTTCTTTTTTCATTTCTGAAATACATTTTTGAATGAATTCTTTATAATAAATTTCTGTAAAATTTGTTTTGTTATAATTGTAATTTTTTTGAAAATTATTTAAACAATCATCAATACATTCTTCAAAAAATTTTTCATTTTCAATTTCCATTTCATTTTCAATTTCCATTTCATTTTCAATTTCATTTTCAATTTCATTTTCATTTTCATTTTCATTTTCAATTTCAATAATTCTTTTTAATATTTGTTTCCAATATTCAAAAGTTAATTTTATAAGTTCATTTTTTGGATTTGAATTTAATGCTTTGAAAAAATAATCAATTTCAATTCCATTTTTTTCATAATTAATTCTAAAATTTTTAATCCAATTTAAAAATATTTCTTTTTGCTTTTGTTTTTCTTGGAATTTAAATGCAATTTCAAAAAAAAGAATATCAATTTGATTTTTAATTTTTTTTTCTATTTCATTTTCGATCTGTTTCTTCTTGTTTTTATTTTATGTTTTTTTAAATTAGAATTAGAATTTTTTTTTTTTTTATTTTTATTTTTTGAGAATTTACATTTGAATTTTCCAAACTTCTTAAAAATAAAATTATTTTTTTTGAAATTTGATTAATTTCTTTTTGTATTTCTTCTCCAAAAATAATTTTCATAATTTTTTCTGAAGGAAAATCATTAATAAATATTCTATTGTTTTTTTTTTTAAATTAGAATTAAAATTAGAATTTAAATTAAATTTAAAATAAATTTACTCTTCAAAACCATATAAATTATTATTTGATAATTTATCAAATTTTTCATTTTCAATTTTTGAAATTATTTGTTGAAGTTTTTCTAATGATTTAAATTGTAAAGATGTATTTTTGGATTCTGAAAAATTGATTGCAATTTTTTTTTGAATAAATATTTCAAAATTTAAATATTTTTTATTTTCTTTTTCTGCTCTTTCAATTATTTTCAATAATTCTAAAATCAATCCTTCATTCGAATCAAGTTTTTCCAATTTTCCAAAAAATTCAATAAATTTGAAAATAATAAATTGAATGAAACTTGAAATTAAATTAAGAAATTCATTGGAAAATATTTTTGAAATCTTTTTTTGTTTTTAATTTTTAATAATAATTTTTAATAATAATTTTTAATAATAATTTTTACTTTTGTTATTAAATCTAAATAATTTCTATCAATAAATTCTGTTATTTCAAATAAATTTGTTGAAAGATTTGAAAGGAGAAAACAAATTATTTTTTCAAATCCTCTAATTCTTAAAAAATATTCAATATTTTCTTTTAATAAAATAGGATAATCTTTTAATTCTTCATTCTTTTTTAATTAAATAAATTAATTAAATTTAAAAAAAATATTATTATTATCTTTTTGATATTAATAGATAAATAAATTTTACTTCTATAAATTTAAATTTTTCAATATTTTCTTTTATTATTCTTCTTTTTTCAATTTTAAAAATATTTTCAAATGGTTTATTATATAATTCTTCTGGATTTTGTTTCCAAAATGAAAGGAAATTTCCCTATTTTTATTTTTTGATTTATAAATAATATAAAAAGAGAATTTTTCAATCAATTTATTTATTAATAAAAAAATTTTTACTTACATTTTCATAAGTTTTAATTCCTGTTTCATAATTAATTGGAAAATAATCATAAAAACAATTCTTTTCAAAATTAAAAATTAATAAAAGTGTTTTGGAAATTTCTTCGTTTTGTTCTTCAATTTTAAAGAAAATTAAATCAAGACATTTTTTAAAAAATTTTTGAATTTCTTTAATTTCTTCAATTTTTTCAGTTTTATTTTTCCAAATTTGATAAACAATTCTATAAAAGAAATTATTTAAAAAATCTTCTTCTTCTTCTTTTCAAGTTTTTTATCAATTATTAGATTAATTTTCTCTTCAATTTCTTTAATATTTTATTTTTTTTTAAAAAAAAATTTATTATTTAAAAAGAAATTAATTTTATTTATATTGTTTACCTTTTAAAGATGTATTTAAATTATTTAAATTCATTTTTCTTTTTTGAATAAAAATAAAAAGGAAAAAAATGAAAAAAAAAAAAAGTGGATAAAAAAAAAAATTAAAAAACAAGAAAAGGAGAAAAAATAAATAATTAAAATGAAAGGAGAATAAAAAGGAGAATAAATTTAAATTTTAATTTTAATTTTAATTTTGATTATTAAATTTGTTAATTAATAAATCAAATAAATTTGGATATGTTTCATTTAATTGAAAATAATCAATTCCAATTTGAATTTCATCAATGATTTCTTGTGTAATTTCAATTTCATCTTTAATTTGATTTGAATAAATCCAATATTCAAATATTTGAAATGATTTATTACTTAATTCACTATAATCTGTAACTTTATTTGAAGTATCTTTTGTTACAGATAAAAACATTCCTCGATATAATTCACTTCTCATTATTAATATTAATTTAGGAAATTTATATTGTTTTTCTTTTCTTTCAATTATAAAATCTTTTTCATTTTTATTTAAATAAATTCTTTTCATTGTTTCTTCAATTTTTTCATTTAAATTTATAATTTCTTTAATTTCACAATATAATTTTGGATTTATTATTCTGTTTGAATAAATCATTTCAAATATTTGATTGGATTCTTTAATTGATTTTTTTGAAATAATTTCTTGAAGTTTTTCAATTTGATTTTGATTTTCATTTTGATTTAATCTATATTTTAATATTAATTTATGAGCTTCAATTATTTCTCCATTTTTGGTTTTAAATGAAATATCACAAAATTCTTTTCTTCTAAATAGTTTTATCAAATCTTCTTCAAGATTGGAAAAAAAGAAGAATAATAAAGAAATGATTTATCAACTCCACAAGAAATATGATAATTAGAAATATTTTCATTAAATCTTAATTTAGGAATTTCAATTTGAATTGGAATTAATTGTGTTTTTGTATTTCCATTTCCTAATTCACCATAATAATTATATCCAAATACTATTAATTTTGAATTGGATGTTAAAATCAAAGTATGAGCATTTCCAACAGAAAAATCAAGAATATTATCATCATTTTCAAATAAAGATGATTTGATTTCAGTAAATTCATAAGTATCTTCATCTTCTTTCCCAAGTCCATTAAATTGCCAATATCCACATGAATAAAGTTTTCTTTTTGGATTTTCATCTTCATTTTCAATCAACATTATTGAATGAACATATCCACATTGAATATCAATTATTTTGCCTTTTGGAATATTTTGGATTTTGGTTAATTTTTGGATTTTTGTTTCTTCTTTTATTAATTCTCCTAATCCAACTTGACCATATTCATTATCTCCACATACATATAATTCTTGATTTGAATTTAAAATAAAAACAGAACTTGAATCATTTCCTGAAAATATTTTAGAAACATTTTTCATCATTAAAATTGGTTTTTCTGTTTTTTTAAGTATTTTAGAATCAAAACCAAGTTGGCCAGAATAATTTGAGCCAATTCCATAAACATTTTTATTTGAAGTTAATAAGTAAATTGAACAAGCTCCAGAAACAATATCTTGAATTATTCTATCATTTTTATCTTCAATTAATGATGAAATATTGATAAATTCATTTGGATTATTTGGATTAATATTATATCTTTTAGCAAATAAATTTCCTTCTTTTGTTAAAATAGCTTCATTTTCATGACCAACAGATACTTTTTGAATATTTTCTTCAATTTGGATTTTTGAAGGATTTTGATTTGAATCATTTTCTTTTAAATATTCTATTGCTTTTCCATTTTCAAAAAGGAAAATTATTGAAGAATAACCTGATGAAATTTATTTAATTTGTTTTTCATTTTCATTTTCATTTTCATTTTCAAATTTAAATTGAATTGGTTTTGTTATTTTATCTGGTTCATTTTTGATAAGTTTTGTGTCTTGATTTTCACCAAAAAATAAACAATCATTCATTTTTGAAAAAGAAAAAAAATGAAAAAAATGAATTTTTAATTTTAATTTTAATTTTGATTTTGATTTTGATTTTGATTTTAATTTTAATTTTAATTTTAATTTTAATTTTAATTTTAATTTTGATTTTGATTTTAATTTTAATTTTAATTTTAATTTTAATTTTAATTTTAATTTTAATTTTAATTTTAATTATTAAATTTGTTAATTAATAAATCAAATAAATTTGGATTTGTTTGATTTAATTGAAAATAATCAATTCCTATTTGGATTTCATCAATGATTTCTTGTGTAATTTGAATTTCATCTTTAATTTGATTTGAATAAATCCAATATTCAAATATTTGAAATGATTTATTACTTAATTCACTATAATCTGTAACTTTATTAGAAGTATCTTCTGTTACAGATAAAAACATTCCTCGATATAATTCACTTCTCATTATTAATATTAATTTAGGAAATTTATATTGTTTTTCTTTTCTTTCAATTATAAAATCTTTTTCATTTTCATTTTCATTTAAATAAATTCTTTTAATTGTTTCTTCAATTTTTTCATTGGAATTTATAATTTCTTTAATTTCAGAATATAATTTTGGATTTATAATTCTGTTTGAATAAATCATTTCAAATATTTGATTTGATTCTTTAATTGATTTATTTGAAATAATTTCTTGAAGTTTTTCAATTTTATTTTGATTTTGATTTTGATTTAATCTATATTTCAATATTAATTTATGAGCTGAAATTATTGAACCATTTTTGGTTTTAAATGAAATATCACAAAATTCTTTTCTTCTAAATAATTTTATCAAATCTTCTTCAAGATTGGAAAAAGAAGAAAGGAAAGGAGAATAATAAAGAAATGAATTGAAAAATCCACAAGAAATATGATAATTAGAGATATCTTCATTAAATCTTAATTTAGGAAATTCAGTTTGAATTGGAATTAATTGATTTATTGTATTTCCAGTTCCTAATTCACCATAAAAATTATCTCCAAATCCAACTAATTTTGAATTGGAAGTTAAAATCAAAGTATGTTCATGTCCAACAGAAAAAGCAAGAATATTATCATTATCATTTTCAAATAAAGATGATTTGATTTCAGTAAATTCATAAGTATTTTCATTTTTGCCAAGTCCATTACATTGATAATCTCCACATGAATAAAGTTTTCTTTTTGGATTTTGATTTTGATTTTGATTTTCAATCAACATTATTGAATGAGTATATCCACATTGAATATCAATTATTTTGCCTTTTGGAATATTTTGTATTTTGGTTAATTTTTGGATTTCTGTTTCTTCTTTTATTGATTCTCCTAATCCAAGTTGACCATAATAATTATCTCCACATACAAATAATTCTTGATTTGAATTTAAAAGAAAAACATGATTTGAACAATTTCCTGTAAATATTTTAGAAACATTTTTCATCATTAAAATTGGTTTTTCTGTTTTTGGAAGTATTTTAAAATCAAAACCAAGTTGACCATATTGATTTAAACCAATTCCATAAACATTTTGGTTTGAAGTTAATAAGTAAATTGTGCTGTATCCAGAAACAATATCTTGAATTATTCTATCATTTAGATCTTCAATTAATGATGAAATATTGATAAATTCTTTTAGATTTTTTGGATTAATATCATTTCCTTTGGCAAATACATTTCCTTCTTTTGTTAAAATAGCTTCATTTTCAACACCAACAGATACTTTTTGAATATTTTCTTCAATTTGGATTTTTGAAGGATTTTGATCTGAATCATTTTCTCTTAGATATTCTATTGCTTTTCCATTTTTAAAAAGGAAAATTGTTGAAAAATAACTTGTTGAAATTTGTTTAATTTGTTTTTCATTTTCATTTTCATTTTCATTTTCATTTTCATTTTCATTTTTAAATTTAAATTGAATTGGTTTTATTATTTTTTCTGGTTTATTTTTGAAAAGTTTTGGATTTTGATTCCAACCAAAAAATAAACAATCATTCATTTTAAAAAGAAAAAAAAATGAAAAAATGAAAAAAATGGAAATTTATTTTTTTCTTTTTTAAATTTTTGATTATTAATTTTTTATGGCATTTAGTAGAAAAAATTGTTTTGGAATTTTTTGTATTTTTATTGTTGTTTTTATTTGGGTTGGATCTTCAGAATTGATGAATTATCTTTTTACTTCACAAGGATATGACAAACCTTATTTTCTTGCATATTTTGATACAGGTCTCTTTTCTGTTTATCTTTTTGGTTTTTTATTCCATCCAAAATGGAAAAGGCAATGCAGTAAAAATTGGTAATCAAAATTAAAATTAAAATCAAATTGAAAATCAAAATCAAAATCAAAATCAAAATAAAAATCAAAATCAAAATCAAATGGAAATTGAAGTTCCAAATCAAAATTAAAATCAAAATAAAAATCAAAATCAAAATCAAAATAAAAATCAAAATCAAAATCAAAATCAAAATTAAAATTAAAATCAAAATCAAAATCAAAATTAAAATCAAAATTAAAATGAAAATCAAAATTAAAATTAAAATTAAAATCAAAATCAAAATCAAAATCAAAATCAAAATCAAAATCAAAATCAAAATCAAAATCAAAATTAAAATGAAAATTAAAATCAAAATAAATCAAAATTAAAATGAAAATCAAAATCAAAATCAAAATCAAAATCAAAATAAAAATCAAAATCAAAATCAAAATCAAAATTAAAATTAAAATCAAAATTAAAATCAAAATCAAAATCAAATTGAAAATCAAATTGAAAATCAAAATCAAAATCAAAATCAAATTCAAAATCAAAATTAAAATCAAAATCAAAATCAAAATCAAAATAAAAATCAAAATAAAAATCAAAATCAAAATCAAAATAAAAATCAAAATTAAAATAAAAATCAAAATCAAATTAAAAGTCCAAAAGAAACAATGAAAGAAATTTCATCATGTATTTGTTGTAGAAATATAAAGAAAAAGGAAATATTAATTAAAAAAGATGAAACAGAATCTGAAATTGAATCTATATCAACAAATGAATCTGAAAATGAAAAATTTATTGAAAATGAAAATGAAAATGAAAATGAAAATGAAAATGAAAATGAAAATGAAAATCAAAATCAAAATCAAAATGAAAATCAAAAATTGATTGAATCAAATGAATCAAGTGATGATCTCCAAAAATTAATTTCATTAGAAAGAAAAGAACTAGAAAAACCAGAAAAAATTAAAGTACCTATTGCGGAAATTGTAAAAATATCAACAACAATAGCACCTTTTTGGTTTTTTGCGAATTACACATTCAATTTAAGCTTATCTTTAACTGATGTTTCAAGTAACACAATAATTTCAGCAACAAGCAGTTTTTTCACTTTAATTTTTGGAGTAATAATCAAAGTGGATCAGTTTAGTTTTGCAAAGATTTTCTCAGTTCTTTTATGTTTTGGAGGAGTAATTTGTGTTTCTTTATCAGATCGTAAAAATTCATCAGGAAATTCAAGTTTTATTGGTGATTTAATATCGCTTTTATCTGCAGCAATCTATGGAATTTATACGATAATGATTAAGAAAAAATTGGATGATAAAAATATTTCTGGACCGATTTTCTTTGGGTTTTTAGGACTTTCTTCTTTTGTTTTATTGTGGCCTTTTTTATTACTTTTAGACTTGACAAAACTTGAAAAATTTGAGTTTCCAACTTCAATGAATTTGGTTTATGTTGTTTTAAATGCACTTGTTGGCTCAGTAATTAGTGACTATTTTTGGTTACTTGCTGTTTTGTTTACTTCTCCTCTTGCTGCTACTTTAGGATTGAGTTTAACTTTGCCTGTTGCTATGGTTGCTGATATTTTTATCAAATCAAGAAAATTTTCCCTAATTTATATTTTTGGATCTTTAATGGTGATTTTTGCTTTTGTTCTGATTAATTTGAATGAAAAATTTTCTTTTATTGATCATAAAATTGTTTCTTGTTGTCAAAAAAAAAAACAAAAGTTAAATCAAAATGAAAATCAAAATGAAAATCAAAATCAAAATGAAAATCAAAATGAAAATTCAACTTTGATAAATTAGAATTTTTTTTGCTTTATTATTTTAACTGAATTTGATTTAGAAATAAAAAGTAAAATTTAAAAGAAAATTTCTTTTTGAATTTCATTTTTAAAAAGTTTTTGGATTTAATTTTTGTTTTGATTCTCATTTGTTGGTTGATTTAACATTTGATTTAATGATTGATCTTGATTTTGATTTTGATTTTGATTTTGATTTAACTTTTGATTTTGATTTTGATTTAAATTTTGATTTTGATTTTGAATTTGATTTAACTTTTGAATTTGATTTAAATTTTGAATTTGATTTTTTTTTTGAATTTGAATTTCGATTTCGTTTTTTTCGATTTGAATTTTTTGAATTTGATTTAAATTTTGATTTTGATTTTCAATTTGTGTTTTATTAATTTGTATTTGTATTTCTTTTTTTTGAATTTGATTTTGATTTTGATTTTGAATTTGATTTTGATTTTGATTTTGATTTTGAATTTGATTTTGATTTTGAATTTGATTTTGAATTTGATTTTGAATTTGATTTTGATTTTGATCTGGAACTTCAATTTCCATTTGATTTTGATTTTGATTTTGATTTTGATTTTGATTTTGAATTTCATTTTGATTTGGGTTTGGATTTGGATTTGGATTTTCAATTTTCATTTTATTTTCATTTTGAGTTTGATTTTTATTTAATACTTCATTTTGAATTTGGTTTTGATTTTTTTGGATATTAGGGCGTTCAACATAATTATCCATAGTTTGATTTGTTTTTTTAGTTTGATTTGTTTTTTTGGATTGATTTGTTTTTTTAGTTTGATTTGTCTTTTTAGGTTGATCTGTTTTTTTAGGTTGATCTGTTTTTTTAGTTTGATTTGTTTTTTTAGTTTGATTTGTCTTTTTAGTTTGATTTGTCTTTTTAGTTTGATTTGTCTTTTTAGTTTGATTTGTTTTTTTGGATTGATTTGTTTTTTTAGTTTGATTTGTTTTTTTAGTTTGATTTGTTTTTTTGGATTGATTTGTTTTTTTAGGTTGATCTGTTTTTTTAGTTTGATTTGGTTTTTTAGTTTGATTTGTTTTTTTAGTTTGATTTGTTTTTTTGGATTGATTTGTTTTTTTAGTTTGATCTGTTTTTTTAGTTTGATTTGTCTTTTTAGGTTGATTTGTCTTTTTAGATTGATTTGTCTTTTTGGTTTGATCTGTCTTTTTGGTTTGATTTGTTTTTTTGGATTGATCTGTTTTTGATTTTGATTTTGATTTTGATTTTGATTTTGATTTCTTTGGATCTTTGGATTTGGATTTGGATTTAGATTTAGATTTGGGGTTGTTTGTATCTTTGGATTTGGATTTCTTTGAATCTTTTGATTTTGATTTTTTTGAATCTTTTGATTCTTTTGATTTATGTTTTGATTTATGTTTTGATTTTTTTGGTTTTTTGATCTCATTCGACTTTTTATTATTATCTGCATTCTTTCTTTTTTTTGATTTTGATTTCTTTGAATCTTTTGAATGCTTTTTATGTTTTTTATGTTTTTTATGTTTTGAATGCTTTTTATCTTTTTCATCTTTTGATTGTTTTTCATCTTTTTTATCTTTTTCATCTTTTTTATCTTTTTCATCTTTTTCATCTTTTTCATCTTTTTTATCTTTTTCATCTTTTTCATCTTTTGATTGTTTTTCATCTTTTGATTGTTTTTCATCTTTTTCATCTTTTTCATCTTTTTCATCTTTTTTATGTTTTTTATGTTTTGATTCTTTTGGTTTTTTAACATATTTTCTTAAACGTTTTGTTGTTGGATTTTCATCAGGAAAAAAAATACACAATCGAATTCTTGTATCTGAATCTCGATGTAACTCAGAATCATCAATAAAATCATCTTCATCTTTGGATCTTTTCTTTCTTCTTTTTGTGTAAATAATACCTCTTTCAAGACGAGCAAGTACTTCATCAAATTTCTCAATTTTTTTAGGTACTTTTGGTGGTTTTTTATTTAATGAAAATGTATTTTTATCAAGATTTGAAAAATCAACTGGAATCACTTTAAAAATATCTTTCTTTTTTGGAATAACAGAAGATTCAGGTTCTTCAAACATAATTATTATAAAAAAGAGAGAAAAAATGAAAAAATTAAAAAAATGAAAATTAAAAAATTAAAAAAAAATATTTTAACGGATCAAATTAAAATTCAATAAAAATTCAAATTAAAATTCAAATAAAATTCAATTTAAAATTCAAATAAAAATTCAAATTAAAATTTAAATAAAATTCAAATTAAAATTCAAATTAAAATTCAAATTAAAATTCAATTAAAATTCAAATTAAAATTCAAATTAAAATTCAAATAAAATTCAAATTAAAATTCAAATTAAAATTCAATTAAAATTCAATTTAAAAATTTAAATAAAAATTCAAATTAAAAATTCAAATTAAAAATTTGGATTTCATTTTAATTCATTCCTAAAAAGATTCCAATAAAAATTCAAAATAAAATCAAATTAAAATTCAATTCAAATCTATATAAAATATTCCAATTCATTTCTTAAATAATTATTTCTAACAACTTTATCAAAAACATTTTCATTTTCAAATTGATTTTCATTTTCAAATTGATTTTGATTTTGATTTTGAATTTGATTTTGAATTTGATTTTGATTTGTAGGATTTTTTCCTTCAAGATTTGGATCAAGATTTCTTTTTGATTGAACAATAGCATTACATTCTACACCCGAAAGAAGCCTTGAATCAAGCCAAACATCATCAATAATTCTTGGATAACCAGCAAGAAGAGCTTCTTGGTCATAAAAATAAAGCATTTTATAAACTCTCCAAAAAGGAGCACGAACTTTTCTAGCAGGATGAAAGAGACCTTGAAGAACATAGTACATGATCCTAACGGAACCAAGGGCAACTCTTAAAGCCTCAATGGCTTCATAAACAGCATTAATAACATGAGGAGAAGTTTCGAAAATATTTGGCCAAACATAGTTCAATAAGTGAATAAGCGCATCCTCGCATCCCAATCCAAATGAGCCTAACGCAAGATTCTTTACTGCGTTGCATGCTAGTTGTCGATGCACTAGATCTCGATCAGATAGTGCATCTTCAAGAAGAGGTGTTACTACGTATATGTAATCTTTACTCATTTCTCCAATGTATTCAAACATAAATGATAATGCTTTTAATACTCCGTTTTGTACATTTAATTGTGGTATTCGATATTCATTCATTAGTGCGGGTATTGTTGTAAATGGTCCACAAGTTTCTGAGACAATTGCTTTTATATTTTCAAAAAAATAAATATTCAAATTAATATAAAAATTAAAATTAAAATTAAAATTAATATAAAAATTAATATTAAAATTAAAATTAAAATTCAAATTAAAATTAAAATTAATATTCAAATTAAAATTAATATAAAATTAAAATTAAAATTAAAATTAATATTAAAATTAAAATTAAAATTAAAATTAAAATTAAAATTAAAATTAAAATTTAAATTAAAATTAAAATTAAAATTAAAATTAAAATTAAAATTAAAATTAAAATTAAAATTAAAATTAAAATTAAAATTTACCAATTGCAATTGTTGTACAAACTCGGTTTTGTCGATCTTGTACTTTTAAATTATTAAGAAGAGCTAAAAGAACATCATGAGGTCCAATAGCTTTTGAAATATATCCAAAAGTATTTACAGTTGCTTTTCTTATTGATTTTTTATGAGCCTTTTTTTTTTTAATTAAAAAAATTAAATTAAAAATTAAATTTAAAAAATTAAAATAAAAAATTACCTTTAACATTTCAAGCAATTCAAAACAAACTCTCATCCATTCACGAGAAGAAACATGAGTTGAACCTAAATCAGCAATTCTTCCTACAAGATTGATACAATTTTCTTGTACCTTTTCATGCCTGTTTCTTAAAATTGGTGTTAATCTTGGAAGCAAATCAGAAACTGATGGATTCATTTCTTCCATTCCAAGTGAAACAAGAATAGATTTTAATCCTTTTAAAATACTTCCAAGAACTTCAGGATATTCTTCTCCTAAATGCTCATATAAAAGTCCTCCAAAATGCCTTAATGATTTTTGCTCATCACATTGTTTTTGTACTTCTGCAATATTTGCAATAAGATCTGCTCCTTGTTGACGAACTTTTGGTGACTATTTTTTAAATAATTATAATAATAATAAAGTGTTTATATTTTTTTTTAGTTTTCATGTTTGAAGAAATTATTAATTCATTTTTGTTTAGTTGTCATGTTTGAGGAAAATATTTGTTTTGTTTAATTTTAAATAATAATTTCAAACCTTATTAGTTAATTTCCATGAAATAGTTCCGTTAATCGTTGGAAGATACGGTTTACTTCTTGTTCCCAAAATTTTCAAAACTTCGGAAAAACCTTGAACAATAATTCGACCATCATCACTCATTTGCTCTTGAAAAGCAGTCAAACATCCATCAACTAGTTGCTCCTCAAGACGAATATCAACATCAGTTGCGCCTAAATCAATAAGAATTTTATAAATAACTTCCATAACCATTTTCCTAAACGGTTCATTCTCGTCTTTTAGATGAAAAACAACTCGACGAATCACTTCACTAGATCCAACTTTCGAAGCAATTTCGGTTGTTGTTTCAATTAACTGCTTTCGGTTTCTGCGATCCAAAGCCATTCTTCGAATCCAAAAAAAATTAAAAAAAGCAGGATTGATTTCCTCTTTAACATATAATGCGGTTACTCCTTCTGTTCCCACACATTGCTTGACTACTTTGAGTACAATTTTCTTCATCTCATCGTCTGTTGTTTGGAATTCTCTGATCAAAATGGGCATGACTTCTTTTGTATAGTAAGCAGCGTGTTCTGGTTCCATTAATGGGATGATGTATCCAATTGATTTAAGATAAGCAGCTAATCCTTTTCCTCTTTGTTCTCTAATTCCTAGCCAAAGGGGTTTGAGAACAGGATCAAATGATTCAATTCCATAAGGAGCAGAAGCTTCAGCAAGAGCAGATATTGCCAGAGCTGTGATTGTTCTTACTTTCTATTAAATTTTTATAAATAATTTTTATAATTAAATTTTTATAATTAAATTTTATAAATAATTTTATAATTAAATTTTAAATTAAATTTTTATAAATAATTTTATAATTAAATTTTATAAATAAATTTTATAATTAAATTTTTAAATTATATTTTATAATAATTTACCTGTTGAGAATCTGATAACCCTCTAAATACAATATTGACTAAAGATTTCAAATGAGGAAGAACAGCACAACCCATTAAAATGGCAATTTGTTGGACAATCTTAATTCCAGTATGCTTGGCTTGCCAGGATTTTTTACTTCTGCAAACAGCCTTCAAAAAAGGTAGCAATGAATTAATTCCCAAAGCACTTGCAACAACAGCAAAAGCTCTTGCAGTTGTATTTCTCACATATTCATTAATATGATCTATATCTGGTCTCATAGTAGAAATCATTGTTGAAAACCCAGCAGCTTTACTGAGATTGGAAATGATCTCACGACCTTCAATTCTGGCATAATAATCCTCATCAATTAATAAGGGCTCAATAACAACAAGAATTTTATGGACATATGGTCTTACGAGATCATCCAATTTATAAAGGATTCTATCGATCACTTTAACAAGAAGATGTCTTTCTTGGTCTTCCAATGAAGACGACATAAGAAGAGGTAAAATTTGATTAAAAAGAGCATCTGGCCCGAATTCGCGTGCTTGTTCTGTAATTAACCGCAGAGCTCTTCTGCGCACAGGAGGAGCACCGTTCTTTATTTTTAAAAGAAGTTCCATGATTAATCGATCACGTGCTTCTTCTGTTGTTAATTCTTCGCCATCTTTTTGTTCTAATATTTTGCCAAAAAATTCATAATCTTCTGGTTTAAATGATGGTAAATGTGGTGGTGTTGGCGGTAAGTCTTCTCCTAGGTAATTTCCGCTGTCTGGTATCTCGTATAATGGTGTTTGATCGCTGTTTAAAGATGGTGTTCCTTGTAGTTTTCGAAGTGGTGTTCTTATTGGTTGATATGTTGGTGGTGGTGTTAAGATTTTGTAACCATCTCTTGGAAGAAGTTCGTCAAGATCATCATCTGTTAATTCTTTATTTCTTTCATCCATTTCTTTTTCGTATCTATATTGTCTTATTAAGTCAGGAGTTGCTTGTGGAGTTCCTTTTAATTTTTAAATTTAAAATAAATTTTAATTTTAATTTCAAAATAAATTTTAATTTTAATTTTAAATTCAAAATAAATTTTAATTTTAAATTTAAATTCAAAATAAATTTTAATTTTAATTTTAAATTCAAAATAAATTTTAATTTTAATTTAAATTTTAATTTTAATTTTAATTTTAATTTTAATTTTAATTTTTAATTTTAATTTTATTAATTTTAATTTTAATTCAAAATAAATTTTAATTTTAATTTTAATTTTAATTTTAATTTTGATATTAATTATAATTTTAATTTTAATTTTAATTTTAATTTTAATTTTAATTTTAATTTTAATTTTAATTTTAATTTTAATTTTAATATTTAATTTTAATTTTAATTTTGATTTTAATTTTAATTTTAATTTTAATTTTAATTTTAATTTTAATTTTAATTTTAATTTAAATTAAATTTTTATACCATAAACAGGAGTTGTCATTCCTGATGTTCCAACTGGAGTAACTCCTCCATTATTCATTACAAGTGGTGTTTTATCCCATCTAGATGTTTTTTTCCGATTTTCTTCATCAGAATCCCAACTATTTTGTTTTTCAATTGATTTCTCTTCTTCAATACTTGGTCCAGAATCCCATTTTGTTTTTCTTATTCTTGTTCCAGAAATTTTTTCTTGATTTTCATCTTTTTCTTTTTGTGGTCCAATATCCCATTTTGATTTTCTGATTTGAGGTTTTCCACTTTTTAAAATGGAATATAAAATAAAGAATAAAAATATTTATTAATATATATATTTATATTTATATTTATTTTTAGATTTATATTTATATTTATATTTATATTTATTTTTATATTTATATTAATATTTATATTTATTTTTATATTTAGATTTCGATTTAGATTTATAATTATATTTATATTTATATTTATATTTATATTTATATTTATATTTATATTTATATTTATATTTATATTTATATTTATATTTATATTTATATTTATATTTATTTTTATATTTATATTTATATTTATATTTATATTTATATTTATATTTATATTTATATTTATATTTATATTTATATTTATATTTATATTTATATTTATATTTAATATATATTTATATTTATATTTATATTTATATTTATAATTATATTTATATTTATATTTATAATTTATATTTATATTTATATTTATATTTATATTTATATTTATATTTATATTTATATTTATATTTATATTTATATTTATATTTATATTTATATTTATATTTATTTTATATTTATATTTATATTTATATTTATATTTATATTTATATTTATATTTATATTTATATTTATATTTATATTTATATTTATATTTATATTTATTTTTATTTTTATTTTTTTATATTTTATATTTATATTTTATATTTATATTTATATTTATATTTATATATTTATATTTATATTTATATTTATATTTTTATATTTATATTTATATTTATATTTTATAATTATATTTTATATTTATATTTAATTTTTTATATTTTATTTATATTTTATATTTTATATTTATATTTATATTTATATTTATATTTATATTTATATTTATATTTATATTTATATTTATATTTAGATTTATATTTATAATTATATTTATATTTATATTTATATTTATATTTATATTTATATTTATATTTATATTTATATTTATATTTATATTTATATTTATATTTATATTTATATTTAGATTTATATTTTAAATATTTATATTTATATTTATATTTGTATTTATATTTATATTTATATTTATATTTATATTTATAATTATAATTATAATTATAATAATATTTATATTTATATTTTGATTTATATTTATATTTTTATTTTAATTTATAAAAATTATGTCAGAGTTAATTCAAATATTTTATTAATTTTTTTTTACTTTGTATTTTCTTCATTTTCAATCTTTTTAGGTTCAACTTCTGGATTAGCAACATCCCATCTTCTTCTCTTTCTAACAGCATTCTCATTAACAACCGAATTTACAGAATTACGAGGTTGTTCATTTTGGGAAGTATTTTGAGGTTGAGCAGAGATTTGAGTCTTTTTCTCATCGATTTTCTTTTGACGAATTTTTTCCAAAATCAAAGGTTCTTGAATTTCGTTTTCTCTCATCATCATAATTTCTCGGTAACTAAGAGCATTTGAATTGGAGTTGCCGCTGTTTTTGTTTATATTGAGAAATGGGTCGGTTTGTTCTTGAAGTAGAAGATCCTTATTACGAATCTCCCTACCTTTTGTTTGATAATCGTTTTCTCGATCCTTAATTGTTCTTCTTTTTGTTTCAAAAAATGGATCTTCTGCACTATTTTCTCCAATATTTACTTGTGCCATTTCTTCTAAAAACTCTTGTGGATTTGTTTTTTTACGGAAAAGTTTGGTTTCTTTTTGTTTATTATCTTTATCTTTATTTATATTCATTTTTAGAAAAATTAAAAGAAATAAAAGAAAAAAAATGAAAAAAAAAATTAATTAAAAAAAATAAAAATAAAAAAAGGAGAAAAATATTAAAAAATAAAAAAGGAGAAAAATTTATTTTTTTTTCTTTTAAAAATTTTCGAAACAATATTATCCAATAAATTTTGAGAAAAAATCAAAAATTATTGGATAATATTTGATTAATTTTATTTAAATAAATATTTTTTTTATTTTTTTTTTCATTTTTTATTTTTTATTTTTTTAAATATTTTAAATTAATTAAATTAATTATGTCAGAAACAGAAAAAAAAGAAGAAAAAATTACAACTGATTCAGAAAAAGAACAACCAAAAGAAACAACAAAAAAAGGAAAAGGAAAAGGAAAAGGAAGAAGAACAACAAAAGGAAAAGGAAAAGGAAAACCAAAAAAAGAAAAGAAAGAAGGAGAAGAAGAAACAAAACAACAAAAAAAAAGAGTTGAAACATATTCATCATATATTTATCGAGTATTAAAACAAGTTCATCCAGATGTTGGAATTTCAAATAAAGCAATGATTATTATGAATTCATTTGTTAGTGATTGTTTTGATAGATTTGCATTAGAAGCAGCTGAATTATCAAGATTAGGAGGAAAAGGAACAATTACAAGTAGAGATATTCAAGGTGCTGCTAGATTATTATTACCTGGTGAATTAGCAAGACATGCAGTTTCAGAAGGAACAAAAGCTGTTACAAGATATTCAAATGCAGTTAAATAAAAAATTATTAATTAATTGATTTTTCTTTTAATTTTTAATTTTTTATTTTTAATTCAAAATTTTTTTTTTTTTTTTAATTTGAAATTCAAAAATTAATAAAAAAAAATTTAATTTTTCATTTTTTCTTTTTTTTTTCTTTTAAAATAATGTCTAATTTTTATAATGAAATGGATTTTCTTTTTTCAAGAGTTTTACAACATCCAATAACAGAAAGATTAAAAAAAGAAGAAAAAGAAGAAATTTCAAATTTAACTGCAAAAGAAATTCTTAAAAGATGGGTTAATTCAAATTTAGAAAATAATTTAAAAATATCAAATTTTTCTTCAGATTTTCAAGTAAAAAATAAATTAAATAAATAAAATAAAAATAAAAATAAAAATAATAATTATTATTATTATTAAAAAGGATGGAACAATTCTTTTAAAACTTTTATCAAAAATTTTTCCAGAAGAATATTTATCTCCTTTCTGGAAAATAACTATTTTAAGTGAACGTTTAATTTCTTTATTACAATTTCTTGAAAGGAATATTTCTTATCAAAATTCTTTACCAAATCCTTTAGATATTTTAAATGTATTCTTGTGGAATTTATTTATTAAATTATTTATTAATTTATTTATTAATTTATTTATAAATTTATTTATTAATTTATTTATTAATTTATTTATAAATTTATTTATTAATTTATTTATTAATTTATTTATTAAATTTATTTATTAATTTATTATTAAATTTATTTATTAATTTATTATTAAATTTATTTATTAATTTATTATTAAATTTATTTATTAATTTATTTATTAAATTTATTTATTAATTTATTTATTAAATTTATTTATTAATTTATTTATTAAATTTATTTATTAATTTATTTATTAATTTATTTATTAATTTATTTATTAAATTTATTTATTAATTTATTTATTAAATTTATTTATTAAATTTATTTATTAATTTATTTATTAATTTATTATTAAATTTATTTATTAATTTATTTATAAATTTATTTATTAATTTATTTATAAATTTATTTATTAATTTATTTATTAATTTATTTATTAAATTTATTTATTAAATTTATTTATTAATTTATTTATTAAATTTATTTATTAAATTTATTTATTAAATTTATTTATTAATTTATTTATTAATTTATTTATTAATTTATTTATTAATTTATTTATTAAATTTATTTATTAATTTATTTATTAATTTATTTATTAAATTTATTTATTAAATTTATTTATTAAATTTATTTATTAATTTATTTATTAAATTTATTTATAAATTTATTTATTAATTTATTTATTAAATTTATTTATTAATTTATTTATAAATTTATTTATTAATTTATTTATTAAATTTATTTATTAATTTATTTATTGAATTTATTTATTAATTTATTTATTAATTTATTTATTTATTAATTTATTTATTAATTTATTTATAAATTTATTTATTAATTTATTTATAAATTTATTTATTAATTTATTTACAATTTATTTATTAATTTATTTATTTATTAATTTATTTATTAAATTTATTTATAAATTTATTTATTAAATTTATTTATTTATTAATTTATTTATTAATTTATTAAATTATTTATTAATTTATTTATTAAATTTATTATTTATTAATTTATTTATTAAATTTTATTTATTTAAATTTATTTATTAATTTATTTATTAAATTTATTTATTAAATTATTTATTAATTTATTTATTAAATTTATTTATTAATTTATTTATTAATTTATTTATTAATTTATTTATTAAATTTATTTATTAATTTATTATTAAATTTATTTATTAATTTATTTATTAAATTTATTTATTAAATTTATTTATTAAATTTATTTATTAATTTATTTATTAAATTTATTTATTAATTTATTTATTAATTTATTTTTAAATTTATTTATTAATTTATTTATAAATTTATTTATTAATTTATTTATTAATTTATTTATTAAATTTATTTATTAAATTTATTTATTAATTTAGGGAAATGAAACACAAATTACTCAATTAATTGCAATTATTTTTTTATGGAAACCTTATTTAAGTGAATTTGAAATAACAACTGGAGAAGACTCAGATTCTTCAGAAATTGTTTTAGAATTTTCTGAACAAGAACAAGAAGTTGAAAACATTGATGAAATTGAATTTGTTCATGAAGAAGAAACACTTGGATTTGGAAAAAAAGAAATTTCTAAACTTCTTCATTTTACAAACAATAATATTAAAATTATTGATCAATTTAAAGAATATAAAAATAAAACAAATAGTATTATTTCTTCTGCAAAACAAATAGCAAATTTCCTTGAAATTTCACAAAAAGATTCAATTCAAAAATTAAACAATGCTGCTTTATTATCTACTCAAGTATATTGAATTCAAAATTAAATTAAAAATTAAAAATTCAAAATTCAAAAAATTATATTAAAAAAATTAGGAAATCTCATTCAGAATTCAATTCGTTTCTAACTCAATTCAAAAAATTATTCAATCTTTTCACCCAAAACCTCTTTCAAAAATATTCGATGAAAATACATTGCTTAAAGTTACAGGATCATTCAATTTAGGAAGTCTTGATTGTATAATTAATACTAAAAATGTGGTTATCAAATTTATTAATGAAGATGGAGAATTTATTGATCCAAATTATGAAGAACAAATTTTTGCTTCAATTGAAACATTATTCAATAATATTATTTATGGATTTTATTTAAGAAATTCAATTGCAAGAAATGTTTTATTATCTTTATTTGAAAAAAAATTATTAGATATTTCAATTAAAGGTTTGATTTCAAAAGAAAGAACAAAATTAAAAAGATGTTCCTTTTTTTGATTGATTGATTGATTTTTTATTTTCATTTATTTAGAACCAAAAGACCCTCTTTTGATTTCAATTCTTGAAAAGGAATTTGATCATTTTGTATTAAGTGGATTGAATTTTAAATTAATATCAGAAATGATGAATCAATGCTTTAATCAAATAGGAATAGAAGAACAAGAAGTAAAATCGCAAATGAATACAAAAAAAAAACACAAAATATTTATATTTATATTTAATTTTATATTTCAATTCTAAATATTTATAAAGTTTGCTGCTGAAAATGTTCTTAAATCGCGTAAATACGCATTGGGAAAAACATTAAGATTAATAATCAAAGAGAAAACATCAAAAGAATTTCTTCAAACAGTTGAAGAAACACTATCCAAATTACGCGAACAAACCGAAAATGATGGACTAAGTGAAATCCAAAATGAATTCCAAAGTGACAATGAATTCCAAGCTGATGACTTTAAAGAAAATTCCGGAGATGAGAAACCAAAACAAAAACAAAAACAAACAATAACAAACGACTTGTCGTTGTTTAGAGACTCAAAAGAAAAGGCTGTACCGCTTATTGGAGACTATTTTTCAATCAATGATATCGAGTTTTTAATTATTGCTTTAAATCCTCAAAATTGCCAAAAATTCGCCGATAAATTATCTCAATCATTATTTGAATTTTTGGAGCAATTTGGACTTGTTCTCCCATTTTTGAAGTTTCTTCTTTCGCAAGAAGTGCTAAGATCAAACGATCCAAATCAAATTTTTGTGGAAAAAAATTTTTCAGTTAAAATCCTTTCAATGTTCTCAAGTTTGTATGGCAAAAAATATTTAAAAGACACATTGTTTTCACCGATAAACGAACTTTGCTCAAGTCAATTATCGTTTGAGATTGACCAGGAAATTGAAGCAAATGAAACCAATCTTGAGCAAAATGTTGTTAACACTCGCAAGTATTATGATAAAATAACAGACGCAATATTCATTTCATTGAAAAAAATACCGCCATCGTTTTCCCACATCTCTTCTCATATTTATCGGGAAATTCACCAGAAATTTTCTGATGAATCCATCTCTCTAAATGCTGTTAATGCTTTTATTATCAAGAATTTTTTTATTCCAGCAATTCTTTCCCCTTACAAAATGAATGTTGTTGATGTTGATTTAAGTGAAAAAGCTTGTAGAGGATTGGAAATACTTGGGAAAATCATTTCCAATTTATTTGAGGGGAAATTATTTGAAAGTGAACTGAAAGGCCTGAGTATTTTTAATGAAGATATTGAAGCCAATTTAAAAAATCGAAAAAAATTTCTTGAAACTTTATCTGTTAGTTTTATCAATTATTCACAAAAAAAAAATTTTACAAAAACATGAAATTATTAAAATTATTCACAAAAAAAATACAAAAACATGAAATTATTAAAATTTATTTAATTTTTTTATATATAATAGAGTCAAACAAATATAGAAATCTCAGAACTTTATAAACCATACTCAAATATTTACCAACTCAAGCATGATGAACCAATCACATCTACATATGTTCATACCCTTTTTGAGCCAATAATCAAAACAACAAAAACAAATCAAGCACAAATTGTTTCCGATTGCGTTTCGGGAATCCAGAGTTATTTGCCCAAAATAGCCAATGATTTCCACAGTTCTGATGGGATTTATCGACTGAACAGACACAAAGAAAGCCTGTCAAATTTCCAGCAAGAAATCACTGAAATTTTATCAAATTTTTCGTTGCTTGATAACGCTGTTTTCGATATTGAACAAGCTTTAGTTCAGAAATTTGGAGCACGTTCAAAAACATCAAAACAAGTTAGATTTACAAGCGATGTTGTCAATGAAGACAAAATAAATCAGCCACAAAAAGCACAAAATGTCGAAGAAAAAAAACCCGAAAAAATGTCATTCAATGAACAAAATGAAAAAAGATTTGAACTTTGGGAAAAAATGTCACAAGTTAAACCTAAAAAGGAAAGTTTCATGCGAATGAGAAGTACTAATTTGAAAAAAAGAAAGCGTTTTGTTGTCATGAAGAGAAATATGATTGCTTTATTTGATGATAAATCAGCTGATCGACAAAAACCTGTTGATGTTATTTTGATTAACTCTTCAATTTCCGTTACTGAAGTTTCAAAGAAATTCTCAAAACAAATGAAATTTATTATTCTTGAAACTATTCCTAAAAAGAATGATATTCATTTTACTTGTGATGGAAATGAATTCCAAGATTGGATTTCCTTAATCAAAGAAGCTCAAAAATTACTTTAACTTTTTTTTTTTTAAAACAAAATTAAAAGCGAAAAAAAAAATTTTTTTATTCTTCTTTTCTCTTCAAGATCTCTTTTAAAAACAAATTAAAATTAAATTAAAATTCATTTATAAAATTAAAATTAAAATTAAAATTAAAATTAAAATTAAAATTAAAATTAAAATTTTAAAATTTAAATTAAAATTAAAAGGTGAACATTTTATAATTCTGATCAAAATAAATGAGAAAAAATTAAGAAATAAAAAAACAAAAAATTTTTTTTCTCTTTTTTTCTTTTTAATTTTTTTTTTTATTTTTTTTTTTCTTCTTCTTTTTTACAACATAAGTTTATTTTTTTATTATTTAATTTATTATTCATTTTTTATTTCAAATTAAAATAATAAAATAATAAAATAAAAATAAAAAAATCATCAAAAAAATAATTAAAATAAAATTTATTAAATAAAATGCAACTAAAATTAAATAATGTTAATAAAGCAGCTCTTCTTCGTAAAATAGAAGAAGTTAAAGAAAAACCTCAAAAATCTTTAATGCAAACAAATCTAACATTTACTTTTAATCCTAGAGCCAAATTACCAATTTCAGCAAGTAATTTATTTATTTAATAAATAATTTTAAATTTTTTTTAAATAATTTTTTTTTTTGCTTTTATTATTTATAATTTATTTATTTTTTTCTTAATTTTGTTTTGTTTTGAATTATCAATTTTTCCCTTTTATTTTTTTTCTATTTACATTCCTCTTTAAATTTACTTTAAAGATCAATTTATTATCAAATTTTTTTCTTATTTTAATTTAATACCAAATTTTTAATTTTTATTTTTAATTTTAATTTTAAATTTTATTTTAATTAGAGGTTTATTTTGAAAATGGTTCTTGTCATATTCCTGTTGATATTCCTCAAATTCTTGGTGGAAAAGAAAGAGCTCCTTATCCTATTGATATTTGCAATTATGCGTTTGTTATATTTTTTATTTTTTTAACAACAACAAAAAAACTAATTTTAAATTATTCTTTATTTTTTTTAATTTTGATCTAAAAGTCTTGCTGCAATGCATATGAAGTAAATATAAATCTAAATCTAAATCTAAATCTAAATCTAAATCTAAATCTAAATCTAAATCTAAATCTAAATCTAAATCTAAATCTAAATCTAAATCTAAATCTAAATCTAAATCTAAATCTAAATCTAAATCTAAATCTAAATCTAAATATAAATATAAATATAAATATAAATATAAATCTAAATATAAATATAAATATAAATATAAATATAAATATAAATATAAATATAAATATAAATATAAATATAAATATAAATATAAATATAAATATAAATCTAAATATAAATCTAAATATAAATATAAATATAAATCTAAATATAAATATAAATATAAATATAAATATAAATATAAATATAAATCTAAATATAAATATAAATATAAATATAAATATAAATATAAATCATAAATATAAATATAAATATAAATATATAAATATAAATATAAATATAAATATAAATATAAATATAAATATAAATATAAATATAAATATAAATATAAATATAAATATAAATATAAATATAAATATAAATATAAATATAAATATAAATATAAATATAAAATATATAAAATATAAATATAAATATAAATATAAATATAAATATAAATATAAATATAAATATAAATATAAATATAAATATAAATATAAATATAAATATAAATATAAATATAAATATAAATATAAATATAAATATAAAATATAAATATAAATATAAATATAAATCCAAATATAAATCTAAAATAAATATAAATATAAATATAAATATAAATAAAATATAAATATAAATATAAATATAAATATAAATATAAATATAAATCTAAATATAAATATAAATCTAAATATAAATATAAAATATAAATATAAATATAAATATAAATATAAAAATATAAATATAAAATATAAATATAAATATAAATATAAATATAAATCTAAATATAAAATATAAAATATAAATAATCATAAATATATAAATATAAATATAAATATAAAATAACATAAATATAAAATAAATAAAATATAATTAAATATAAAAATATAAATATAAATATAAATATAAATATAAAAATATAAATAAAAATAAATAATATAAATATAATATATAAAAATATAAATATAAATATAAATATAAATATAAATATAAAATATAAAATATAAATATAAATATAAATATAAATATAAATATAAACCAAATATAAATATAAATATAAATATAAATATAAAATAAAATCTAAATATAAAATAAAAATATAAAATAAATATAAATATATAAATATAAATATAAAATATAAATATAAATATAAATATAAATCCAAATATAAAAATATAAATATAAAATATAAATAAAAATAAATAAATATAAAAATATATAAAAATAAATATAAATATAAATATAAATATAAAAATAAATATAAATACAAAAATATAAATATAAAATATATAAATATAAAATAAATAAAAATATAAATAAAATATGTAATATAAAATAAAAATAATAAATATAAATAAATATAAATATAAATCTAAATATAAAATATAAATATAAAATATAAATATAAATATAAATATAAATATAAATATAAATCTAAATATAAAATATAAAATATAAATAAAATATAAATATAAATATAAATATAAAATATAAATATAAATATAAATATAAAATATAAATATAAATATAAATATAAATATAAATATAAATCTAAATATAAATATAAATATAAATATAAATCTAAATATAAATAAATATAAATATAAATATAAATCTAAATATAAATATAAATATAAAATATAAATATAAATATAAATAAATATAAATATAAATATAAATATAAATATAAATATAAATATAAATATAAATATAAATATAAATATAAATATAAATATAAATATAAATATAAATATAAATATAAATATAAATATAAATTAAATATAAATATAAATATAAATATAAATATAAATATAAATATAAATATAAATATAAATCTTATAAATATAAATATAAATATAAATATAAATATAAATATAAATATAAATATAAATCTAAATCTAAATATAAATATAAATATAATTCAAATATAAATATAAATATAAATATAAATATAAATATAAATATAATTATAAATATAAATATAAATATAAATATAAATATAAATATAAATATAAATATAAATATAAATCTAAATCTAAATATAAATATAAATATAAAAATATATAAATATAAATATAAATATAAATATAAATATAAATATAAATATAAATATAAATATAAATCTAAATCTAAATCTAAATCTAAATCTAAATCTAAATATAAATATAAATCTAAATATAAATATAAATCTAAATAAAAATATAAATATAAATATAAATATAAATATAAATATAAATATAAATCTAAATATAAATATAAATATAAATATAAATATAAATATAAATCTAAATTAAATATAAATATAAATCTAATTTCAAAAATAAAAGAACCTTTGTGAATCTTTGCACATTTTATAACATCACGTTAGAAAAAGCTAAAATACGCAGTTATTTACATTTTGATTATGGTAAATTATATGGAGAAAAAGCAGACAAATCAACAACAACAAAATTTGGGTTCATTTTATCAGTATTTACAAAAGAACCAAAAGAAAAAATAGAAAAAATACATGAACTAACAAAACAATGTTCACCAGCAATATATTTAGCACAAAACAAAATTGAAATTGAGACAGAAACATTAATAACACCAAATAGCAAAGCAGAAATCAAACCCAAAAAACATCCACTTAACGGAATTGATCTTGAAAAAGTAGAAAATTTCAAAGAAAAATCAAACGAATCAAAAGATAAAATTTGGCCAACAATTTTAGAAGGAGAATGGGATTGTGAGGGCAAAACAGGACATCAATTTTCAGCAAGACTTTTTTATGGAAATGGAAAATATACTGATTTGTTTGCTGATGAACGATCTTTTCTTGGAGGCGAATCTAATGCACCAAGTCCTGTTCAATATTTTTTGAGTTCAGTTAGTTCATGTATTTTAGTTCACTTTATTCTTCTTTGCACTCAAAAAAAAATCCCAATTAAAACCCTTTTACTTGAAACTCAAATCGATAAAGAATTTGCTGCTGAATTTGGTTTAGAAGCAATTCCTGTTATTCGCAATTTATCTTTCCATTTTGAAATTGATATTGATCAAGACCAATCTGTTTGTGATGAATTAGTTCGTGAATCTTTATTAAGATGTCCTCCAGTAAATATGATTGTGTTTAGTTGTTCAACTGAAAATGAGATTATGGTTAATCAATCTTTTCCTCAAACTTTTTCTTTTGAAAAAGACAAGAAATGTTCTATGATGTAAAACCTCTTTTTTTTTTAAAAAAAGGTTTCATTTTTTTCTTCTTCTGTTGTTTTTGAAAAATTTCTTTTTAAAAAAAATATAATTGAAATAAAAATTCAAGCAAATCAAACTTATTAATTAAACTTATTAATTAAATTTATTAATTAAATTTGGATTGAATTTATTGATTAAATTTGGATTAAATTTGGATTAAATTTGGATTAAATTTATTAATTAAATTTGGATTAAATTTGGATTAAATTTATTAATTAAATTTGGATTAAATTTATTAATTAAATTTGGATTAAATTTATTAATTAAATTTGGATTAAATTTATTTATTAAATTTATTAATTAAATTTATAGATTAAATTTATTTATTAAATTTGGATTGAATTTATTAATTAAATTTAGATTAAATTTGGATTAAATTTATTAATTAAATTTATTAATTAAATTTATTAATTAAATTTGGATTAAATTTATAGATTAAATTTATTAATTAAATTTGGATTAAATTTGGATTAAATTTATTAATTAAATTTGGATTGAATTTATTTATTAAATTTATTTATTAAATTTGGATTAAATTTAGATTAAATTTATTAATTAAATTTGGATTAAATTTGGATTAAATTTATTTATTAAATTTATTAATTAAATTTGGATTGAATTTATTAATTAAATTTAGATTAAATTTATTAATTAAATTTAGATTAAATTTGGATTAAATTTATTAATTAAATTTATTGATTGAATTTGGATTAAATTTGGATTAAATTTGGATTGAATTTATTAATTAAATTTATTAATTAAATTTGGATTAAATTTGGATTGAATTTATTTATTAAATTTATTAATTAAATTTAGATTGAATTTATTAATTGAATTTAATTAATAAATTTATTTATTAAATTTATTAATTAAATTTATTAATTAAATTTATTAATTAAATTTATTAATTAAATTTGGATTAAATTTATTAATTAAATTTAGATTGAATTTATTAATTAAATTTGGATTGAATTTGGATTAAATTTATTAATTAAATTTGGATTAAATTTATTAATTAAATTTGGATTGAATTTATTAATTAAATTTAGATTAAATTTATTAATTAAATTTATTAATTAAATTTGGATTAAATTTATTGATTGAATTTGGACTAAATTTATTAATTAAATTTGGATTAAATTTATTAATTAAATTTGGATTAAATTTGGATTGAATTTATTAATTAAATTTGGATTAAATTTGGATTGAATTTATTAATTAAATTTGGATTAAATTTAGATTAAATTTATTTATTAAATTTGGATTAAATTTATTTATTAAATTTGGATTGAATTTATTTATTAAATTTAAATGAAAGAAAAAAAAAAAAGAGAAAAATTTTTTTTTTTTAATTGAAAATTTTTTTTTGAATTTTTTGCTTTTTCATTTTTTTTTCATCTTGATTAATTTTATCAATAAAAAATGAAACTCAAGTGGCTTGGACACGCATCATTCAAAATTAAAACAGATGAAAACGTGATTTATATTGATCCATTTGCAGGAGACGATTACAATGAAAAAGCAAATCTTATCCTTGTTTCACATGATCATTTTGACCATTCTGATGCAAAAAAAATTGAACAAATTAGAACAGATTCAACAACAATTTTGACAACTAGCAAACAAGCTGAAGTTTTAAAAGGAGAAGAAATGAAAATTGGAGCAACTGTCAAAGTCGGAAACGATGTCATTTCTGCAATTCCAGCTTATAACATTGAAAAGCAATTTCATCCAAAAGAATCGGGATTTTTAGGTTTCATTGTCACTTCTAATGGGAAATCTATTTATCATGCAGCTGACACTGACCACATTCCTGAAATGAAAGGTTTAAAACCGACAGTGGCACTTCTTCCTATTGGTGGCAAATACACTATGGATCCTAAAGAGGCTTTTGCAGCTGTCAAAGACATTCAACCTGAAATTGTTATTCCAATGCATTATGGAAATATTATTGGCAATTCAGATGATGCTAACAATTTTAAAGAATTAGTGGAAAATTCAACTGAAATCAAAGTGATCATTTTAAAAGAGGGGGATGAAATTGACATTTAATTTCCCTTTTTCTTTTCTTTCATTTTCTTTCATTTTCTTTCATTTCATTTTTTTTTGCTTTTTTTTTGCTTTTTGAAAAACAAAAACAACAACAAAAACAAAAACAAAAACAACAACAAAAACAACAACAAAAACAAAAACAAAAACAAAAACAAAAACAATTCAATTCAATTCAATAAAATTCAATTCAATTCAATTCAATAAAATTCCAAATCAAAACAAATTCATTTTAATTCCTATTTTAAATGAGAAATTTTTTTTTAATTTTTTGACATTATTTTTGATTTATTGTTTTATTTTTGACTTATTGTTTTATTTTAAAAGATATTACTTATAAATTTAATTTAAATTTTATTTATTTTTATTTAGGAAATTTAATTAAATTTTTTGACATAATTTAAATTAAAATTTTTTATTTTTATATTTAAAGATCTTAATTATTAATTATTTTTGATTTATTGTTTTATTTTATTTTGATTCTATTTTTTATTTTAAAAGATATTACTTATAAAATTTATTTAAATTTAATTTGATTTTATTTAGGAAATTTAATTAAATTTTTTGACATAATTTAAATTTAAATTTTTTATTTTTATATTTAAAGATCTTAATTAATTATTTTTGATTTATTATTTTGTTTTATTTTGATTCTAATTTTTATTTTAAAAGATATTAATTATAAATTTAAGGTAAATTTTATTTAAATTTATTTAGGAAATTTAATTAAATTTTTAACATAATTTTAATTTAAATTTTTATTTTTATATTTAAAGATCTTAATTATTTTGATTTATTGTTTTGCTTTATTTTGATTTATTATTTTAAATTTATTTTATTTTATTTAGGAAATTTAATTAAATTTTTGACATAATTTAAATTTAAATTTTTATTTTTAATATTTAAAGATCTTAATTATTAATTATTTTGATTTATTGTTTTGTTTTATTTTGATTCTAATTTTTATTTTTGAAAGATATTAATTATAAAATTTAAATTAAATTTATTTGATTTTATTTAGGAAATTTAATTAAATTTTTTGACATAATTTAAATTTAAATTTTTTTTTTAATATTTAAAGATCTTAATTATTGATTATTTTGATTTATTGTTTTGCTTTATTTTGATTCTAATTTTTATTTTGAAAGATATTAATTATAAATTTAATTTAAATTTTATTTAATTTTATTTAGGAAATTTAATTAAATTTTTTGACATAATTTAAATTTAAATTTTTTTTTTAATATTTAAAGATCTTAATTATTGATTATTTTGATTTATTATTTTGCTTTATTTTGATTCTAATTTTTATTTTAAAAGATATTAATTATAAATTTTATTTAATTTTTATTTAATTTTATTTAGGAAATTTAATTAAATTTTTTGGCATAATTTAAATTTAAATTTTTATTTTTAATATTTAAAGATCTTAATTATTGATTATTTTGATTTATTGTTTTGTTTTATTTTTGACTTATTGTTTTATTTTAAAAGATATTAATTATAAATTAAATTTAAATTTTATTTGATTTTATTTAGTAAATTTAATTAAATTTTTTGACATAATTCAATTTTAAATTATTTATTTTTAATATTTAAAGATCTTAATTATTAATTATTTTGATTTATTATTTTATTATTGAATTTGTTATTGAATTTGTTTTTGTTATTGATTTTTTTGTTGATTTTTATTTTGTTACTTATACACGTGTAATACAGTTAATTTTAATCCCTCTTTTTATTTTTAATTATTTTTTTCTTTTTATTTTTATTTTTAATTAAAAAAAATTTTTTTTTTTTTTTCCAAGTATTTAAGAAAATTTTTTTTTTATTTTTTTTCTTTTTCATTTTTATTTTTTTTAAATTTAAAAAAAAAAAAATAATAATTTAGATTTTATTTTTTTTCTTTCCAAAAAAAAAAACAATAAACAAATTATAATTAAAAACAAAAAAATGGATCTTCAAATGCTTTTAAATTTATTATCAGGAGGAGGACAAGAATCACATGATCATGGAAATGCAGTTGTAATTGAAAGTACATCACAATTTAATAAACAACTTAAAGACGCAGAAGATAAACTTGTTGCAGTTGATTGGTATGCTGGTAAGTTAAAATTAAAATTAAATTATTTTTAAATTATTTTTATTTTTATTTTTATTTTTAATTATTTTTATTTATTAGACTGGGTAATTTTAATTTAAATTTTAATTTATTTATTCAACAATCCAATTCTTATTTTTGCTTTTTTTTTTTTGCTATATTTTTTATTTTTGCTTTATTTGGATAATTTTAGTGCATGCCTTGCAAAGTAAATAATTAAATTTTATTTTAATTTTTAATTTTAAATTTTAATTTTAATTTTTATATTTTATTTTAATTTTAATTTAATTAGATTATTTCTCCAGTTTTTATTGATCTTTCCAAAAAATACACAAATGTTGTTTTCTTAAAAGTTGATGTTGATCAGTAAGTTTTAATTTCTTTTAAAAAAATTTAATTTAAATTAAAAAATTAAATTAAATTAAATTAAATTAAATTAAATAGATTTTCAGATCTTGCACAACGTTTTTCAATTAGAGCAATGCCAACATTTTCATTTATTAAAAGTAATTATTAATTTATTAAATTTTTATATTTAAATTTTTATATTCAAATTTTTATATTTAAATTTTTATATTTAAATTTTTATATTTAAATTTTTATAGAGGAAAAGGAAGTTGATTCATTTGCTGGTGCAGACCCAACAAAATTAGAAAAAACTATTATTCAATATGGTGGAAAAGTTGATCCAGATTTTGATAAAAAACAAAAAGAAGAAAAAGCAAAAAAAATTGAAAATCAAAAAAAAACTACATCAAAAGAAGATCATGGTGAAGTAGTTATTATTGAATCACAAGAAGAATTACATGATCTTTTCAAGAACCGACCAGATAATTTATTTGTGATTGATTTCTATGCAGATTGGTGTGGACCATGGTAAATAACAAATTAGAAAATATTTATATTTAAAATATTTAAAATATTTAAAATATTTATATTTTTATTTATATTTTTATTTTATTAGCCGAAGAATGACTCCAGTTATTGTCAAATTATCAAAACAATACAAAGACAAAGTTACTTTCGTTAAAGTTGATGCTGATATTCATTCAGATATTTGTGACCAATGTGATATTAGATCTCTTCCTACTTTCTGTTTTTTCAAATATGTTGATGGTGAAATTCTTAAAGTTGATACAATGATTGGTGCTAATCCTTCTAAATTTGAACAATTAATTAGCAAACATTCTAAAAAATAACTTGAAATTTCTTTTCAAATCTTCTTTTTTTCTTTTTTTTTGAATTCTTTTTCAATTCCACTTTTTTTTTTTCCAAATGATTTTCTTTCTTTTTAAAAAACAATAAAAGGAAAATTCAATTATATTTCATTTATTTTTGTTATTTAATCAAAATTCATTTCCATTTCATTTGATTTTTCATTTTTTTTAATAAGAGAAATTTCTAAAACTAAAAAAATAAAAATTAAAATTAATTTTAAAATTAAAATTAAAATTCATTTTGAAATTAAAATTAAAATTAATTTCTTACTTCTTTCTTTTTTGTTTGGAAGAATTGCAAAAAAATAAAAACCAAGATAAACAGGAATTTGTTCAAAAATAAAATAATAAGCAACATCAAAAATATGATTTACTTTTTCGTTAATTTTATCATTAAAATCAACAACAAGAAGAGCAATAAGTCGAAGAAAAAAAAGAAGAGTAATAAGAAAAAGAATGAAAATAAGCTTTTTAGATCCAGGAATGTAATCAATTAAATCAAATTTCTTGAAAGTTCTAAGAAGAAAAAAAGTGAATAAAAAAAGTCCAAATCCACAAAGAAAATATAAAGAGGCAATAAAAATATAATATGCTTTTATAACTTTAAGAAGAAGAACTAATGAAACTATCAAAAGAACAATATTCAAAATAATCACAAGTACAATTAAAAATCTTCTTAATTTTGTATTTTGAATTGATTCTGGATAAATACTTCTTCTTATATTTGCTCTATTTTGATTTTGATTTTAAAAAGAAAAGATCCAATTCCACTTTTTTTTTTTTTGCTTTTTTTTTTTCATAATATAAAAATTTACACAGAAATTGTAATTGAAAAAAATGCTGCTAATAAAAATTGATTTGCAATTGAATAAAATACATCATAATCATCATTTTTTTGTATTTCTAATATTATGAAAAGAGATCCAATAATTTTTGCAAAAGAAAAAAACAAAATTAACCAAGAATAAACTTGATAAACCTTTTATAATTTTTTAATTTAATTTAATTTAATTTAAAATTTTAATTTAAAATTTGAATTTTTTAATTTTACTCTTAAATCAACTCTTTTTTTATTAATATTTCTTAAATAGGAAATAATAACTTTCCTTAAAACATAAACAGACATAAAAGCATATAAAACAATTAATATTGAATAACTTATTATTCTTTTTGTTTTGTCTGTTGTCATAATTATATTATTTATAAATATTTTTAAATAAAATCAAAAAGGAAAAAAATGGAAAAAAATTTTTTTTTGAAAATTGATTTTATTTGAAAAGAAAAAGTAAAAAGAAAAAAAAAGGGAAATTGAACAAATTAAACAAAAAAAAAAAAAGTAATTCCGAATTGAAATCAAAACACTTAAAAGAAAGAAACAAACAAAATGAAACTTAATTAAAATTATTATTATTTTTGAAGAAGTTTTTGAGTTAATCTTTGAATTTCATTTTGAAAGTGATGAAGAGTAAGAAGTTCTTGTTGGAATTCAAATTTATCATCAGAATCGGAATCAGAATCGGAATTGGAATTGGAATCAGAATTTGAATTTGAATCAGAATCGAAATGATTTTGCAATTCATTTTTTAATTCATTTTGTAATTCATTTTCTAAATTATTTTTTTCAATTTGATTTTCTAAATTATTTTCTAATTGTTTTTCATTTTCTGATTCATTTTTTAATTCATTTTCTTTCTTAAGCGGACTATTTTGGACTTCTTTTCTTGGTTGGTATTCAGGATTTGTGTAATTCTTCTTTTTATTTGAAACAACTTGAGAATATTCAGGTTGAACAGGTTTTTCTTTTGATTTTTTGATTTGATTTGAATATTCATTTGGAATATTTGAATCATCTTGATCGCAAACAGAAAGCTTTTCAAAATCAGTGGATAAATCAGTTTGAGATTTTTGGAGAATTTTTTGCTTTGCTTTATAAATCTGACTAATTTGATACAATTCTTGAATAAATTTTGGAGAAGACATACTAGTAAGCAAACTCAAGTCAACCTGAGAAAACAAAGAATCAGGGACATTAGAATTATTATCGGGTAAGAAATCAAAAGGGTCGTTATTCTGGGGTTGAGTTTGCTGCTGGAAGACCTTGGCAAAGGCGTCGCGGATCTCGTTGTTCATAAAGGAGACGTTGCCCGAGTTTGTTGGTGTCGGCTCACGCGTTTTCCGGTATCGACCCAGTTTGTGTCGCAACTCCCGGTTCTGTTCTTTGAGACGCTCAAGTTCTGTCTGTGATTTCTTGCGCTCGTCAGATAGTGCTTCTACCTTTGCGCTTAAAACTATGTTGTTGATCGTGATCTTGCAGATCTCCTCCTCAATCACTTTGACATATTCTTCAACGCTTTCTGTTTGTACCATTGCGCGCAGGTTCTTTAGCGTTAGTTCTGATACTTGTTGCTCTAATATTGTCTTGTGATTCTCGTTCCATTTCTTGTTCAATTTTTGGGAATTTTTGTTTCTTTCTTTGTTTTGATTCGTTGTTTTTTCTTCTTTTGCCCGTTTTTTTCTTCTCACATTTCGTTTCCGTTGCTTTGGTGGTGTTGTATCAGAGGTGTCGAAGCTTGTTTGATTCGCCATTTCAAATCCTGACATCGGTGAAGTGTTAGGTGATGCTTGATTTGTTGGTTCTTTTATCCCTCTTTTTTCTTCGGTTTTTTCTTCATAATTTGCTCCTTTAATCCCAGTTTCGCTGAATAAAGAATCGCTGTATTCGCTTTGTATGCTTAGTTCCTCTCCAAATGAATATGGTGAAGATAGAAATGATTCAGATTCAAAACTTGGATCAAAATCTATTGGTGATTCTGGTTCAAAAAATGTCATTCGTTTTTAATTAATTTAAAATTAAATTTAAAAAAAAAATAATATAATAATAAAATAATAATAGAAAAGAAAAAGAAAAGAAAAAAAATGAATTTTTGTTTTTATTTTTTTTTTATTTTAATTTAAAATAAAAATTTGTTTTTTTTGTTAATTCATTCGAGATTCTCTCTTTTTTAAGTTTTAAATAACAAAAAAATTTTTTAATTAAAGATCAATAAAATAATAAAATTTCTTATTAATAATTAATTTAAATTTAATTTAGAATTATTAATAAATATAATTTTATAAATAATTTATAAATAAATAATAAATTAAAATAGATTTAAATATTTATATAATATTAATTAATAATTTTATTTAATTTTTATTTAAATTTTTATTAATAATTAATTTAAATTTAATTTAGAATTATTAATAAATATAATTTTATAAATAATTTATAAATAATTTATAAATTAAAATAGATTTAAATATTTATATAATATTTATTAATAATTTTATTTAATTTTTTATTTAATTTTTAATTATAATTAATTTAAATTTAATTTAGAATTATCAATAAATATAATTTTATAAATAAATTTATAAATAAATATTAAATTAAAATAGATTTAAATATTTATATAATATTAATTAATAATTTTATTTAATTTTTATTAAATTTTTATTAATAATTAATTTAAATTTAATTTAGAATTATTAATAAATATAATTTTATAAATAATTTATAAATAATTTATAAATTAAAATAGATTTAAATATTTATATAATATTTATTAATAATTTTATTTAATTTTTATTTAATTTTTAATTATAATTAATTTAAATTTAATTTAGAATTATCAATAAATATAATTTTATAAATAAATTTATAAATAAATATTAAATTAAAATAGATTTAAATATTTATATAATATTTATTAATAATTTTATTTAATTTTTATTTAATTTTTAATAATAATTAATTTAAATTTAATTTAGAATTATTAGTAAATATAATTTTATAAATAATTTATAATTAAATAATAAATTAAAATAGATTTAAATATTTATATAATATTTATTAATAATTTTATTTAATTTTTATTTAATTTTTATTAATAATTAATTTAAATTTATTTTAGAATTATTAATAAATATAATTTATAAATAATTTATAAATAATTAATAAATTAAAATAAATTTAAATATTTATATAATATTAATTAATAATTTTATTTAATTTTTTATTTAATTTTTTATTTATAATTAATTTATATTTAATTTAGAATTATTAATAAATATAATTTTATAAATAATTTATAATTAATTAATAAATTAAAATAGATTTAAATATTTAATATAATATTAATTAATAATTTTATTTAATTTTTATTTAATTTTTAATAATTAATTTAAATTTAATTTAGAATTATTAATAAATATAATTATATAATTAATTTATAAATAAATATTAAATTAAAATAGATTTAAATATTTTATATAATATTTATTAATAATTTTATTTAATTTTTATTTAATTTCTTATTAATAATTAATTTAAATTTAATTTAGAATTATTAATAAATATAATTTTATAAATAATTTATAATTAAATAATAAATTAAAATAGATTTAAATATTTATATAATATTTATTAATAATTTTATTTAATTTTTATTTAATTTTTATTAATAATTAATTTAAATTTAATTTAGAATTATTAATAAAAATATAATTTTATAATTAATTTATAAATAAATAATAAATTAAAAATAGATTTAAATATTTATATAATATTAATTAATAATTTTATTTAATTTTTATTTAATTTTTATTTATAATTAATTTAAATTTAATTTAGAATTATTAATAAATATAATTTTATAATTAATTTTTATAATTAATTTATAAATTAAAATAGATTTAAATATTTATATAATATTAATTAATAATTTTATTTAATTTTTATTTAATTTTTTTATTTATAATTAATTTAAATTTAATTTAGAATTATTAATAAATATAATTTTATAATTATTTTATAAATAATTTATAAATTAAAATAGATTTAAATATTTATATAATATTAATTAATAATTTTTATTTAATTTTTATTTAATTTTTATTAATAATTAATTTAAATTTAATTTAGAATTATTAATAAATATAATTTTATAAATAATTTATAAATAATTTATAAATTAAAATAGATTTAAATATTTATATAATATTAATTAATAATTTTATTTAATTTTTATTTAATTTTTATTTATAATTAATTTATATTTAATTTAGAATTATTAATAAATATAATTTTTAAATAAATTATAAATAATTTATAAATTAAAATAGATTTAAATATTTATATAATTTTATTTAATTATTTTATTTAATTTTTATTTAATTTCTTAATAATAATTAATTTAAATTTAATTTAAATTATTAATAAATATAATTATATAATTAATTTATAAATAAATATTAAATTAAAATAGATTTAAATATTTATATATAATATTAATTAATAATTTTATTTAATTTTTATTTAATTTCTTATTTATAATTAATTTAAATTTAATTTAGAATTATTAATAAATATAATTTTTATAAATAATTTATAAATAAATAATAAATTAAAATAAATTTAAATATTTATATAATATTTATTAATAATTTTATTTAATTTTTATTTAATTTTTATTAATAATTAATTTAAATTTATTTTAGAATTATTAATAAATATAATTTATAAATAATTTATAAATAATTAATAAATTAAAATAAATTTAAATATTTATATAATATTAATTAATAATTTTATTTAATTTTTATTTAATTTTTATTTATAATTAATTTATATTTAATTTAGAATTATTAATAAATATAATTTTATAAATAATTTATAATTAATTAATAAATTAAAATAGATTTAAATATTAATATAATATTAATTAATAATTTTATTTAATTTTTATTTAATTTTTATTTATAATTAATTTAAATTTAATTTAGAATTATTAATAAATATAATTTTATAATTAATTTATAATTAATTTATAAATTAAAATAGATTTAAATATTTATATAATATTTATCAATAATTTTATTTAATATTTTATTTAATTTCTTATTAATAATTAATTTAAATTTAATTTAGAATTATTAATAAATATAATTTTATAATTAATTTATAAATAATTTATAAATTAAAATAGATTTAATTATTTATATAATATTAATTAATAATTTTATTTAATTTTTATTTAATTTTTAATTATAATTAATTTAAATTTAATTTAGAATTATTAATAAATATAATTTTATAATTAATTTATAAATAATTTATAAATTAAAATAGATTTAAATATTTATATAATATTAATTAATAATTTTATTTAATTTTTATTTAATTTTTATTTATAATTAATTTAAATTTAATTTAGAATTATTAATAAATATAATTTTATAATTATTTTATAAATAATTTATAAATTAAAATAGATTTAAATATTTATATAATATTAATTAATAATTTTATTTAATTTTTTATTTAATTTTTTATTAATAATTAATTTAAATTTAATTTAGAATTATTAATAAATATAATTTTATAAATAATTTATAAATAATTTATAAATTAAAATAGATTTAAATATTTATATAATATTAATTAATTATTAATAATTAATTTAAATTTAATTTAGAATTATTAATAAATATAATTTATAAATAATTTATAATTAATTAATAAATTAAAATAGATTTAAATGAATTTGAAATTAAAATGGTTTTGAAATTTGTATTTAATTGTTTATTAATCAGATTCAAAATCAGAATCTGAATGAAAATCTCTATTATGAGAGTTTTCACTTTGTTCAGTATCATCTTCTAAACTCTCTAACTCCATTTGAGTATCATCAGAAAGATCTTCAATATTTGAATTAGAAACTTGAACATCATCAAGATTTGTATCATCATCATAAATTTCATCTTCATCATCATAAATTTCATCTTCATCAAAATCAACCTCTTCAAAATCAAAATCATCTTCATCAATATCATCAATATCATCTTCATCACCAACTTCAAAACCATCAAAACCAGGCTCATCAAAATAATCATTTCCATAAATATCATCTCCATCTTCATCTTCATCTTCACTATTTGTTGATATTAAAAAATCATCATCTTCAACAATAAAATCATTTTCATTATCACTTAATTCTGACTGTAAATTTTCTGAACCATCAGAAAAATATCTTCGATTCGATAAAGGCAAATCGGTAAAATTATCACGATTTTTTTCTGTAAAATTGGGTTGGAAAGGAAATGAAAATCCTGAGTTTCCAATCTCAAAAAAAGAACAGCTTCGATCAAGATGCTGCTCTTGAATAATCGCAATCCAATTATCCAAACTATTAACCTCAAGCGAATAAATATTTTTCACACCTGCAAATTTCAAATGATATAATTCATTGAAATTGTTCCCATCATAAATTCCAATGCGTGATTCATTATTTTCAAATGCAAAATGACTTTCGTTATTATCATAATAACTATAAATAACACTTCCATCCGAATTAAACTTTAATTTTTGTTCATTTAGATACGAAACTTCGCGATAAATTTTAAAAGTTGAAAGATCCCAAACAATCCCTTGAATAAAAAGCAAATGCCCGTTTGGATGGAAACTTGCTTTCCACATGGGCTTCAATTGATCAAATTTATGAATAGGATTTGGTGAGCGAATATCAAATAAAAATCCATTTGAAAGAACAATATCATAAAAGGGATGGAAAATAGCCTCATTTCGAACATAAAGTCTCTTGTCTTCAAAATTCATGATTTCTGTTCCTGTCTCAGTGCTGATTAACGAGGCTGTGTTGTTTGTATCTGTGGCAACAATTTTACTTCCATCTTGATTAAAATGGCAAAATTTTTTATCAGGAAATTCCCAATGCAATACAATTCCTCCATCTGATTCTGGTGATATCTCAAATAGCGAAAACATGGGAATCAAATCTCTTCCTGTTAGAAGCAATGAGTTTGTTGATATTGTTGGGCTCTTGATTTCCAGTGATGAAACTGGATGCATAGGTTTCCATAAATTTATTTCATTCATATTTTCTAATGATATTATTTTGATTTCTCCTGATTCTGTCCCAACACAAACATTTGTTGGATCAGGATGAAAACATATCGAATTTGCTGAAAATTTTTCTTTTGGCGAATGTGCAATTAAATTTGTATAATAAAGTTGATTAATTTTTCGATTTGAATTTAAAGAAGAGAAATCACTATTTTATTTTTTTAAAAGGAAAATTTAAAATAATGTTATTTGATTATTTGAGTATTTGTTTCTCTTACTTTAAAATCTCTTGATTTAAATAGAAATCTAAACTATTTTTCGAATTAAATCGTCCAAATTGTTTGAAATGAAAATCTGGATCAATTTTCTTTTGAAATACAAAAGGAAGTGCCTCATCATCTTTCTGCATAGCTTTGTGCATATAATATTCATTTACTATTCCTTCAAGATTAATTTCTTGCGGTTCAATATCCAATTTCAATTCCAAATTTCCATCATAATTTTCATCATTCCCTATTCTATTGAGAAAATCTGCTTTTCTTTTTTGATTTCGAATTTTTGATTTCGATTCTTTAGTTGAAATATTCTTATTCCCTTCAACCTTTGAAGGTGTTTTCTTATGTTTTCTATCGTGAATTTGGGGTTTAGCATTTGAATTTCCTAAACTAGATATTTTTTTCGGAAATTCATTACCATTTTTCAATTCAGATTCTGATAATAACTGTTTTGCAGTTGAATTTAATCCCTTTTGTGTTAAATAATTATAAACAAGCTTTAAAACATCTTTTTGAGAACATTGAACCTCTTCTTGTTTGCAAATTCTTGCTGCTTTTTCAATGTTTTTTTCAACTTTAGATTCTGTAGTAAAAAGAATTGAATGGAAAAAAAGTTGATTTTCAATTTTCAAATTTTTTGAATCGAGAAATAAATTAGATAATAATTGGCGGCGATATTTTTTAAATTCTTGTGAAAGTCCATAGTTTTTTGGAATCAGTGGCTCTTGAAGAATATCTGCTAAACGTGAACGAAACTTGATTTTTTTGAGAAAATTCCTTGCTTTTGGATAATATGAAATCCCCAATAAAGATTTCAAAGCAAACAAACGAATACTTTCCGATTCTTTAGAATTCTCAGAAAAAATAATTTTCGCAAAAAGACATTTGATTGCTTGCTGTTCACAAGCTTCTTTCCATATCTGGGTTTGCAACCGTTTAATTTGCAACATTTGACGAGAAGTAAAGCATCCAGAATTTGAATATATTTGAAAATCAGGACGGTATAATAAATTCGCAAGTGTATCAAGAGCTGCTCTGATACGCAAATACTCAAAATCGATTTGCACATCCGCATGAGAAATGATTATTTTGATCAATGATAAATCTTTTTCCAATTTGGTCACAAAAAAATGCTTCAAAGTAGTAGGCACAAGAGATACCATTGAGAGAATAAAAAGGATAGTATTGATGATCTCGAGATGCGATGAGAAAAGTTCGTGTATCTCAAATAGTACCTTTAATCCTCCTTCTTGAATAAACTTATTTATAGCCAAAAATCTTCCTTTTGAAAATAAAACAAAAGGATTTTCCTCTCTTAATTCAAAATATCTTGAATGGAATGAATTGACTTCAATATCATTTTCATTCCGTTTCCTGATCTTCTCCTCTTGGCTTTTATTATCGCTGTTTCCGTGTTCTTCGTCATTTTTTTTCTGTTCATTCGAAAAAATTGTTTTGATATTCGAAATTTTCCCTTCTTGCAAATATTGTATATTTTTTTGCTTTGTTCGAATCATATAAATCGCAATACTCGAACTAAAATAATTCCCAATAATTTGCAGTAATATCCGTGAAATATTCGCTGTGTTTTTATTGTGTTGTTGAAGTGAGACAATAAACCGTAAGCTTGAAAGAACAACAGAAATTCCATTTTGTGAATCAAAAATATCAATAAATAACGAACAAAGAAACAATGACTTGAATCCATGCAGAAAAGATAAATTGATTTTTGTGTTTTTCTTTGATATTAGCCACAAGCCAAGTCCCATATATTCTCTTAAAACTCGATCAGAAAATTGGTGTCTTCTTTCAAAAATAATATCAATTGTAAACGAATATATTTTAGCTAGAATTAATCCATAAAAATCTATTCTTGGGATTGAAAGAAAAAGATCAATTCTTTCAGGATCTGTAAAATACATTTCAAAGTATGAATTCTCTAAGAAATCAAAAATGAATTTGAGAACTGATCCCATAAGAAATTTATGATTTTCAAAATGGCTTTTTTTTTCAATGAATTTAAGTGAAATTTCAATTGAAGTATCTCGAAAAAATTCTATATTTTTTATTGAGCTTACAAGTTTTCCAAGAGAATAGAAAATACTTATAAGTTCTTTTTTGTTTAGATCAATTTTTATGTTTTTTGAATCAATTTCAATTTGATTTTGATTTTTTATTTGATTTTCAATTTGATTTTGATTTTTTATTTGGTTTTTTATTTGATTTTCAATTTGATTTTGATTTTGATTTTTATTTTGGTTTTGAAATTGAAATTGATTTTCAATTTGATTTTCATTTTGATTTTGATTTTGAAATTGAAATTGAAATTGAAATTGATTTTTAATTTGATTTTGATTTTGATTTTGATTTTGATTTTGAAATTGAAATTGAAATTGATTTTGGTTTTCATTTTCATTTTCAATTTCAATTTCATTTTGATTTTGATTTTGATTTTGATTTTTATTTTGATTTTGATTTTCAATTTGATTTTGATTTTGATTTTGATTTTGATTTTGATTTTGATTTTTATTTTGATTTTGATTTTGATTTTGATTTTGATTTTGATTTTGATTTTGATTTTGATTTTGATTTTGATTTTGATTTTGATTTTGATTTTGATTTTGATTTTGATTTTGATTTTGATTTTGATTTTGATTTTGATTTTGATTTTGATTTTGATTTTGATTTTGATTTTGATTTTCAATTTGAAATTGATTTTGATTTTGATTTTCATTTTGATTTTCATTTTCATTTTGATTTTGATTTTCATTTTGATTTTGATTTTCAAAAAAAATATTTGAACAAAATTTCAATCTTTCTACAAGTTTATTAACAATATCTTCTGTAATACTATCTTCTATAAAATCTATACTTTCCAAAAGTTTTACTAAAAGTTGAGTTGCATAAACTCTAAGAGGATTTTCTGCTTTTAAAATCCAATCTAAAATTTTATTTGATAAATGAAACTTAACAAATTTTTTTTGCTTAAATAAATCAATGGAAACAACAATTAAATGAGCAGCAGCTGTAATTAATTTCATATCATTTTCTTTTCGCAGAATTTCAAAAGCCTATTTAAAAAAAATATTTCAAATTAATTCAAAAATTTAAATCGAAAAAAAAATTATTCATTTCTTTTTTCTTTTTTCATTTCTTTTTTACTTGATTTAAAATTTTATTTTTTTTTGATTCTTGTAATATTGGATTATGTTGTGGATGTGTAAAGAATGGATCATTTTTTATTATTTGAATTGATTTATTTCTTTTTTCAATTTCATTACTAAGTTTTTCAATTATTTTTATTTTTTCTGAAATTGAAACTGAATTTGATTTTATTTTTTCAATTTCTTCTTTATTTAAAATATAATTATTTTTTAACATAAAAAAAAAATAAAAAATAAAGGAAAAAAATATTTTTTCATTTTTTTTTTCATTTTTTTTTTTAAAACAAAACACAAAAACAAAACAAAACACAAAACAAAACACACAAACACAAACACAAACAAACACAAAACACAAACACAAACACAAAATAACAAACACATAAAGATAATAAAATAAAAAAGATAATAAAAACACAAAAACACAAAACACAAACACAAACAAAAACACAAACACAAACAAACACAAATGAACAAAGATAATAAAGATAATAAAGATAATAAAGATAATAAAGATAATAAAGATAATAAAGATATTCAAGATATTAAAGATATTCAAGATATTCAAGATAATAAAAATATTCAAGATATTCAAGATATTCAAGATAATAAAGATATTCAAGATATTCAAGATAATCAAGATATTCAAGATAATAAAGATATTCAAGATAATAAAGATATTCAAGATATTCAAGATATTCAAGATAATAAAGATATTCAAGATATTCAAGATAATAAAGATAATAAAGATATTAAAGATAATAACAAGAAAAAAACTATTCTTGAACTTATTGAAGAAAATAATTTCCAAAAATTAAAAGAGTTTAGTTTAATTCCAGAAAATGAATTGAAAAAAGATGGAAAACCAATTTTACATTTTGTATTAGAAAAACCAACTTCAAAAGAAATGATTGAATTTTTGATTTTGAAAGGTGTAGATCCAAATTTGACTGATAAAAACGGAAGAAATTCATTACACATTGCATGTCAAAGCGAAAACATTTCCATTGAAATTATTGAATTATTAACTTCATCAGGAATTGATATTAATTCAAAAACAAATGAAAATCAAACAGTTTTACATTATGCTTGCCAAAGTGAAAATATTTCAATTGAAATTATTAAATATTTAATTTCATCAGGAATTGATATTAATTCAAAAACAAATGAAAATCAAACAGTTTTGCATTATGCTTGTGAAAATGAAAATATTTCACTTGAAATTATTAAATATTTAATTTCATTAGGAATTGATATTAATTCAAAAACAAATCAAAATGAAACAGCTTTACATTTTGCATGTTTAAATAATATTTCCATTGAAATTATTAAATATTTAATTTCATCAGGAATTGATATTAATTCAAAAACAGATAATAATGAAACAGTTTTACATTTTGCATGTAAAAATTCAAATATTTCCATTGAAATTATTAAATATTTAATTTCATTAGGAATTGATATTAATTCAAAAACAAAATATAATGAAACAGCTTTACATATTGCTTGCAAAAATGCAAATATTTCACTTGAAATTATTAAATATTTAATTTCATCAGGAATTGATATTAATTCAAAAACAAAATATAATGAAACAGCTTTACATATTGCTTGTTTAAATCCAAATATTTCCATTGAAATTATTAAATATTTAATTTCATCAGGAATTGATATTAATTCAAAAGCAAAACTAAATGAAACAGTTTTACATTATGCATGTAAAAATGAAAATATTTCACTTGAAATTATTAAATATTTAATTTCATTAGGAATTGATATTAATTCAAAATCAAAACTAAATGAAACAGCTTTACATTATGCATGTAAAAATGAAAATATTTCCATTGAAATTATTAAATATTTAATTTCAAAAGGAATTAATATTAATTCAAAAACAAGATTTTTTAATCAAACAGCTTTACATATTGCTTGTAAAAATGAAAATATTTCCATTGAAATTATTAAATATTTAATTTCATCAGGAATTGATATTAATTCAAAAACAGATAATAATGAAACAGTTTTACATTATGCATGTGAAAATCCAAATATTTCACTTGAAATTATTAAATATTTAATTTCATCAGGAATTGATATTAATTCAAAAACAAATGAAAATGCAACAGTTTTACATTATGCTTGTAAAAATCAAAATATTTCCATTGAAATTATTGAATATTTAATTTCATCAGGAATTAATATTAATTCAAAAACAAATAATAATGAAACAATTTTACATTATGCTTGTAAAAATGAAAATATTTCACTTGAAATTATTAAATATTTAATTTCATCAGGAATTGATATTAATTCAAAAACAAATGAAAATGCAACAGTTTTACATTATGCTTGTAAAAATCAAAATATTTCCATTGAAATTATTGAATATTTAATTTCATCAGGAATTGATATTAATTCAAAAACAAGATATAATGAAACAGCTTTACATATTGCTTGCAAAAATGCAAATATTTCCATTGAAATTATTAAATATTTAATTTCATTAGGAATTGATATTAATTCAAAAACAAATAATAATGAAACAATTTTACATTATGCTTGTAAAAATCCAAATATTTCACTTGAAATTATTAAATATTTAATTTCATTAGGAATTGATATTAATTCAAAAACAAATCAAAATGAAACAGCTTTACATATTGCTTGTAAAAATCCAAATATTTCACTTGAAATTATTGAATATTTAATTTCAAAAGGAATTGATATTAATTCAAAAACAAATGAAAATCAAACAGCTTTACATTATGCTTGTAAAAATGAAAATATTTCACTTGAAATTATTAAATATTTAATTTCATCAGGAATTGATATTAATTCAAAAACAAATGAAAATGCAACAGTTTTACATTATGCATGTGAAAATCCAAATATTTCACTTGAAATTATTAAATATTTAATTTCATCAGGAATTGATATTAATTCAAAAACAAATAATAATGAAGCAGCTTTACATATTGCTTGTTTAAATCCAAATATTTCATTTGAAATTATTAAATATTTAATTTCATCAGGAATTGATATTAATTCAAAAACAAAATATAATGCAACAGCTTTACATATTGCTTGTGAAAATCCAAATATTTCACTTGAAATTATTAAATATTTAATTTCATCAGGAATTGATATTAATTCAAAAACAAAATATAAAAATTCAAACAGCTTTACATTATGCTTGTAAAAATCCAAATATTTCAATTGAAATTATTAAATATTTAATTTCATCTAGGAATTGATATTAATTCAAAAACAAATTGTAATGCAACAGTTTTACATATTGCTTGTTTTAATCCAAATATTTCCACTTGAAATTATTAAATATTTAATTTCATCAGGAATTGATATTAATTCAAAAACAAATGAAAATGAAACAGTTTTACATATTGCTTGTTTAAATCAAAATATTTCACTTGAAATTATTAAATATTTAATTTCATCAGGAATTGATATTAATTCAAAAACAAATCAAAATGCAACAGCTTTACATATTGCTTGTCAAAATGAAAATCCAAATATTTCCATTGAAATTATTAAATATTTAATTTCATCAGGAATTGATATTAATTCAAAAACAAATCAAAATGAAACAGTTTTACATTATGCTTGTCAAAATAAAAATGAAAATATTTCATTTGAAATTATTAAATATTTAATTTCATCAGGAATTGATATTAATTCAAAAACAAATCAAAATCAAACAGCTTTACATATTGCTTGTCAAAATAAAAATGAAAATATTTCCATTGAAATTATTAAATATTTAATTTCATCAGGAATTGATATTAATTCAAAAACAAATAATAATAAAACAGCTTTACATATTGCTTGTTTAAATAAAAATATTTCAATTGAAATTATTAAATATTTAATTTCATCAGGAATTGATATTAATTCAAAAATAAATCAAAATCAAACAGCTTTACATATTGCATGTGGAAATCCAAATATTTCACTTGAAATTATTAAATATTTAATTTCATCAGGAATTGATATTAATTCAAAAACAATTGAAAATCAAACAGCTTTACATTATGCATGTAAAAATGAAAATATTTCCATTGAAATTATTAAATATTTAATTTCATCAGGAATTGATATTAATTCAAAAACAAAACAAAATAAAACAGCTTTACATATTGCTTGTTAAAATCAAAATATTTCCATTGAAATTATTAAATATTTAATTTCATCAGGAATTGATATTAATTCAAAAACAAATGAAAATGCAAACAGTTTTACATTATGCTTGTAAAAATCCAAATATTTCACTTGAAATTATTAAATATTTAATTTCATCAGGAATTGATATTAATTCAAAAACAAATCAAAATCAAACAGCTTTACATATTACTTGTAGAAATCCAAATATTTCCATTGAAATTATTAAATATTTAATTTCATCAGGAATTGATATTAATTCAAAAACAAAACAAAATAAAACAGCTTTACATATTGCTTGTCAAAATGAAAATCCAAATATTTCCATTGAAATTATTAAATATTTAATTTCATCAGGAATTGATATTAATTCAAAAACAAATGAAAATGCAACAGCTTTACATTATGCTTGTCAAAATAAAAATGAAAATATTTCATTTGAAATTATTAAATATTTAATTTCATCAGGAATTGATATTAATTCAAAAACAAATCAAAATCAAACAGCTTTACATATTGCTTGTTAAAATCAAAATATTTCACTTGAAATTATTAAATATTTAATTTCAAAGGAATTGATATTAATTCAAAAACAAATGAAAATCAAACAGCTTTACATATTGCTTGTGAAAATAAAAATATTTCAATTGAAATTATTAAATATTTAATTTCAAAAGGAATTGATATTAATTCAATAACAAAACAAAATATAACAGCTTTACATTATGCTTGTCGAAATCCAAATATTTCAATTGAAATTATTAAATATTTAATTTCATCAGGAATTGATATTAATTCAAAAACAAATTTTAATCAAACAGCTTTACATATTGCTTGTGAAAATCAAAATATTTCACTTGAAATTATTAAATATTTAATTTCATCAGGAATTGATATTAATTCAAAAACAAATAAAAATCAAACAGCTTTACATTATGCTTGTAAAATCAAAATATTTCCATTGAAATTATTAAATATTTAATTTCATCAGGAATTGATATTAATTCAAAAACAAATTGGAATGCAACAGCTTTACATATTGCTTGTCAAAATCAAAATCCAAATATTTCCATTGAAATTATTAAATATTTAATTTCATCAGGAATTGATATTAATTCAAAAACAAATCAAAATGAAACAGCTTTACATATTGCTTGTTTAAATCCAAAATATTTCCATTGAAATTATTAAATATTTAATTTCATCTGGAATTGATATTAATTCAAAAACAAATAATAATGAAACAGCTTTACATACTGCTTGTAAAAATAAAAATATTTCACTTGAAATTATTAAATATTTAATTTCATCAGGAATTGATATTAATTCAAAAACAAATAAAAATGAAACAGCTTTACATATTGCTTGTTTAAATCAAAATATTTCCATTGAAATTATTAAATATTTAATTTCATCAGGAATTGATATTAATTCAAAAACAAATGAAAATAACAAAACAGCTTTACATTATGCTTGTAAAAATAAAAATATTTCACTTGAAATTATTAAATATTTAATTTCATCAGGAATTGATATTAATTCAAAAACAAATCTAAATGAAACAGCTTTACATACTGCTTGTAAAAATAAAAATATTTCACTTGAAATTATTAAATATTTAATTTCATCAGGAATTGATATTAATTCAAAAACAAATATAATCAAACAGCTTTACATATTGCATGTAAAAATGAAAATATTTCACTTGAAATTATTAAATATTTAATTTCATCAGGAATTGATATTAATTCAAAAACAAATGAAAATAACAAAACAGCTTTACATATTGCTTGTAAGAAATCAAAATATTTCACTTGAAATTATTAAATATTTAATTTCATCAGGAATTGATATTAATTCAAAAACAAATTGGAATGAAACAGTTTTACATATTGCTTGTCAAAATGAAAATATTTCATTTGAAATTATTAAATATTTAATTTCATCAGGAATTGATATTAATTCAAAAACAAATCAAAATGAAACAGCTTTACATATTGCTTGTGAGAAATCCAAATATTTCACTTGAAATTATTAAATATTTAATTTCATCAGGAATTGATATTAATTCAAAAACATATCAAAATGAAACAGCTTTACATATTGCTTGTCAAAATGGAAATCCAAATATTTCACTTGAAATTATTAAATATTTAATTTCATCAGGAATTGATATCAATTCAAAAACAAATTGGAATGAAACATCTTTACATTTTGCTTGTAAAAATCCAAATATTTCCATTGAAATTATTAAATATTTAATTTCATCAGGAATTGATATTAATTCAAAAACAAAATATAATGAAACAGTTTTACATATTGCTTGTCAAAATGAAAATATTTCATTTGAAATTATTAAATATTTAATTTCATCAGGAATTGATATTAATTCAAAAACAGATTGGGATTCAACAGCTTTACATTTTGCTTGTTTAAATCCAAATATTTCACTTGAAATTATTAAATATTTAATTTCATCAGGAATTGATATTAATTCAAAAACAAATTGGAATGAAACAGCTTTACATTATGCTTGTGAAAATCCAAATATTTCCATTGAAATTATTAAATATTTAATTTCATCAGGAATTGATATTAATTCAAAAACAGATAATAATAAAACAGCTTTACATATTGCTTGTAAAAATGAAAATCCAAAATTAATTCAATTATTATTAATGAATGATTCAAATTTTTTTGATTTTTATAAAATTCCTCAACTTTTTCTTGACAGATTTCCTAAAATTTATTCAATTAATGAAGATATGAATAATTTATTAAAATCAAATGAATTTTCAGATTTTTCAATTCAATTCAATGATTATTCAAAAATTAAAGTTCATAAATTAATTATATTAAGAAGATTTGATAATAATGAATCAATTTTAAAAGAATTTGTTAAAATTTGCAGAATAAAACCAAAAAAAGATGTTCAACTAGCTTTAAATTTTCTTTATAGTGGATTTGCTAATTTTGATCATTTTTCTGAAAGATTTCAAAATTTAATGAATTATAAAAAGCAAAAAGAAAAACAAAACAGAAAAAGAAAGAAAAAGAGATTGAACAACAAGAAAATGGAATAATTGAAGATATTTTTGGAAAATGTGGATTAAATTCAGAATGGATTCAACAAAAAAAAGGGAGAAGAGGAATATTGAAAGATTTACAAAAATTATATCAAGAAGAATCAACAAAAGATTTTAAAATAATTTGTGAAGATGAAAAAGAAATCAAAGTTCATAAATTAATATTAATAATAAGAAGTGAATTATTTAAAGGAATGTTTTTAAGTGTTAATGATTCATCTAAATCAAGTTCATGATTATACAGGAAAATCATTTGAAACATTAAAACAATTAATTTATTTTCTTTATAATGATAAAATTGAAGAAGAAACAAAAATAACAAAAGAAAATCTTGAAGAATATGTTGATTTAAAAGATTTTTATCAACTAAATCAAAATACAATTTTAAGTTCATATTTAATTGATTTCTATTTTGAAAAAGATTCAAAACAAGATTCAATCAAGGATTTAAAAGAAGATTCAAATGAAGATTCAAATGAAGATTTATATGAAGATTCAAATGAAGATTTATATGAAGATTCAAATGAAGATTTATATGAAGATTTATATGAAGATTCAAATGAAGATTCAAATGAAGATTCAAATGAAGATTCAAATGAAGATTCAAATGAAGATTCAAATGAAGATTCAAATGAAGATTCAAATGAAGATTCAAATGAAGATTTATATGAAGATTTATATGAAGATTTAAAACAAGATTTAAAAGAATTTAAAAAACAAATGAACAGAAAAATCAAAAGATTACTCAAAAAAAGATTTGAACAAGATTTAGAACAATATTTTAAATAATATTTAAAATAATATTTAAAATAATATTTAAAATAATATTTAAAATAATATTTAAAATAATATTTAAAATAATATTTAATATAATATTTAAAATAAGATTCAAAACAATATTTAAAATAAGATTCAAAAGAATATTTAAAATAAGATTTAATATAATATTTAAAATAATATTCAAAATAAGATTTAATATAATATTTAAAATAATATTCAAAATAATATTTAAAAGAAGATTTAAAATAATATTTAAAATAATATTTAAAATAATATTTAAAAGAATATTTAAAACAATATTTAAAACAAGATTTAAAATAATATTTAAAATAATATTTAAAATAATATTTAAAATAATATTTAAAATAATAATTAAAATAATAATTAAAATAATATTTAATAAGATTTAAAATAATATTTAAAATAATATTTAAAATAATATTTAAAATAATATTTAATATAATATTTAAAAGAATATTTAAAATAAGATTTAAAAGAATATTTAAAATAATATTTAAAATAAGATTCAAAATAATATTTAAAATAATATTTAAAATAAGATTTAAAAGAATAAGAAAAATAAAAATTTTATTTTTAAAATAAGATTCAAAATAATATTTAAAATAATATTCAAAATAAAATTTAAAATAATATTCAAAAGAGAAAAGAAGAATGAAAAAGAAAAAAGAAGAATAAAACATTTTATTTTTTAATTAATAAAAGAAAAAATAAAAATAAATTTTTTTTTCATTTTTCTTCTTTATTTTATTTTTGCTTTTCAATCAAAATTTGTTTTAAAAAAAAGATAATTAAAATGATTTTTAAAAGTTATTTTTTCTTTATTGTAAATTTAAAAGTGTTTTATTATTTTTCATCCCTTTTCCTTTTATTTATTTATTTATTTATTTATTTATTTATTTATTTATTTATTTTTATATTTATTTTTTATTTAAAAAAAAGATCATTCTTTTTACCATTTCAAAAATTAATTGTTTAAGTGAAAGTAACTAAAAAGAAAAAAAGAAAGAAAAAAGAAATTTAAAAAAAAATTATAATTAAAAAATTGGTTTATTTTATTAATTTAGTATTTTGCCCTTCAAATTTTACTTGGAATGCAATTAATTCAAATAGTGAAGTTTATTTGAGGACTTGTTGTTCAGGAATAAAAAATTATACTATTCAACTTGGAGCTTCTGCTTTAAAACATATTCAAGACGTTAGTTTAAATTAAACTTTTTTTTTTTGCTTTTTTTTTGATGAAAATTTTCTATTTTCTTTTAGACAACTTTTTATCCAATAGATCCAATTCCATCAGATTCTCAATGTACTTCTAATAAAGAATTAATGTTTATATTTAATGAACCATTTATTGTAAAAAGAAAAAGAAAAAGAAAAAAGAAAAAAATAAAAATTAATTTTCTTTGTTTGTTTTTTGGATAGTTTAATGAATCACAAAATATTGTTTTTAATGGAACAGGATATGACACATATTTTATATTTATGGAAACAGTATTTATGGGATCAGAAGTTTACTTTTACGGTTCAACATATTTTCAAATTGAATACATTCCAAAACTTGAAAGTATTTGCCCTCTTTTCAATATCATAAATTCCTCAAGTGTTTATTTTGAAGATGTTAATGTGATTGATGCAGGGAATTGCACTAATGCTAGTGAACCTTTAATTATGATGGTTGATAGTCAAATTGAAATTGAATCAATACTCCATAAATCTCAACAGTTTCTTTATATGCAAAACCCGACAGCAACAGGATTAACTTCTACAATTCATTTTCCAGTGGGAAACCCGAGTAGTACGTATATTGTTGTTGAAAACCCAAGAGTTCTTTCATTAGAAGAGAAAAATGTTCTCAATATTAAATCGGAAGTAGATATTAATACTATAGATTTAACTGGAGATGCGATTTACTTTTATTACCACTTTTCTTCTGATATTAATTCATTAACTGTTACAAATGGAGCTCTTGGGGTTGATGACTCAGTATATTTTGATTCTATTTTACTTATTGGGGATGTGATATTTTATGGAAACAATTTCGAAATCCAAACTTTATATTTAGATTCTAATTCTGAGATAACTTCAAATGCTTCTTTGCTCATGGATACGATTGATGCAGAAGATGTAAGCCTGAATTTTAATGGAGATACAGAAATTTATATGATTTTAGATCCTGAACTTGTATCAATTTATGTTGATGATTGCAACCTTTATATCGATGATATTGATTCACCATTTTATATAAATAAAATTACATTAAAAAATTCAGCTACTTTTGAATGCAATAATTATATTGATATAGATGAATTTTGTGGTGACAGGTCTTTATCCACAAATCAAAAATTCGGGTGTTTACATTTACCAAATATATATTGAATCTGATTTGAAGATAGACGATTCACAAGTCCAATTTTATGATGTTTCTGGATATTTAATTCATTCTCTTTTTCTTCTTAATAATGCAGAAATTTATTTTGATTTATTACAAGAATTTACATTAGAAAATGTTGCTTGTGAAAATTGTGGAATTTACTCAAACAGTTGGACTTTTATTAACAATTTGGTTTCCAATTCAGAAATTTATTTAGACGGCTATTTTGAGTTAGTTTCTCTTCTAAATTCATCAATGATAGAATTTGAAGATGCTATAATAAGAATGAAAAGTGGAATTGAAATTGTTCCAAAAGCATATTTTGAGCTTTTGATTTGGGAAACAATTCTATATTTAGAAATGGATGAATTGAAAGTTGATCATTTTGAATCAGAAGATATAATCGTATATGGAAACGGAACAAATTCAATTCGTATTTTAGATTATATGGTAACTGATTATGATGAATTTGATGATATCAATCTTATTATGGAAACTTCAGATTTTGGTTCTTATTATCCAGAAGGATCCAGAACAGATTTTTATAATTCTAATATATCATTTCAAGAGTCAATAGTTCTTAATACTGATTTAGCACTCTCCAATACATCTATAACAATAGAAAATTTTTCAATACCTTTAAATTGTAGTTTATTGCTTATGGATTGTTTCGATTGTGCTCAAATTAATTGGTTCAATGTTTCAGGAGGTTTAATTATCTTCGATTCTTCATTATCCCTTGAAATCTATTCAAATTCTCAAATTTTTGAATTTGCTGTATTAAACTCTTCTTTTTCATTAATAAATCCACAAGATTCCTACAACATTTCGATTTTATACATCTCAAATGGCTCAATATCTAATATGAATATGACTATTGATACTTTGTATTTGAGTTATTATCTCAAAATGGAAAATTCATTTATTACAATGGAAAATACTAGACAACTATATTTAGAATCAGAATATTTGCAAGTTTTTGGAGATTATATCTCAGGTATGGTAGTCAACTCAGGTGAAGTCGATTCGAATTTTACTTTGGAATTAAATGCATTTAATATCACTTTTAACATATCTTATTTTGATGTAGAGGATGGAGGAGGAGCCATACTTTCTAACAACTCTTGTATATCTTTTGGTGAATATACATCATCAGTAGTTTTTGAATATCTCACTATTAATAACTCAATTATAGATTGTTATCAGGATTTAATTATCGGAAATCTTATTATTATCGGTGATTCTCATTTATTTGCTGATGAGATAGGAATATTTTTCAGTTTTTTCTATCAAGATTTTGATATAGAGGATATGTTTATTTATTTTGAATTTGGTGTAATTTTTGATTCTCCAATTAAAATTTCAAATTCAGTTTTAATTTTTGATTATGAAGAAGCAAAATTTTCTTCTGAAGTTACATTTGAAAATATTGAAATATATAATAATGCATTATTAGGCTTCGTATCAAATTTCACTATAAATGGATCATTTTTTCTTTATAATGAAGGAGCACTTTATTTTTTTTCATATCCAGTTGATTTAAATGAAACAAAATTACAAAATGAAAATGAGGGAGAAATTCCATTTTTTATTATCAAAGGAGATATTTACAATGAAGGAGCTATTTACTTACCTGGATTTTTATACATAAATGGATCTTTTGTTAATGATTATTCTGAATCCTATATATATTTTGAACAAGATTGTGGAATGGAAGTTGATAATTTCCTTTTTTTTGGTGGAGAGATCGAAGCAGATAATTTAGGAGGATATTTAACAGTCAAGAAAAATTTTATTTGGGAAAATGGAGCTATTACACAAATAAAACTTCAATATATTGGTGGTGTTTTTACATCAGGAGAAATAGGTATTTATGATTCTGAAATTATATGCAATGATACAACAATCATAAGTGCATCAATTTATATGGATAGCTCAGACATCACAACTTTTTCCACATTCCAAATCGCGTATTCTTCAGCATCAATATATCAAGATTATGGAACAAATTCGATAACTAACTATGGATATTTCATTTCAAAATCTGGAGATGTTGAAGTAGATTTGATAAATCATGGTTATTTGCATTTAGATAGTTATAATATATATTTGGAATCTCTTGAAAATTATGGTTCACTTTATATGAAAGGATATGTTTCAATTACAGGAAATGTTATTAATTATGGAGATATGGAATTGTATCCTGTTCCACCTTCAATAAAATCAGATTCAAATTCAAATTCAAATTCAAATTTAAATTCAAATTCAAATTCAAATTCAAATTCAAATTCAAAATCAATTTCAAATTCAAATTCAAATTCTAATTCAAAATCAGATTCAAATTCAAATTCAATTTCAGATTCACAAGGATTAAAATCAATTCAATCTTCACTTTTCCAAAATTTTGGGAATATGAAAATTGTAGAAAATATGGGTTTTTATGGAGATTTTTCATCATCTTCAAACAGTTCAATTACAGTTGAAGTTTATAGTGAATATCAAATACCATTGTTTTTTACTGGAGGTAATATTTATTTATCGGGTTTACTTGATGTTTCTTTCATGATTGCAGAATTTGAACCAGAATTAGAACAAGCATTTACAATTATAGATTTTGGGAGTATTATAGGAAAAGATATTTCCACACTTGAATATTATGATTCAACAGAAAAATTTGAGTAAAAAAATTTATAATTTAATTTAAAAAATTAAAATTAAAATTAAAATTAAAATTAAAATGAAAATTATTTTAGGGTTAATATCAAAACCAACCAAATTCAATATGTTTTTATGGGATGCCAAACTGGATCTTATTCATCAGATTTATACTCAGAATGCCGAGATTGTGATTATGGACGTTATTCATCATCAAGAGGATCTTTTTCATGTGATCTTTGTGACTTAGGACATTATACAAATCAAACAGGATCATCAAATTGTTCATTATGTTCACCAGGAACATTTTCATCAACACTTGGAGCAACCAAATGTGAATTATGTTTATCAGGAACTTTTACTGCAAATAATGGATCAGAAACATGTTCAGAATGTCCTGATGGATATTATTCTGATTCTGAAGGAGCAACTGAATGTCAAAAATGTGGAAGAGGTCATGAAACAAAAACTCCTTCTAGTTGTGATCCTTGTAAAAGTGGAACTTATAATAATAAAGAAGCATCTCGATGTGTCCTTTGTTCTTCTGGAACATATTCTGGAGTTGGAGCAATATCATGCACTCCATGTGAAAATAATTATTATCAAGATCAACTTGGTAATTTTATAAAAATATTTAAATTTGATTTAATTTGATTTAATTTGATTTTTAATTTAATTTAATTTGATTTAATTTAATTTGATTTAATTTGATTTAATTTAATTTGATTTAATTTAATTTAATTTAATTTGATTTAATTTGATTTAATTTGATTTAATTTGATTTAATTTAATTTGATTTTAATATTTGATTTAATTTTAATTTAATTTGATTTAATTTGATTTAATTTGATTTAATTTAATTTAATTTAATTTTATTTAATTTGATTTAATTTAATTTGATTTTAATATTTTAATTTAATTTAGTTTGATTTAATTTAATTTAATTTAATTTGATTTTTAATTTGATTTAATTTAATTTGATTTAATTTAATTTTGATTTATTAGGTCAACCAAGTTGTAAAAATTGTCCTTCAAATACAATCACATTTAGTCAAGCTTCAACATCTATTCAGGAATGTGTTTGTAAAGAAGGAATGTATGGAGAACCTGGTGGAAATTGTAAAGAATGCCCTGAAGGAGGTATTTGTGATGAAGCAGGAATTACAGAACCAGAAGTAAAAGCAGGATATTGGGCTGATGATAATCTCAATTTCTATCATTGTGATCCTTTTGAAGCTTGTCCTGGAGGAGCAAAAGGAACTTGTAATTCAAATTTGGGATATGAAGGTGTTATGTGTTCAGAATGTTCTAATGGATTTTATAGGATTTCTGGTAGATGTGAAAAATGCCCAGCAAATGCAAAAACTAGATTGATAATTGCTTTCTTTTTAATCATGATATTTGCTATCATCTTGTTAATTATTGTTAGAAGTCAAGCAAGATCTTATTTTGGAAGTTTAAGTATTGCGTTTTCTTTCTTCCAAATCTTAGCAACACTTCCCAAAATGAATATTAATTGGCCGCCAAAACTAAAAAATTTCTTGAATAGTTTAACTTCTTTTAATTTCAATGTTGATTTGGTTGCTCCTGAATGTAGTATCTCAGCTTCATTTACTGGTAAATGGTTTGCAGTTATGTTGATTCCCTTTTTGGTTCTTGCAATGTTTGCTTTTCTTTTTCTTATTGTTAGACTTCATGCAATTATTATAAGAAAATGTGGTTCAAAATTTGCTAATAAATTCCCAAAATTTTGTTCAAGACCAACAAGAAAAACAACAAACAAATATCTTCTTCCCTTCTCATGGATCCGTTTCCAAATTAGCAAATTATTCACACATGGAAATTCATCAGCTAAAAAATTATATTCCACTTTCGTTAACGGATATGTTGCTTTTGCTTTTTTGATTTATTTGGTTTTATGTCAATGGGTATTCGATTTATTTTCTTGCACAAAACAAGCAGATGGGATTTACACATTAAATGCAGCACCAAGCTATCGATGTTATAACGATCCTTGGTGGAAAAAAATGGCAGTTGGAGGTGTTCTTTTTGGATTGCTTTATGTTATTGGAATTCCAGCTTTTATTATCTTTTATGCTTTTTTATCACAGCAAAAAATATAATGATGAAATGTTTTATTCAAGACTCAGTTTGTTATGCTCAAGATTTAGAAGAGAATGGTTTTTCTGGGAATTGATTGTTATGGCAAGAAAAGCTTTGTTTGTTTTTGCTTTACTTTATTTCAATTTTGCTTCTGATTTGCAAATTCGATTGTTGATTCTTGTTCTTTTGATTGCGATTATTTTACAAGTTGCTTTTGAACCTTATGATACTCAAGGAAGAAATCGAGCTGAAATGATTTTATTATGTGTTCTTGAAATTGTGATGATTTCTAGTTTTGTTTTTGTTTCAGATGAAAGTGGAGATACAAAAGCCAAAGAAAGAATTGAAACATTTGTTTTGATTCTGATTTGGATGGCAATCATTGTTATATTTTTTGTTCTTATTAATGAAATTGTTGAAAGAGTGAAATACAAAAAAGAAAAGAGAAAGATCAAAAAAAGAAATCGAGAAAGAGATCTTCTTGAAGTTCTTAAAGAATCTGAATTTATTGTATTTTTGGATGAAAAACCTTCATTTGATTTGATTGTTCAATGGATTGGAACATTAAGTAAAAAAGAATCATCCAAATTTGCAAATTTTATCAGTCAATTTGATGATTTAATTCAAAAAAATTCAATTCAATTCCCAGAACAAAACTATTTGGATAATTGGAGAGAATTAATTCAAAATGATTTGAAAAATTGGTATGAACAAAGAGCAACTATTAAAGAGAAATTAATGTTTTCAAGTCTTATTAATTCACTTTTTATGTATCTTGTTGAAAAAGGAGATAATCCAATTCAAAGATGGAGATCAAATACTCAAAATATAATTCCACTTTCTCAAAACGAAAATTCAAATTGAAATTTAAAAACAAATTCAAAATGAAATTTAAAATGAAATTTAAAATGAAATTCAAAATGAAATTTAAAAACAAATTCAAAAACAAATTTAAAATGAAATTTAAAATGAAATTTAAAAACAAATTTAAAAACAAATTCAAAAACAAATTTAAAATGAAATTTAAAAACAAATTCAAAATGAAATTTAAAATGAAATTTAAAAACAAATTTAAAAACAAATTTAAAATGAAATTTAAAATGAAATTTAAAACAAAATTCAAATTCAAAATGAAATTCAAATTGAAATTCAAAAACAAATTTAAAAACAAATTTAAAATGAAATTTAAAATGAAATTTAAAATGAAATTTAAAAACAAATTTAAAATGAAATTTAAAAACAAATTCAAAATGAAATTTAAAATGAAATTTAAAAAGAAATTTAAAATGAAATTTAAAACAAATTTAAATTGAAATTTAAAAACAAATTTAAAAACAAATTTAAAATGAAATTTAAAATGAAATTTAAAACGAAATTTAAAAACAAATTTAAAATGAAATTTAAAAACAAATTTAAAATGAAATTTAAAATGAAATTTAAAATGAAATTTAAAATGAAATTCAAAATGAAATTCAAAATGAAATTCAAAATGAAATTCAAAATGAAATTCAAAATGAAATTCAAAATGAAATTCAAAATGAAATTTAAAATGAAATTTAAAATGAAATTCAAATTGAAATTTAAAAACAAATTCAAAACAAAATTCAAAAACAAATTTAAAATGAAATTTAAAAACAAATTCAAAAACAAATTTAAAATGAAATTTAAAAACAAATTTAAAATGAAATTTAAAATGAAATTTAAAATGAAATTTAAAATGAAATTTAAAAACAAATTTAAAATGAAATTTAAAAACAAATTTAAAAACAAATTCAAATTGAAATTTAAAAACAAATTTAAAATGAAATTTAAAAACAAATTTAAAATGAAATTTAAAAACAAATTTAAAATGAAATTTAAAAACAAATTTAAAAACAAATTTAAAATGAAATTTAAAATGAAATTTAAATTGAAATTTAAAATGAAATTTAAAATGAAATTTAAAATGAAATTTAAAATGAAATTTAAAATGAAATTTAAAAACAAATTTAAAATGAAATTTAAATTGAAATTTAAAAACAAATTTAAAATGAAATTTAAAATGAAATTTAAAATGAAATTTAAAATGAAATTTAAAACAAAATTCAAATTCAAAATGAAATTCAAATTGAAATTCAAAAACAAATTTAAAAACAAATTTAAAATGAAATTTAAAATGAAATTTAAAATGAAATTTAAAATGAAATTTAAAATGAAATTTAAAAACAAATTTAAAATGAAATTTAAAATGAAATTTAAAAACAAATTTAAAAACAAATTCAAAAACAAATTCAAAAACAAATTTAAAAACAAATTCAAAACAAATTCAAAACAAATTTAAAATGAAATTTAAAATGAAATTTAAAAACAAATTCAAAATGAAATTTAAAATGAAATTCAAAAACAAATTTAAAAACAAATTTAAAAACAAATTCAAAATGAAATTTAAAATGAAATTCAAATTGAAATTTAAAAACAAATTTAAAAACAAATTTAAAATGAAATTCAAAAACAAATTTAAAAACAAATTTAAAATGAAATTTAAAAACAAATTCAAAAACAAATTTAAAATGAAATTTAAAATGAAATTTAAAATGAAATTTAAAAACAAATTCAAAATGAAATTCAAATTGAAATTCAAAATGAAATTCAAAATGAAATTCAAAATGTTTTTTTTTAATAAAAAACAAAAACACAAAAATTCCCTTTTTTTGTTTTGCTTTATTAAAGATTTAATTAATCTTTTGTTTGTTTTGTTTGTTAAAAAGAAATTGAAAAAGAAATTAAAATTGAAAAATTTATTTCTTTTCTTGAGCAAAAACATTTGGGAATCGAGCTAAGAAAGAAATTGCGTGTTTCAATTCTCTTGAATCAACATATTCACCAATCTTATGAGTATTTTGTTCAAATCCAGCACCAATTCCTATTAAATTTTTTAAAAATAAAAAAATAAAAAAAATGAGAACAAAATTAAGAACAATTTTTTTCAATTAACCAAAAAATAAAATTTAAATAAAGAATAAAAATAAAAATAAACATACCGAACATTGCAGGCCATTTATAATCTTCATTTGAGCACCAATTCTTTGATTCAGGAACAGTAAACTTTTCATAATCTTTTGGAACAGGATAACCAACACCATCAGTACTAAAAATCCAACGGTCTACTCTTGGTTCTTTATGAATATTAGTTGTTGTTTCAACTTGATCTTTTGGAAGAAATGGAGTAACAATTGATTTATAAGTTTCCACAGCTGATTGAATTGCTGGATGTGTTTTTGGTGTAATCCAAGACATGTAAATTTGTTCATTGTTGCATTTGTATCCTTTCCATGTTGTTTCTGTGTATTGTGGAATTCGAATATTTACTGTTAATCCATCATCTCTTGCTTTTTTAACTGATTCAAATGATTCAAGATCATCGATTGTTTGTTTTGGAGTTTCTCCGATTGTAATTCTTCTATCAAAACGGAAAACGAATCTTTCAGGAACTGCACAATCCTTTTATAATAAATTTTATAAATAAATTTTATAAATAAATTTTATAATTAAATTTTATAATAAATTTTATAATTAATTTTTATAAATATCAAATTACAGAAGGTGTATCTAAAAATGCCCAACTACAAGTTCTTGTTCCTCTTCCTAAAAATTCATGATCTATTTTAAAATATAAATAAAAATATAAATATAAATAAAAATATAAATAAAAATAATTTTGATATAAAAATTTTAAATTATTTTTTTTTAAAAAAAACAAAATTAACCTAAAAATCCTTCCATTTTAACTGCTCTTTCAGCAGCTTCTTTAATAATTAATGAACCATATTCAATTGGATTTTTGCCTAAATGAGGCATTGAACCATGAGCAGATTTTCCTATAATTTCAATCTCATTAATTAATCTTCCTCTTTGACCAATATAAATTCCCAAAGCAGATCTTGTACTATCTCCAGTACCTTCTGTAAAAATACAACAATCAGGAATATATTGTGGTGATTTTCCTGAAAGTTCATTTCTAATAATATACATTGGACCACCTCCATCATTATCTAATAATTCAAATCAATTTAAATATTTAATTTAATATTTAATTTAATATTTAATTTAATATTTGATTTAATATTTAATTTAATATTTAATATTTAATATTTAATATTTAATTTTATATTTAATTTAATATTTAATTTAATTTTTAATTTAATATTTTATTTAATATTTAATTTTTAATTTAATATTCAATTTAATTTAATATTTAATTTAATATTTAATTTAATATTTAATTTAATATTTTTTACCTTCTTCACATGCTGTTCCAAATGATCTAATTATAACTCCTTTTAATGAACCTAATTTCTTTAATTCTAACATAATTTTAGTTGCAATCATTTGTGAAACAACTCCTGCTAATTGATCAGCAGAACCTATTTAATTTATATTTATATTTATATTTATATTTATATTTAGACTTATATTTATATTTATATTTTGTTTTTGTTTTTGAAATTGATTTGTTTTTTTTTACCTCTTCCAAAAACTAGATTTTCCCATTCTGATTTTGGTGGAATATATCCTAAGTTTTCTTTGATTTTTTCAAGATCTACTTTTTCAGAATCAATTAATCCTCTTTAAATAGAAAATAATTTTATATTTAATTTTATAAATAATTTTATAAATAATTTAATAAATAATTTTATAAATAATTTTATAAATAATTTTATAAATAATTTTATAAATAATTTTATAAATAATTTTATATTTAATTTTATAAATAATTTTATAAATAATTTTATAAATAATTTTATAAATAATTTTATATTTAATTTTATAAATAATTTTATAAATAATTTTATAAATAATTTTATAAATAATTTTATAAATAATTTTATAAATAATTTTATAATTAATTTTATAAATAATTTTATAAATAATTTTATATTTAATTTTATATTTAATTTTATAAATAATTTTATAAATAATTTTTATAAATAATTTTATAAATAATTTTATAAATAATTTTATAATTAATTTTATATATAATTTTATAAATAATTTTATAAATAATTTTATATTTAATTTTATAAATAATTTTATATTTAATTTTATAAATAATTTTATAAATAATTTTATAATTAATTTTATAAATAATTTTATAATTAATTTTATAAATAATTTTATAAATAATTTTATAAATAATTTTATAAATAATTTTATAAATAATTTTATAAATAATTTTATAAATAATTTTATATATAATTTTATAAATAATTTTATAAATAATTTTATAATTAATTTAATAAATAATTTTATAAATAATTTAATAAATAATTTTATAAATAATTTTATAAATAATTTTATAAATAATTTTATAATTAATTTTATAAATAATTTTATAATTAATTTTTATAAATAATTTTATAATTAATTTTATAAATAATTTTATAATTAATTTTATAAATAATTTTATAATTAATTTTATAAATAATTTTATAAATAATTTTATATTTAATTTTATATTTAATTTTATAAATAATTTAATAAATAATTTTATAAATAATTTAATAATAATTTTATAATTAATTTTATAATTAATTTTATAAATAATTTTATAATTAATTTTATAATTAATTTTATAAATAATTTTATAAATAATTTTATATTTAATTTTATAAATAATTTTATATTTAATTTTATAAATAATTTTATATTTAATTTTATAAATAATTTTATAAATAATTTTATATTTTATAAATAATTTAATAAATAATTTTATATTTAATTTTATAAATAATTTTATAAATAATTTTATATTTAATTTTATAAATAATTTTATAAATAATTTTATAAATAAATTTATAATTAATTTTATATATAATTTTATAATTAATTTTATATTTAATTTTATAAATAATTTTATAAATAATTTTATATTTAATTTTATAAATAATTTTATATTTTATAAATAGATTTGAGAATTACTTATAAGGATCAACACCGCCACCAAGTTTTTTCCATAAAGGACGAAGAGCTTTTACAGTATCACAATGACCATCAAAATAAACAATTTTTTTTTTATCAGGATCAATACCATCATCACAATCTTGAACCATCCAACCAATATTTCCATAAGCATCAAACCAAACATCTTCTGGTTTTTCAACGCATTTTTGTTCGATAATTGTTTTCTTAAAAAATTCCATTCTTGGTCCTTCATGATTTGATAATCCACATTGTGAATCTGTTTCTAAATAATCTTCAGGTATTCTAATTGCTTCTTTTAATATTTCAATCGCTAAAGGTAAATATTTTGTTGATAATTTTTCAGTTTCAATATCTAATTCGTTTTTTTCCATTTTTAAAATAATAATTTTTTAAATTGAAAGAAAAAAAAATGAAAAAAATGAATTGGAAAAAAAAAAAAAATCTTTTATTATTTTAAATTAATAAAAAAAAAGAAGAAAAAAAAATAAATAAATTTTTCTCCTTTCTCTTTTTTTTTCTTTTTAAATAAAAAAATTTTTTTTTTTCATTTTTTTTTTCTTTTGTTTTTTTTCTTTTTTGTTTTTTGTTTGTTTTTTGAAAATTAAAATAATTTATCTTGCACTCAATTTTTTTTTGAAAATAAATAAAATGCACCAATATTCAACTAGTTCTTCCTTTACTAAAGAATTTTTAAATTCAAAAAAAAAATTCCCCCAAAATTTTAATGAAGATCCAAATAAAAATTTTAATGAAGATCCAAATAAAAATTTTAATGACAATCCAAATAAAAATTTTAATGATAATCCAAACTTAAATTCCATTTCAAATTCAATTGAATATTCAATTAAAAATTTAAAATTCAATTCTTATCGAAATTCTCTTCAAAATTTAAATTCAAATCAAAATTTAAATTGAAAATCAAATTGAAAATCAAAATCAAAACCAAAATCAAAATCAAAATTCTCTGGAAAATTCATTCCAATATTCTTTTCAAAATTATCAATCACCAAACAGAGACTCTTTACTAAAAACACAAGAAAACATTCATTCAAACAGAAATAATTTTTCTCCAATAAATTTTAAATTAATAAAAATCAACGAATTATTAATTAAATCAGGATTTTCAGCAATTCGTATTCAAAGAGTAAAAAACGGTGATTCAACAGAAATAATTGAAACCCTTTTCCAAGTATTAAATGAATTCAAAAAAGAACCTGAATTAAAAAATGAATATCAAAATTACGAATTAATTTTACAAGAAAATTCTCAACTTAAAAACGAAAATTTTGAATTGAAAAAACAGAACCAAATTTTGAAGGAAAGAATAAAGTATTCAAACTCAACTCAAGAAGATGAAAAAACATCACCTGATAATTTAAAAGAAGACATTCATCTTTTGAAACAAGTTTTATCTCATCAACAAAAATTTGGGAAAGTAATTGAAAATACAATATCCAAAGTTGAAAGTCGAATCAATGAATTTACAGAATCTCAATCTTTAACATCTAAAAGCGAAGAACACAAAACATCTTCCAGAAATAATCATTCACCAAGAAGTGACAAACCATCAAGAGATTATCTTCAATTCAAACAAATTTTGGATCAAATTTGTCATAATATGAAAATTGATGATTATTCTTTAATTACTCCCACTTTTGTTAGAACTATTTCTAAATTGGAGGATTACAAAATATTCACTAATGAAATGTCAAAAATCGTAAAGTCAATCAATTCTCAAAATGATTCAAGTTTCATTTCTTTAACAAGAGAATCATCATCCAAAATCTCAAATAGTATTAAAAATGCTGATCTAATTTTATCTAATCTAAAAAAATGGAAAATTGAATTATATCATTCTCAAATTTTGAAAAATTTTAAATTCCAAATCCAAAACGAAATTGAGAAAATTAACATTCTTAAAGATGATCCAAATATAGTTAATAAAACATCACTTCCAATTCCAATTCCAGTTTCAATTCCAAAGTCTATTGAAATTTCAGAAATTGCTTTCCAGAAAATAATTCTTATTATAAAAAACCTTATTGATTTTTACATTTCAAACATAACAAAACAAAATCCAAATCAATTCAACAAAATTTCAAACCAAAATCAAAACCAATATGAAAATGAAAATGAATATGAAAAATTAACTCAAATCATTTTCCATTTTGAAAAAAAACTTGGTTTAAAAACAAATAATAATCCTTTGATCGCAATCAATACAATTTATTTAGAATTGAAAAGAATTCAAACTCAACTTCAAACTTTCCAAAAAACATTAAATGTTAATGAAAGTAATTCTTCTTTTTCAGAATGTTTAACAAAAATTCATAATCTTATTTACTTTGAAAAACTTTACAAAAATCAAATCAAAATTTAAATTAAGAATTAGTTCCTTAAAAAAAAAAAGGAAATAAAAAAAAAAGGAATTCTTTATCATTTTTTAAGTTCAAATTTGTTTTTTTTTTATAAAAAAAAAAAGAATAAAAAAAAAAGAGAATAAAAATTGGAAACTTTTTATTATTTTTATTATTATTATTATTATTCTTTTTGAAAAAATTATTGACACAATAAGAGTAAATGTAAAATCAATAAATGCTTATTTAAAGGATTATTTCGAATTTTCATCAAAAGATCAATTACTCTAAAATTTCCAAATGTAATTTGATTAAAAATTTTTTTATGAGTTTCTGGTTGAAAATCAAGTTCTGCAAGAATTTGATAAGCAGTCATCATTAAATCTCCAGTATCATCTTGTTCAAGAACAATTGTGTCATCATCTGAATAAGTTACTAAATAAGGATGATAAAACTTATTATGAGAATGAAAATGAGAATGAGAATGTTTTTTTGATTTTCTTCTTTTTCTTTTATATTTTTCTTTATGTTTATTTTTTTTATCTTTTTTATTTTTCTTTTTTTTCTTTTCTTTTGATAAGGATTCATCATCACTATCTTCTGAACTAGTATTTGAACTTAAACTTGAACTTGTTGAAGACAATTTGTGATTTCGATATTTTTTACGATTTTTTCTTTTCTTTTTTCTTTTTTGTGATCTTAATTTTCTTATTTGAGATTTTTTAGGAAATTCTACATTTTGATTTGAAGAATAATTTTTTGAATAATCACTTGATTCATCACTTGATTTTGGATTATCGTTTTCTTTCTCATTTACATTTGCATTTACATTTAGATTTACATTTTCATTTTCATTTTCATTCTCATTTTCATTTTCATAATCATAATCATAATCATTTAATTGAGGTCCCCATTCAGATAAACCATAAGTAGCTGTATTTCTATTGTAAGTAAATCCATGTTTTTGATAATTTGAAGGGAGAATAAATCTACCAAAATTACTTGATCTTGTGTTTTGAGGATAAGCATCTTGATAGCATTCCCAAATTTCAGGATAAAGTTCTTGTGCCTTTTTGATTATTTTCATTCTTGGAATTGGTTTTCCATATGATCTAATTGCTTCTTGTCCATAAATCCATCCTGGTTTACGAACAATATTTCTTTGTGCAAGTAATTGAATGAGTAAACTTCCTCCAGATATTTTTTTATGTTTATTCCCTTTATTTTTGGTGTTTTTTGATTTTTCTTTTTCTTTTGATTTTTCTTTTTCTTTTGATTTTTCTTTTTCTTCTGATTTTGATTCTTCTTTTGATTTTGATTTTGATTCTTCTTTAATTAATTTGGATTCACTTGATTTGGATTCGATTGATTTTTCCTCATTTAATTTGTTTTCATTTTCCTCATTTGAGTTAGATTCTTCAATTTCATTTTGTGTATCTAATTCACTTTGATGATAGGCTTCATTAAGTGAATATCTTAATGTTTTACTATCAAAAATAAATCTTGGCTCTTTTGAATTTCCCTTTTGCAAAAGTAAATTACCAAAATTGGTTTTTGCAACTGATTCAGGATATATTTTTTTGTAACAATTCCAAATAGCTGGGAATTTTTGGATCGCAATTTTCACAATTTCTTTTTTTGTTAATGATTTTTTTTGTTCTTGTAAAATTTTAGCTCCATAAATATAACCTTTTTCTCTTTTAGGAACATGAACATTCAAAAGTGCCTTGAGTTTTTTTGCTGGAGTATCTTTTTGCCGATGTTTGTTTTTCTTTTTTGAATCATTTTGACTTTGTTCTTGGGATTTTGAGTTGCGATCATCTGAACTAACATCAATTTTCATTTCTTGAATTGATTGAATATTTGTATTGTAATCATCGTTATAATTTTCATTGATATTTTCGTTATTGTTTTCGTTATTGTTTTCTTTTTCACTTGAATTTGATTCGAAATCAGATTGATAAGTTAAGTTTGGATTTTTTTTTTGTTGTTTTTCTTCTTCTTGTTGTTGTTGTTGTTGTTGGATTTGAACAAATTGATTTTCATCTTCATTATTACTTATATAAATATTATCATAATCATTTCCATTAAATACTTGATTTTCTTCACTTTGTAATTCAGAATCATGTTTTCTTTTATGCTTTTCTTTGTGTTTCCTTTCTTTTGAATGTTTTGATTTGGTTTTTTTTCTATTCTTTTTTCTTTTTTTATTTTTACTCTTTTCAGAATTATTATGATTTGGTTTGGTTTTGATTGTTTGTTCGTCTTGATTTGAAAAGAGATGGATTAAAGAAAATGTTTAAGATTAGTCTTAATATTATTATTTGGATTTTGAAAATGATTTCAATTTCAATTTTAATTTGATTTTTATTGATTTAAAAAATATTTAATTCAAAAAAGAAATGAAAAAAAACAAAATCATAAATTGAAATGAATTCAAATATTAAATCATTTTAATCATTTATTTATTAAAAGAAATTAAATAATAATAATATTAATATTAATATTAATTATTTATTTTGGAAATTTATAAAAAAAATCAATTTTGTAAATTTTTGATTTGTTTGTATTTTCTTTTTAAATCATTAATTTACCAATTTCAGATTCATACGCTTTATCCATTTTATTAAATAAAATCAATTACTTTTTTATTGAAACGAAATCAAAATATTTTTAAAATATGATAAAAAAAAAATGAAAAACTTGATTTTTTTGAATCAAAAAAAAAAAATGAAAAAAAAAATCAAAAAAAAAACAAAAACTAAATCAATCTTAAATCATTTTAAAATCAATCTTAAATCAATCTTAAATCAAAAAGTTTAAAAATTGTTTATTTTTTAAAAATTAATTTAATCCAAAAAAAAAAAAAATAAAATAAAAAACAAAAATATAATTCAGTCTAATTTATAATTTTGATCTTAATTTTGATCTTAATTTTAATTGATTTTAATTTTAATTTTAATTTTGATCTTAATTTTAATTTTGATTTTAATTTTAATTTTAATTAATTTTTTCCATTTCAATGTTTAACAATTGTTCTTTTTCATCTTTAGTTTTAGAATGAGAAAGAAACCAAATAAGATGATTTAAACGGTAAATTAATAAAATAACTGATAAAATAACAAAAATTAAGAAAGTTTTTGTATATCCAAAACTTGTTTTTTGAATTAAAATTCCAGGCACTAAATACCCAATACATTGAGAAAAACTTAATAATCCAACATCAATTCCAATCATTCTTCCAACAAAATTCGATGGGAAATTTGTTTGAATTAAAACATTTGTATAAATCCATACTAAACCTGAAGCCGAAGATAAAACTAAAATTGAGACAAAAAAGACCCAAGCTGAATTAACAATATTTGCAATAAAACCAATAGAAGTTCCAATAACCAAAATACAATTTGAAATAAAAAGAGTAATCCAACAAGTTTTTTGTGTTCCACTCCCAGTAAATTTTTGAGAAATAACTAAAAAAAAAATAATGTTTTTTTATTTTTGAATAAATATTTTGGAAACTTATAATATTCTTTTCTTTCAATTTAAATTTTTACAAGCTGTAAGAATTAATCCCAGTGCATCTATTGAATAAAATAATCCAACAGTAAAAGCTCCATCTCCTTTTAATGGATATTTTGTTTTTACAATTAATAAAGTCATTACAAAAATACCAGACCAAATCATATATTGTTCAAATTTAACTGTAATCATGAAAATTAAAGATTTATTTTTGCGAAGATAACGGATTCCATCATTAAATGTAACTTTTCCTTTTTTATTTTTTTCATTTTCGTTTTTATTTTCGTTTTTATTTTTCTTTTCAGTTTCAATTTCAGTTTCAATTTTAATTTCAATTTCAATTTGATTTTCATCTTGATTTTGATTTTCAATTTCATTTTCATTTTGATTTTGATTTTGATTTTGATTTTGATTTTGATTTTGAATTTGATTTTGATTTTGATTTTCATCTTTATTTTCATTTTCATCTTGATTTTGATTTTCATTTTGATTTTGATTTTCATCTTTAATTTCATTTTCATCTTTATTTTGAATTTGATTTTGATTTTGATTTTCATCTTTATTTTCATCTTTAATTTCATTTTCATTTTCATCTTTATTTTGATTTTCATCTTTATTTTGAATTTGATTTTGATTTTGATTTTGATTTTGAATTAGATTTTGATTTTGATTTTGATTTTGATTTTGATTTTGATTTTGATTTTGATTTTGATTTTGATTTTGATTTTGATTTTGATTTTGATTTTGATTTTGATTTTGATTTTCTAAATCTGTATTAAATTCTTTTTGATTTTCATTTTGAATTTGCATTTCAATTTCGTTTTTGTTTTTGTTTTTGTTTTTGTTTTTGTTTTTGTTTTTGTTTTTGTTTTCATTTTCATCTTCATTTTCAATTTCAAAATATTCAAAATTTTCTTTTGATTTATCGTTATTGATTTGATTAGAGGAACTTATGGTTTGGTTTTTTGTTTTTTTTTGATAACGTAAACTTAAAAAAACACAAATCACAGATAAAATATAACTTCCTGAATCGATTATAAATGATAAAATAACACCTCCTTCTCCTACACTTAAACCTCCCAAAGCAGAACTCATAAAATACATAAATGAATATGTTGCTGTATCAAGTGCTATTTTATCAAATTTTTATCATCATTATTTAAATAATAAAATAATAATAATAAAATAATAAGAAGAATAAGAAAAAAATGAATAAATTTTTTTTTTGGAAATAATTATCAATCAAGTACTATCTGCAAGAACTGATTCTTCTTTTGTAACAACATCACAAACAACTGCAATTCTTGCAGGTAAAAAAAAAGAAGAAGCAGAAAATTGAACGGAAACAATTAAGAAAAAAAGATAAATATTTGGATGTTTATCAATAACAATATAGAATAAAACAACTACAGATCTAAATATATCACAAAAAATCATTATTAAATTCTTATTAAATTTATCAATAACCTTTTTGATTTTTGAATTATAAATAAAAAGTGGAATAAAAAATCAATTTAATTTTTAAATTTGATTTTGAATTATAAATAAAAAGTGGAATAAAAAGTGGAATAAAAAATCAATTTAATTTTGGAATTTGTTTTTGAATTATAAATAAAAAGTGGAATTAATTTTGAATTTGATTTTGGAATTTGATTTTTAAATTTGATTTTAAATTTGATTTTGAATTTTGTTTTTAATTTTGATTTTTAAATTTGATTTTTAAATTTGATTTTAATTTTAAATTTATTTACAGGTCCAGTTATTGGAATTAAATAAAGAGAAGGTGCAACTTTGAAAACATAAAGAAGACTTAATATTAATTGTGAATTTTTTATTTTTGTTGCAATTATAATTGTTGCTACATCTGTAAACCAATCTCCAAATTGAGAAATTACAAATGCCAACCAAATCCAGAAATATTGTTTATTTTTTCTAAGAAGTTGTAAAAATCCCATTTAATATTAATTAAATTTTATTATTTACAAAAAGAAAAAAATGATTTTAAAAAAAAAAATTTTTTTATTTTTTAGATTTTTTTTTTTGTGACGTCATAAAGATTACTAAATTTATTTTGTTAAAAAAAAGATTTAAATTACTTAATTAATTAAATAAATAAATTTTATTTCCACTTTATTTCCAATTTTTTTCCACTTTATTTCTATTTCCACTTTATTTCCACTTTATTTCCACTTTTTCTTTTTAATGTCAATTTTGTTTTTTTATTTTGTTAAAAAAAAGATTTAAATTAATTGATTAAATAAATAAATTTTATTTCCAATTTATTTCCAATTTATTTCCACTTTATTTCCAATTTATTTCCACTTTTTCTTTTTAATGTCAATTTTGTTTTTTTATTTTGTTAAAAAAAAGATTTAAATTACTTAATTGATTAAATAAATAAATTTTATTTCCATTTTATTTCCAATTTATTTCCACTTTATTTCCATTTTATTTCCACTTTTTCTTTTTAATGTCAATTTTGTTTTTTTATTTTGTTAAAAAAAAATGTCAAAGTCAATTTTAGTTTTTTTAATTTTTTTTTTTGATCGAAATATTTAAGGAAAAGATCAGAACAAAAAAGATCATTCTTTTCTTTTTTTTTTTCTTTTCATTTCTTTTTTTTAAAAAAATAAAATTTATAAATAAATTTAAATAAAAATAATGAGAGAAATAGTTCATTTACAAGTAGGACAATGTGGAAATCAAATAGGAGCAAAATTTTGGGAAGTAATTTCGAATGAACATGGAATTGATCCAACAGGAGTTTATAATGGAGATAATCAATTACAATTAGATAGAATTAATGTATATTATAATGAAGCAATTGGAGGTAAAAAAAAACAAAAAACATTTAATTATATTTAAATATTGATTTAATTTTGATTTGATTTAATTTTGATTTTAATTTGAATATTTGATTTGATTTAATTTTGATTTTGATTTTAATTTTAATTTGATTTGATTATATTTAAATTTAATTTTGATTTGGATTTGATTTGAATATTTGATTTTGATTTTGATTTAATTTAATTTTAATTTTAATTTTGATTTAATTTTGATTTATATTTATTTTGATTTGATTTGTTTTGAATTTAAATTTGATTTGTTTTGTATTCTTTAGGAAAATATGTTCCAAGAGCTATTCTTATTGATCTTGAACCTGGAACAATGGATGCTGTTCGTGCTGGACCTTATGGTCAATTATTTAGACCTGATAACTTTGTTTTTGGAAGATCAGGAGCTGGAAATAATTGGGCAAAAGGACATTACACAGAAGGAGCTGAATTAATTGATAATGTTCTTGATACAGTTAGAAAGGAATCAGAATCATGTGATTGTTTACAAGGATTTCAAATTGCTCATTCTCTTGGAGGAGGAACTGGTTCAGGATTTGGTACTTTGTTGTTATCAAAAATTAAAGAAGAATATCCTGATAGAATGATTGCTACTTTTTCAGTTGTTCCTTCTCCTAAAGTTTCTGATACTGTTGTTGAACCTTATAATGCAACTCTATCTGTTCATCAACTTGTTGAAAATGCTGATTCTGTAATGTGTATTGATAATGAAGCTCTTTATGATATTTGCACAAAAACATTGAAGTTATCAAGTCCATCATATGGAGATTTAAATCATTTAGTATCATCAGTAATGAGTGGAATTACATCTTGTTTAAGATTTCCAGGTAAAGAATTTTTTTGGAATTTTTTTGGAATTTTTTTGGAATTTTTAAATTAATTTTTCAAAAAAATAGGTCAATTAAATTCAGATCTGAGAAAATTGGCTGTCAATCTTGTTCCTTTCCCAAGACTTCATTTCTTCTTAATTGGATTCGCTCCTCTTTCTAGTAGAACTTCAATCGGTTACAAATCTTTAACTATTCCTGAATTAACTCAACAAGCATTTGATCCAAAAAATATGATGGCTGCAACTGATCCAAGACATGGAAAATACTTAACAGCTTCATTAATGTTTAGAGGGAAAATGAGCACAAAACAAGTGGAAGATAACTTGATGAATGTTCTCAATAAAAACTCAAGTTATTTTGTTGAATGGATCCCAAATAACATAAAAAGCACAGTTTGTGATATTCCTCCAAAAGGACACAGATTAAGTGCAACTTTCCTTGGAAATTCAACTTCCATTCAGGAATTATTCAAAAGATTTGGAGACCAATTCAAAGTTATGTTTAAAAGAAAAGCTTTTTTGCATTGGTATTTGGGAGAAGGAATGGATGAAATGGAATTTAATGAAGCAGAAAATAACATGACAGATCTTGTCAATGAATATCAACAATATCAAGATGCTACTATTGATGATGAAATGGGATTGGAACAAAATGGAGATCAAGATGAAATGATGAATGATGATGATAATGATTTTGATAATGATAATGATAATGGTTTTGATAATGATGATGATAATGATTTAGTTGGTGATCAAGATGAGAATTTTGCAATGAAAGAAAGTTTAATGAATGATGGAGATCAAATAGAAAATGAAATTGGAGATTTTTAAAAAGAAAAAACAAAACAAAACAATTTAGAATTTTTTTCTTTTGCTTCTTTTGTTCTCAAAAAAAAAATGGAAATAAAAAAGAAAAATTGGATTGTTTTTTTTTTTTGAATATTCAATTTAATTAAGGAAAAAAAAAATTGGTATGTTTTTATTCTTGATTCATTCTAATATTTAATAATAATAATAATAATATTAATATTATTCAATTTTAATTAGTTTTATTTTCTGGTAATTTGTGGACTTGAAACATCCTTTTTCTTAGAATCTTTTTTCTTGCGATGTGTAAAATATCCAACAAACAATTTGGAATTTTCAAAAAGTGCAATAAGATAACTTTCAGAATCATTAAGAGCAATAAAATTAACAGGATTTTTCAAATCAAAGGATTCAACAAGTCTAAGATCATGAAGACGTCTTATGTGGATAAAACCTTGCTTTCCACCAGTAATCAAAAAGCGACTGTTTTTCGTGATAGTCCAACAATAAAGAATTTGGGAAGAAGAAACCTCCTTAAGAAACTGACCATTTATGGAATACAACCGAATAGACATATCTTGTTCTGAAAATGTGACAATATCAGAATCAGGAGAGATCTTAACCATTGAGAAAGCATGAGAGGTTGGGGAATGGATAGTGCGCACGTATTTTCCGCTACGAAGCGTATATATGATGCAAGTTCCATCTTTTGAACCGCTGACAACAACATCGAATTCGGGACTGAAATCAACACAGGTCACCTCGTCATCATGTCCAGAAAGAACATGAGTGGGAGTTGTATTCACAAGATCTTTTGAATTCAACGACCAAACAATTGTTGTTGTATCTTTGGATCCTGTCACAAGAACAGAACCCACAAAGGCTAGACAAGTAACAATATTGCTGTGCTTTACAATGCTTTGGGTTGTTTCCATTGATTGAACATTTGTGATCTTGAAGCTGTTATCCCAATATCCACAACTGGCAAGAAGTGATCCAGAAAGTGCGAAAATTCCTGATAGTTTTTCAAGTGTTTTTGAGAAGGAAACACCAATCGGTGCGCGTTTAAGTGCTGTTTGATCCTCTTCGAAAAAAAAAGGAGTTGATCCACCAAGAGGTTTTGAAGCCATCCATTTGTGTCCAGAAATACGGCGGGAAAAATCAACGGAAATGATTTTATCTGAAGCGCCAATGAAAGCAACAATTTCGGGGTTTTCGGCAAAGGAAAGAAAAATGGGAGGGTTGCTTTGGAGATTGATAATGAAAGGAGTAAAACGCAAATGGTTAATTTTTGGATCCCAATGCGAATCGCGGAGAGGAGCCTGTTCAAACGGAAGACGAGCAGGATGTGGTTTTGTGAAAAGTTGGAGTGGGGTTTGTCCGTAGTATTCTATCTCAGCCTCTAGCGCTGGTATCTGTGATTCTGGTGTTTTTTCATAATTCACAAGATGCTGATAAGTTGAGTAGCGGAATATATTGTAGGATTTTTCTGCTTGTTTTCCTTTTTGTTTGTAACCGAAAATAAGATCGATCCAATGATGCAAGTTCAGAGACACATGCTCGCTTTCCAAAGCATCTCTATTGATGCGAACAAAGTCTCTTGGAGATTTAGCCCAAGGTGGAAGCTCAACAATCCCAATATCTTTTCCTGTTTGCAACTTTCCCAAATTGAAGTTATTTGGATTCTCCAAAAATTCGGGAAGATAGAAAAATTCAGGGATCAATTCCTTAACATCGCTGGTGCCTGTCATGCAGTTACTCCATGCTCTTTCAATTGAGCTAAATATACGGTCTGCCTTGTCGAACTTGCCGCCTTGAAAACGGACAGAGTATGTTGTGAACGGTTCCATCCGGATAAGGAAAGAAACAACAATGTTTGAGTTCGAATAATGTGTTCCATAAAGAAATGGAATCTCGTCTTTAGGAAATGAACGGTAACGCTGCAGAAATGAATCGAGTCTCTCCTGATCCATTGCGCCAATGGGCTTTGTTAGATCCCGATAAGACTCTGGGTTTGAGAGATCAAGTTTCTCGGATTTGTAGTCTGAAAGAATCCATGGGAAAACAGGATATTGAGAGATGTCATTGTAAGTTCGTCCCGAAAGTGTGTTCAATTGCATCAAGTATTCGAAATTGGATACCTCTCTGCGCTTCCATCTGCGAGTCAATTGTGCCCGATGAAGCTCAGAAATTCCATCGCGGATGCACTTCAAATTACGTATTTTACCGTCTCTTCTCAACTTGCAAGTGGATATGATTGTGTCAGCAATACGCCCTCTTTCGCTCGTTGTTTCAAAGTTGAAAAACATGTTAGTTGAATCGGCAAAAAATATTTCAAGAGCGGTGTTTCGATGTAAGTGGCGACGGAAAGACATGCTGATAATGCTCTGCAGATCCCATGAATAGTCTTTGTCTCGATAATCTTCTCTTGGTAATGCAAGATCAAAAATGCGTGCGTGATCAACAAAGAAATTCAATGAAAGATTTGTGATCTCAATAACGCCTGGTGTTCTTTTCAAAGGAGATATCAACTGACAAGAAACTTGGGTAATTGTGATTTCTTCAACCTGCAGTTTCTCCTCCATTTTTCTTTCTATTTGAGGATCAATAACAGTATTATTGTTGCTGTTGCTGTTGCTGTCATCGTTTTCGATGTCGTTATCTGCATCTGGATCGTTATTTGGGTTGCTACTATTTGGGTTTTTATTTGCCGAGCGAAAATTCCCATCTTGATCGAAATCTTGATCTTTGTCAAGATCACCACTGTCATATACTTGTTCAAGTGCAGTCATCCTTTCCTTTGCCTGTTTTGCAAGTTTGCTTTGCATCTCAGCAACAAGTTGTTCAGCAATGCGCGGTACACCTTCATCACGGCGAATTGATGCTTCATAGTGCTCGTTGAATTTGTAGTTGACACAAAGCTTCAATCGACGGCGCAAACTGTCTTCTGTTTTGTCTAATTTCCAGTGAATCTGTTTGCGCTTTTGTGGATCCTTATCATGCAAAGATACACCCCAAGGTCCGCGACCGATATCCAATTCGCGAAGAATAAGCCTACTTTCTTGTCCAATTAATCGCACTCCTCGATTTTTATGCTCTTCTTGTTTCTCCAAATTGTTTCTTTGGTTTTCAACAAGATCTGCAAGTTCTGGATTTTTTTTAGAATCAATAACAATATTCCCAAATTCAAGTGCATTTGTTTTTTCTTGGCGCGTGTCTGTGTCTGTACTTCTTTTCTCTGTGTATGCTTGGATTTTTTGGATTGTTTGCGTTTGTTCTTCTTGGAAATTTTCTTTTTTTGTTTGGAATTCATCTCGAATTTGGGTTGATATGTTTTGAATATATTCAAGAAAAGGATTCTGTGCATTATGATTCCCATCATTTTCTGCGCGCAATATACTAATAATCATCTGGGAAAGTGTCTGTTGTTGGGGTTTTGTTGTGAGATTTTTTTCATTTAAAATTGTTTCAACAACCAAGTTTTGTATTTGAAGAAAAATATCAGGATATTTTGAAAGTAACTGCTTTAGAAGTTGGATGCACATTGCAAGGAAAGAAGAAGGTGAATCGGAAATATTTCTCTCTCCTGAAATGAAGATGCACAGAAAAATAAATGCTATTTCAATAGTATGCGAGCGCTGCTGTGTTGTTCGACTTGGTAAGGAAAGGAACCAAGATAGTGTTTCAAATGATTTATTTATTTTTTGTGGATCTCGAGATCCGTGAGCAACTTTCAATAAGCTCACAATAATTATTTTCTCGACAATTTCAAATCGAGCTCTTTCGTTTGGAAGAAGTTTTTTTTGGTCTAAAAAGGCAAAAATTTTGCTCGTGAATTTAGCAAGACCTTCTGTTAGATTATTGTGTAAATCATTTGTTTCTTCAAATTCGAAATTTTGAATTGGTGTACTGTAAGATTTCTCAAGATTTTTATGAGTATTGATATTATTCTTGTTATCGCTATTATAATCCTCATTCGAATTCTGTTCATGATCCAAATTATAATCTTGATTTGTGTTGTTGTCGTTTAGATCTTCTATTGAAAAAGTTGATAAACTTTTCAATCCCATTCCGCTATGAATTAAATAAGGGTCTGATTTCAAAGAACGTAGCATATTTACTTTCATTATGCTGTTTTTTACAGAGAATAACTTGGAAACATATCCGGAAAGATCCATAATTGATATTCCAATGAAAATTACAAATTCAAGTAAGTTTTCAACCGAAAAAGATGTGAAATTAAATTCTGATGAGAAATTAATTTGTGAATTACTTCTCCTGATACTTTTGAGTTGTGACTGAGAAAACGAGTTTGATTGCATTTTCTTGACAATACCTGCAATTTTTCGGAAGATATCAAGGGCAAAATGTGCTGAAAAAAGTTCGTATGTTTTTGAGCGAGAAAAATACATGAGTTTGAGAAGAGTAAATGTTTTTTCAATTTCTTGCCATCCCAACTTAGTTTTTTGAAGAGAGAAGAGATGAAGACCTTGGAAAATTTCGAATATGTTTTTGTTTATGTCCTGTTGAGATTGTGAGCTTTTAAGTTGCATTTGTTCGAATGGAAATTTTTGGGATATTGTTTGCAAATCATTTTTTGGGTTTTTTTCACTAATTATGAATGCGTTCATTTGATGAGATTTTGGGATTGTTTCGATATAGTCTTTGACGACTGTAAATTGGTAATTTTTGAGTTGAGAATTTGGGAAATCTTTTTGAGTTGAAATGAGACCGTTTTTTTGGATTCTATGAATTTTGCGAGTGGGAGTTTTTTCATTTATATTTTCATTTATATTTTCATTTGTATTTTCATTATTTTGGTTGTCTTCTCTTTCTGTAAAATCACTTTCTTCTGTTTCTGTAAATTCAACTTCCTCTGTTTCTGTATAATACAAATCTTCTTCTTGATCCTTATTATAAATATTCTCAACAAAAATTGTTGGACTGCGTTGTACAGATTGTAATAAATTAGATTCATTCAAAAACTTCTTTTCATTCAAACTAAGCAGAATCGATTCTCTTTTTTCCTTGGAAATTGAAAGGAGTTGAAGAAGAGGATCTTGCCAAGATTCTTGAGAAATTATGAAAGACATGTTCTCGACAGAATACAGAATCATTGCTCGTAATTCCGAGGACATAAGCGCGCCTACTCTTGTGCGGTTGTTTTTTAAAAGAGATATAACAGAGCGGAACAAATGCACATTTTGTATTCTTCTTGAGGAATATTTAGGCGAGCTCTTCAGAACACTCCCGTCAGTAGGTAAATAAATACAATTAAACAATGATTTCGAAATTGATAATGTTAAAGGATATTTTGCAAGAATCTGGTGTATTTTCTGATATGAATTTTCTGAGCAAATTGAAGAGCGAATTCGGTTTCGTTTTTTGGATTTAAATAACGATCCGTTTGTGCTAATAAAAGAATGTATCTGGCAAATTATTTCAAAACTTAAGGTGCGAATTTGGTGATTTGGAGTATCGAGCAAAAGAACAAAAGGATCATCGACAAAAAATTTTGCAAGACATGAGATGTAAGGAAAGGGATCAACAGAAAGGAGAGAGGAAAGAATCTGCAAAATTCCCTCGATCAATTCTTCCTCTTTTGTAAGAAAGCATGTTGCCAATAGAAAAAGAAAGTTGTGAGATTTCGGCTTTTTGCTTTGTGCACGAGCAATATGCGAAAGTGTTGGGACAAAATTTTGGAGAAGAGCCGAAATGTTTTCTGTTGAGGGACGATGTCCAATAACTTCTCCAGTTACTGGATGAATTTTCTCGCTTTTCGCGTGAGAATATTTTGTGGGGATTGTCCAGTAATATCGCTCAATGATTGCGATAACATCCTCCAAATGCGAACGGTTCGATCGACGACGTTCCAAAAAGGAAAAAATATTTGTTAATTTGCAAATGAGGATTTTTTGGAAGACTTCATCAAAATAGATCCAAATATCAAAATCAAGAAGTAGTTGAGAAAGTAACGCTTCACGGAATTGCTTATTATGAGATTTGATAAAAAGCTGATAAAGAGACTCGATGATATCTTGTGAAATCAAAGAGGGAGGAAGGCGCTTAATAAGATGGCCAATAAGAGCAAATCCTTTACAAAAAACAAATTCGTCTTGATTTGATAAGTTGTTTACAAGCATTTGTTTCATGAGTTCGAAAACCAGTCGAGAAAAGTTTGCAGACTGGGAATCTTCTTTCTGATCATTTTGTTCTATGGGGAATTTTTCCTCTTCTTGGTCGATTTGGACAAACAAAGGGAAAATCACTTGGACGCCGCCAATGCAATAAAGAATCTCATCAATACGAGATGAGACACAGTTGACCATCCCGAGAATGGAAGCAGGTCTTCCTTCCAGATAACTGTTTGGCGAGTCGTCATAACAGAGACCTTGGTTTGTTGCGGAGCTGTTTATATAAAGGAAGATTTTGTCTGAAAGCGAGTTTTCGAAAAGAGACTGGAGATTTTGCGGAATTGATTGGGAACTCAGTTCATTTGCTTGGAACATTGAACTGTATCCTGGTCCGAGATTGTATATCATTGAGAAGATATCTGGAGAGAGAATATCAGAAAAGAAATAAAGTGTCCCGATTTGTCCGTAAAAACAATTCGTGCTTTTTTTTGACAATTTGGTTTGTTGATATTGGGCGCCGATTTGATTATTTGTGAGTTCTGAGGTTAGAATAGGATAACGTAAATTCTGTGTAGAAATTAGTTTTCCGTTGATATAAAGAGAAAGTTCTCCTTTTGATCCCCATCGGGCTGAATTGTGAGAAATTGCGATCCAAAACCACTTCCTGATTGGGAGTTGGACTATAAACTCGGCGGAGTTCTCTCCTGCCTTTGGGTCGTAGACAACAACCTCGACAGAGATGTCTTCTTTTTGGTTCCAAAACCCGAAGTTTGTTTGGGGAGCAAGAAGAAGCTCTATGCCAGATTTGTCTTCTGCTAAAAAACTAAAGATGCGGGGTTTGTAACTTGGTTGGTGTTGTGGGGAATTGAAGTCTTCCACACGCGCCCAAGCACAAAAAGAATAGCCCTTCTGTATCGGCCATTTGCGCATTGCAGGGATTTGAATAAAAGCGCTACGGCCGTTGAAATCAAAAAATGAAACTGGACCTTCACGTTTTGTTTTGATCATCTCAACCATGCTTGATAAAAGCAACTCTGAAAATGCTGCGCGTTTGTTGTTTCCCCGCGTCTTCAACAGCGAAAACATCTGCTTTAATTCCCGCGCTGTTATTCTTAATGTGCCGAGCATTTCTATCAAGCCTAATATGTTTTTTGCCAATTCTCGTGATTGGGCTTGATCCAAAATTTCAAGGAGATAATATACTAATCCTCCGTCGCAGCACATTGAAACGTTGTGGACGGATTTTGCGCATATTTTCTGGAATAACTGAACATTTCTACAAATGATTTCTTCTTTCATTCCCGTTTGATCCAGTCCCGAATTCATGAATTTGTCGAAGAAAACACCGACAACATCGGGATTTTGGATCAAGAAATTTTCTTCTTCATTAAACCTTCCAAGAACCATGAGATCCAAAAGCATATTCTGTATGGATTCGGCTGGCATCTCTGCTTGATGGAGAACAATATATAGCCGATCCCATCCGATTGTGTTTCGGAAATGCGTTATGTTTTCGCGGTTTTCCGCAAGAAGTTCCACCATCATTTCAATAACACTTCCCGCCATCTTGCTTTTCAGCAATGGATTCGAGAGGATTGTCAGAAGAAACGAGAACACGTTATGTCTCACAAAGTGATTCTGAAGCGGTTCTCGATTTTGTTGTAATGAGACTGTTGTTCTTCTGATGATCTGGTAAATTACCTCTTCCAAATACTCCAATTCGCTTTTTTTGTTTTGATATTGAGTTATCATCTGGTTTATCATAAGCACGTTTTCAATGTATTCTTCCACAAAAAGATCGAATTCTTGATTGCTTCCAAAAGGAAGTATTTGCATGATCGATCCAATGATATTTGTCCCAATTCGCTCGAATTCAGGCTCTAAAATCATCCGAAATAGTGATTTGATTGTTTTTTGATTTTTTGCAATTTCAATTGATATTTTCTCGGAAATGAACAGATAATCAAGTGCCAAAATAACTGACATTCTTGCTTGATAAAAATGCTGAATATCATATTTGAATTTCTTCTGTATTTCATTTCCATCGTTTGAATTATTACTTTCTTGATTTTTTTCTTTTTCCTTAATTTTGCAATTCGAATAATAAACACTTTCGTTATATTTTCTTTGCTTTTTTTGAAGACTATCATTAATCTTGAAAACAAACGCGAAAAAACTTTTTTCACAAAAAATATTTTCAATAAATTTTCTTTCTTTGCATTTCATTAATTTCACAATCAATTCTGTAATATCAATAACAACAGATAAATTGTTCTTATTCATAAAGAGAAAATGGAAAATAAATTGGAGATCCTTTTCGTTCTGGAAAGTTTCAATTAAATATAACGCATAAGCCATTATTTGTTTTTTCATTGAATAAACAAGATTAAGTGCTTCTTTTTCATTTGGAATAAAATTCTATTTCAAAAATTCAAAAATTCAAAATTTCAAAAATTCAAAAATTAAGAATTAATAATTCATAATTAATTTACATCTTCAAAATTAAGATAAAAGAAATTTGAAAATAACAAATCCCAAAAATTCCGATCTCTTAAAAATTCAAAGTTTTCTTTGTTAATAACATCGATAAAAAAAGAAAGAACATAAAGTTGCAATTCAGGATCAATAAAACGGATAAAATTTCTTGAAAGACTATTTGATTTTGATTTATGGAAATTTGTGCGAAAAATATCTAAACAAACTGAAAGAATTTTATCCTTTAAATTTTTAATGTTGGAATCAATGAATTTGTTTTGATGATAAATATTATAAACGGATTCTTCTTGAGAAATTGATCTATTGATATTTTTTTTGTTTTTGTTTTTATTTTTGATTTTGATTTTTGCTTTTTGCTTTTGTTTTTATTGTTTTGTTGTTCAAGTTCCTGATCTTTTTGTTTTTTGAATTGGATGTTTCTTTCACTCATAAAACAATATTCTCTTAGAACTAAAAAAAATTGATTTAAATGAGGATTATTTGTGATATCTTTGTGAATTGGTTTTAAGCAATCTTCATAATTTCCATGATGATAAACTGATTGTCTGTTCATTTTTTTAGGAACAAATAAACCTATTTTTGAAATATTTTTGATTTTAATTTTTTATCCGATTTTGATTTTAATTTTAATTTTAATTTTAATTTTAATTTTAATTTTGATTTTAATTTAAATTTTAATTTTAATTTCGAATTTAATTTTAATTTTAATTTTAATTTTAATTTTGATTTTGATTTAAATTTTAATTTTAATTTCGAATTTAATTTTAATTTTAATTTTAATTTAATTTTGATTTTAATTTTGATTTTAAATTTAATTTTAAATTTAATTTTAATTTTAAATTTAATTTTATAAATGAATTTTAATTTTAAATTTGAATTTCGTTTTTTTACCTCCAGGAATATCTAATTGGAAAAAAACCTTCTTATTCTTTGTTTTCTTCTCTTCATTCGATAAAAAAAATGGTCTGAATGATATTTTTGTTTGCACATATTTTTGTGGATCATTTTGTTGATTTTTATTCCAAATCAATTCAAATTTTGCTTTTATTTTGTATTTCTTTGGTTTTTTATTAACCGCAATTGTAGAGGACATTTTGCGAATCATAAACAATTCCTGTTCACGACTGCGAAAAGTTTTGCATTGTGACTTAAATAAAGATAAGTTATTTTCAAAGTAATTTTGAGCCCATTGATAAGGAAAGGAATAAGCAATCCATAAAATTAAATCACAAAGTTTATCAAAATGTATATCATGAGCCACAAATAACTCTCCATCAGGGTTATTTTCCAGCATTTTTTCAAGCAATTCTAATCCAAGAATTCGGATTTGAAACTCCATTTGATCGAAATTTTTTGAGTTGATTTCTCTGTTTTCATTTAATATAATATTTGAAGATAAATTATTATTCACAAAATCAAGAACATTCACTTTTTTCATTCCATCGCTGAGATTGTTTTTCTCAACATCCTCTGCAGTAATATTCACAAAATCTTCTTCAGTAATACATATTTCTTGTTGATTAAGTTGAGGTGGTTCAATTTGAAGAAGTAATATTGAAATGATTGATTCTTGATTTTTTGGTGTTAAAATTTCAATATGTGAAAATATTTCAATACAATTAATAAACTTAAAATGAAGAAGGTGATGTGCTGTTGAAGTTTTAAATTTTTGCATAAATTGTAGATGCAACTTGAAATTATCTGTTATTGATTTTAAATTTTAATTTTTTATCCGATTTTAATTTTAATTTTGAATTTAATTTTAATTTTAATTTTAATTTTAATTTTAATGTTAATTTTAATTTTAATTTATAAATGAATTTTAATTTTTTATCCGATTTTAATGTTAATTTTAATTTTAATTTCGATTTAAATTTTAATTTTTTATCCGATTTTAATTTTAATTTTAATTTATGATTTTAATTTTAATTTTAATTTTAATTTATGATTTAAATTTAAATTTTAATTTTAATTTTGATTTATGATTTAAATTTAAATTTTAATTTTAATTTTGATTTATGATTTAAATTTAAATTTAAATTTTAATTTTAATTTTAATTTTAATTTTAATTTTAAATTTTAATTTTAATTTTAATTTTAATTTTAATTTTAATTTTAATTTTTAATTTTAATTTTGATTTTGATTTTGATTTTAAATTTGATTTTGATTTTAATTTAATTTATAAATGAATTTTAATTTTAATTTTAATTTTAATTTTAATTTTTATTCAAACCTATTAAATTTGGTATAAAACTTCCTGCTTTGAGATAATCTATTTGATTTCGAATTTGTCGAAGAATTTTTTTTTCTTTTTCCTTATTCCAATTTTTTGGACTAAAAAATAATTTAAAAATTTCAATTGTATTTGACATAATAAATTGATAAAGAAAAAGATTTTCCAAATAATTCATAGATATTTTTTCTTGATTCTTTTCTAAATTGGAAAACTAAATTTAATTTAAAAAAAAATGGTAAAATCAATTTTAAAATCAATTTAAATTTTAAAATAAATTTAAATTTTTGAATTTTTGAATTAAAATAAATTTAAATTTTTGAATTGAATTAAATTTGAATTTCAGTTTTAAAATCAATTTAAATTTTTGAATTAATTTAAATTTTTGAATCAATTTAAATTTAAATTTTCGAATTAAATTTAAATTTTTGAATTAATTTAAATTTCAGTTTTAAAATAAATTTCAGTTTTAAAATCAATTTTAAAATCAATTTAAATTTTTGAATTAAAATAAATTTGAATTTTTGAATTAAATTAAAATTTTGAATCAATTTAAATTTGAATTTCAGTTTTAAAATTAATTTAAATTTTTGAATTAATTTAAATTTGAATTTAAATTTTGTTTTGTTTTGTTTTTATACAATATCAAGAATATTTGTTAATAATAAATGTGAAAACTTCCAAAGATCACAAATTAAATCAAAAATATTTAAATAAAAAAGAACATCTCGATTATATTTTGATCTTGACATAATTTGAATAATTGGTAATGAAATTGTTTGTAAAATTGTATTTTCCGTGTTTTCTTGAAATAAAGATGAAACAGTTTCTAGAATTTTATCTTGCGATTGATTTTGTGAATTTTCTTAAATAAAAAAATTTTTGCAAATGAATTTTAATTTGAAGTAAAAAAAATATTTTTTAATTTTTTCGTTGATAAAAATACTTGGTATTTTGGAAAGAAATGAAACAAGCATATTAACTGAATCTAATATAAAATTAGCAGGCTGAGCAACATCTACTAAAGCTGCTTGTTGTATTTCTTCTTCTGTAAAATGTATATTTTTTTTGGATCGTTTAATTTTAATAGTTGAAGGATTGAGTTTATTTTCTATTAAAACTGGATCCCAATTTGAGTAATTTTGAATAAAAAGTTTTCCAAATGAAAAAAGCCATGAATTTAAATTATTCTATATTTTTTTATTTTTTTTATTTATTATTAAGGAAAATTCTTTTTAGAAATTTTGTTTTTTGAAAAATTTTTTTTTTTTTTTTTAATTTTTAATTTGTTTAAACTTTATTTTTTTCTCTTTCAATCCATAATTTATAAATTTGAGATCCGTTTGGATTATGATTTAAAAATTCTTTATAATTTTTTTTTTCCATTTAATTACTAAAAAAAAAAGAAAGAAAATAATTGAAAAAAAAAAAAAATGAAAAAATTAAATTCAAAAATTTTTTTCATTTTTTTTTTTCATTTTTTGTTCATTTCATTTATTTTCTTGTTTAATTTTTCTTTCAAAAAAAATGGAATCAAAAAAAAATATAAAATTATATCAATCGTTAACAAAAAAAATACCAAATGGATTACTTATTCAAATTGCGAAATATTTACAAAATAACGGTAAAAAAAATAAATTTAAATATTTAAATTTAAATATTTTTATTTATATTTTTATTTATATTTATATTTATATTTATATTTATTTATAGCACTTGAAGTTGTTAATATTTTCAGAATTTCTGGAGAAAAAAAAGGAGTTCTTGAACTTTTTAAAAATTTAACAATTCAAAAAAATATTGATTTTACAAAATATGATTTTCATGTAATTGCTTCAGTTTTCAAAATGTATTTTCGATATCTTGAACCGCCATTAATTCCTTATAAATTATATCAACCATTGATTTCTATTGAAAGTAATTAAAATCTATTTTAAAATTAAGAATTAAAATTAAGATCTATTTAAAATTAAAAATTAAAATCTATTTAAAAATTAAAATTAAAAATTAAAATTAAAATCAGAATAAAAATTAAAATTAAAAATTAAAATTAAAAATTATTTAAAAATTAAAATTAAAATCTATTTTAAAATTAAAATTAAAATTAAAATCAAAATCAAAATTAAAATCTATTTAAAAATTAAAATTTAAATTAAAAATTAAAATTAAATTTAAAAATCAAATTTTGAAATTTATAAAAATAGTGAAAAATGAACCAACAAAATTAGACCAAATTGCTTCAATTTTAGTTCTACTTCCAACAGATAGAGAAGGATTATTTTGGTTTCTTCTTTGGTTTTTAAACGAAGTTTCATTATATTGTGTAACAAACAACATGGATTTACAAAATTTATCAATAGTTTTTGGACCAAATCTTTTTCGGAAAAAAAAAACAACACCAAAAGAAGAATATAAAGATTCACCATTTATAACAAAATTAATGATTTACTTGATTGAAAATCAAGATGCACTTCGAGAAAAAATGGAGGAAAATCAAGAAAAAATTTCAAAAAATATTTCAACTTCTCCAAAAAATACAATTAATTTAACTCAATTTTCAAAAACAAATGAACCTAAATTAATTCCTCGTAATAATAGATCAGAAAGAAAAGTTTCAATGCCTTCAAGATTGCCTTCAAAACTTACTTTAACTCCTTTTAATGTTTCAAATGAGATTTTATCAAAAACTTTTGATGAAACTAAAGAAAATAAAAACAAAATTCAAATGCAAAAAAATCAGAAAAATTTATCAGGATTAGATTTCAAAAGTTTCAATTTGGAAGATTTGGATTTAAAAGATTATAAGGATTTTGATTCAGATTTAACTGATTCAAATGAAAATGTGTTCCAAAAAAATAAATTAAAAATTCAAATTCAAATTCAAATTCAGTTAATTTGAGTTCAAATCTTTCAATTAAAGCACTTGAATTAGAAAATATTCTTTCAAATATTTCTGATTTTAATAATGGTGAAGAAAAAGAAACAGATTTAAATGGAATTAATAATTTAATTTCAAATAAAAATCAAAATCAAAATCAAAATCAAAATCAAAATCCAAATCCAACTTTTTATGATCTTAATGATATTTTAGAAGATGATAGACATATGCGTGATTTGGATGATGAACAAAATGAAAAAATGAATGAATTTATTGATCATCTTCAAGAAATTGGATTTGGTTCATCAGATACATCAGATCCTGATTTTTGATTAAAATTCAAATTAAAAATAATTTAAAATTCAAATTAAAATTCAAATTAAAAATAATTTAAAAATAATTTAAAAGAAAATTGATAAAATGTTTCATTGAAAATTTTTATTTATTTATTTTGGATTGATTTTGCTTATTTTATTACAATTATTTTTCTTCATTAAATTTCTCAATGAATTGAACAGCAGAACAAAAAGTTGTCAAATAATAACCAGATTCTGAAGAAAATTCAACAGGATCACAATAACTAAGAATAAAATTTTCAACAGCCTTTAATTTTTGGAAATTTGATTGAACAAGAGAAAAGATGAAAATGGATAAGAAATCATCGCCAGAGATCAATTGTTGAGGAATGCATTCCTGTTGATTTGGAAGTTGTCTTTCGATTGTTTGATAAATTCCAAGAGCAGAATTGATAATAACATTAAGAAATTCAAAAGGATAAGCACAATTTGTAAATCTTTGTAATGATTTTATTGGCAAAGACCAATCCAAATCGCGTAGATTATTTGCAATCCCATAAAATTCCATTGTTTTTGTTTTCAATTTTTCTTTGTTTTGATTCACTTTTAAATCTTCTTTTTGAGTTTTTGAAATTATTGATTTCATGATATTTTGTAAAAATGGTGGAAAACAAATTTTTTCAAAGTTCATTTCAATTAAGAAATTGATTCTTCTTTTTTCTTCTGGTGATAAAGATATTGCTTCATTTTCTGCTTTTAGTTTTTCATTGATTTGTTTAATTGTGAATGTTTTCATATAATCAAGTTGTTTTCTGAGGATTTTTGTTTCATTTTTTTTGATTTTAAAATCTTGTTTCCAATTATAGTTTTTAAGGAAAATGTGAATTTGAAGATTTTTTAAGAGAGAGTATATTGTTTGTATTACAAGAATTTCATAGTAAATTTCAGTTGATTCTATTCCTTCTAAATTTGATAATTTTATTGAGCAAGGTAATAAAATTTCCATTTCTGTGATTTGATTTGATTTTACATTTTGATTATTTTTATTTTCTTTTTCTTTTTCTTTTTCTTTTTCATTTTCTTTTTCATTTTTTTTTTTCTTTTTCATTTTCTTTTTTTTCATTTTCTTTTTTTTCATTTTCTTTTTCATTTTCATTTTCATTTTGATTTTCATTTTGATTTTCATTTTCATTTTTATTTTCATTTTCTTTTTCATTTTCATTTTTTCATTTTCATTTTCATTTTGATTTTGATTTTGATTTTTATTTTCATTTTTATTTTCATTTTCTTTTTCATTTTTATTTTGATTTTCATTTTCATTTTGATTTTGATTTTGATTTTGATTTTGATTTTGATTTTGATTTTGATTTTGATTTTGATTTTGATTTTGATTTTCTTTTTCATTTTCATTTTTATAATTTCATTTTCATTTTCATTTTCATTTTTATTTTGATTTTGATTTTTATTTTCATTTTCATTTTCATTTTCATTTTGATTTTGATTTTCATTTTGATTTTGATTTTGATTTTGATTTTGATTTTGATTTTGATTTTGATTTTGATTTTGATTTTGATTTTCATTTTCATTTTCATTTTCATTTTCATTTTTATTTTCATTTTCATTTTTATTTTCATTTTCATTTTGATTTTTTTATATTTTCATTTTCATTTTCATTTTCATTTTTATTTTCATTTTTGATTTTGATTTTTATTTTGATTTTGATTTTTGATTTTCATTTTGATTTTTATTTTGATTTTGATTTTCATTTTTATTTTGAATTTGATTTTCATTTTGATTTTTATTTTGATTTTCATTTTCATTTTGATTTTGATTTTGATTTTCATTTTGATTTTGATTTTCATTTTCATTTTGATTTTCATTTTGATTTTCATTTTCATTTTCATTTTTATTTTCATTTTTATTTTCATTTTCATTTTTATTTTCATTTTTCATTTTCATTTTATTTTCATTTTTGATTTTTCATTTTTATTTTCATTTTTATTTTCATTTTTATTTTGATTTTTATTTTCATTTTGATTTTGATTTTGATTTTGATTTTGATTTTGATTTTGATTTTGATTTTGATTTTCATTTTGATTTTTATTTTCATTTTGATTTTTATTTTTATTTTCATTTTCATTTTTATTATTATCATTAAGATCTTCAGTATTTATATCGTTAAATTTTTGATTATAAACTTTTTTAATTGCAAGAGGTTTTACTTCTTTGAAAGTTTTTTTAAAATAATATTCATTTTTAAATATTAAGTGATTCCAAGCATCAAAAAGATAATATTGAATTTGACAACGACTTGAAATTTCTTTTGCAATATATATTAATTTATTAGAGCTAAGTTTTAATGAAGAATTTCTAAACTCAAGAATTAATGTTTTGGAATTAATAATTTTGATTCTTTCAAGTTGTGAATATTTATTGACATTTATGATTTTTCCAAATTCAAAATCATCTTCATCACAAATATTTATAAATTTTTCATTCTTATTTTCATTTGAGTTTTTTTCATTCTTATTTTCATTTGAATTTTTCATTTTTGTTGTTGAAATGCTTGCTTTGTTAGGAATAATTTCGATAATTCCAAAAGAGCTTAATCGATTAGAATTTTTGTTTTGTACTCCATCTTTTAAATTTTAATTTTAATTTTTTAATTTTAATTTTAATTTTAATTTTAATTTTGATTTTTAATTATAATTTTAATTTTGATTCTTAATTTTAATTTTTAATTTTAATTTTTAATTTTAATTTTAATTTTAATTTTAAATGAATTTTAATTTTAATTTTAATTTTGATTTTGAATTTTAATTTTAATTTTAATTTTAATTTTAAATTTAATTTTAATTTTAATTTTAATTTTTATTTTAATTTTAATTTTTATTTTAATTTTAATTTTAATTTTAATTTGAATTTTAATTTGAATTATAATTTGAATTTTAATTTTAATTTTAATTTTATAAATGAATTTTAATTTTTATTTTTAAATAAATACCGATTGATTCTAATAATTGGATAATTTATTTTAGAAGTAGAATGTAAAAAATTAACACAAAATTGTTTCATTTGTTTAATTTGTTTTTGATCTTTTTGAGAAGAATTTTGTCTTATTTTTTCATAATAAATTAATTCCATTTTTTATTATTTTTTATTATTTTTTATTTATTTATTTATTTTTTAATTGTTTTGGTTTTATAAATAAAAGTTATAAAAAAAAAGGAGTTTTAAAGAGAAATTAATAAGTTAAATGATTTTAAATTAAATTATAAAAAAAAGTTTAAAAAAAATTTTTTTTTTTTTAATAAAAGAAAAAAAGAAAAAAAAAATGAAAAAAAAAATTAATTAAAAAAAAAAAATTTAAATAAAAAGGAGAAAAAATTAAAAGGAGAAAAAAAAAGAAAAAGAATAAAAAGAAAAAACTTTTTTTTTTGCTTTTTTCTTATTATTTTTTTTTTCATTTTTTTTCATTTTTTTCCTTTTCTTTTTTATCAAAAAAAAAAAACAAAAAGAAACAAACTTTTAATTATTTTTTTTAAAACAAAAAACAATTACAATTACAATTACAATTACAATGTCAGTTAAATTAATTAGTTCAACAGGAGAAGAATTTGAAGTTGAAAAAGAAATTGCAATGATGTCTCAAACAATTAAAAACATGATTGAGAGTAAAAATTTCAAAAAAATAAAAAATAAAAATTAATAAAAAGTTCTAATTCTTTTATATCATTTTTAAATTAAAAAAAAATAAAAAATAAAAAATAAAAAATAAAAAATTTCCAAATTTAAAACCTTTTATTTATATTTAATAGCAACTGCTGATGATGCTCCAGTTCCAATTCCAACAGTTAAATCAGAGATTCTTCAAAAAGTAATTGAATTTTGCAGATATCATTATGAACATCCTTCACCTCAAAAAGATATTGATAAAGAAAAAGAAAGTGAGAAACGATCTGATGATATTGAACCTTGGGATAGAACTTTTTGTGATGTTGAACAGCCTGTCTTGTTTGAATTAATTTTGGTATAAATTTTTATTTATTAATTTAAGATTTAAATGATTAAAAAAAAATAAAAATAAACGAAAAAAACGCAATTAAAAATTACAATTAAAAAAAAGGAAAAAAACGTTATATTTATATTTATATTTATATTTATATTTATATTTATATTTATATTTATATTTAATTTTATATTTATTTTATATTTATTTTATATTTATATTTATATTTTATATTTATATTTATATTTATATTTATATTTATATATATATTTATATTTATATTTATATTTATATTTATATTTATATTTTAAATATTTATATTTATATTTATATTTATATTTATATTTATATTTATATTTATTTATATTTATATTTATATTTATATTTATATTTATATTTATATTTATATTTTAAATATTTATATTTATATTTATATTTATATTTATATTTTAAATTTATTTATGTTTATATTTATATTTATATTTATATTTATATTTATATTTATAATTTATATTTATATTTATATTTATATTTTATTTTTATATTTAATTTTTTTATATTTTATTTTATTTTTAGGCTGCAAACTTTTTAGATATTAAATCTTTACTTGATGTTACTTTATAAAAAACAGTCGCAAATATGATTAAAGAATATATTTATATTTATAGTTATTTTAATTTTCTTTTAATTTTTTTAATTTTTTTAATTTTTTAATTTTTAAAAACAAAAGGTCGTTCTCCTGAAGAAATCAGAAAAAGATTTAATATTAAAAATGATTTCACAAAAGAAGAAGAAGAACAAATTAGAAAAGAAAATGCTTGGTGTTTGGAAGACATTTAAATATTAAGATTCACAATTATGATAATTTTATTTTCAATCTATTTTCAATTCATTTCAAAATATTCTCAAAAAAAGAACACAAACAATTTTTTTTTTGATTTTCCTTTCTCTTTCTTTTTTTTTTTTTTGCTTTTTTCTTGATGAAAATTGGTTCTTTCTTTTTTTTTTGAGGATTGAATTTCCAAAAAAAAAAAACAAAAATAACAAATAAAAAGGTTTCTTAATTCTATTTCAAAAGAAATTTAATTTTTAATTCTTTTTGGAATAAAATTCTATTAATTCTTTTGAAGTGAAAATGCCATGTTCAGTTATAATTTTAGTAACAAGATCGAAAGGAGTAAAATCAAATGCGAAATTTAAACAATCAACACCTTCAGGAACAATTCTAGTTTTTCCAAGAACATTAGAAACTTCAAAAGGATCTCTTTCTTCAATTTTGACATTGACACTAGTCTCAGAAAGTGAAAGAGAAGAACTAGGAGCAACAACATAAAAAGGAACGTTATTGGCATTAGCAGCTAAAGCAACCATGTAAGTACCAATTTTATTAAAAACACCATCAGAAGTGATTCTGTCAGCACCAACAAAAATTTTTTGGATCTTTCCAAGTCTCATTAACAAACCAGAAGAATTATCGGAAATGACTTTGACAGGTATTTTCTGGTATTGAAGCTCAAAAGCTGTCAATGTCGCACCTTGTAAACGAGGTCTTGTTTCATCCGAAATCACATTTATTTTTTTCTTCTCTTCGCGGAAAGCATAAGTGATGGCTGATAAAGCTGTTCCATAAAGAACCGTTGCAAGAGAACCAGCATTGCAGTGTGTAAGAACACAATCACCGTTAGAAATTAAAGAAGCACCATTTTTTCCAAGCATGAAATTTATGGACACATCTTTTTCAGCCATTTTATTTGCTTTTTCCACCAAAAAATTGCTAATTTCATCAACCGTTTTGTCCGTTTTTTTAAGTGCGTAAAATTTCTTCATCATTTTTTGTGTTGCCCAAAATAGGTTGACAGCAGTTGGTCTTGTCTTGTCAATTTCTGTTTTTGCCTGTTCAAGTTTTTCTGTAAAAATTTCAATCTTCTCATCCAAAAACTCAATACTGGCAAGTGCAATTCCATATGCTGCTGTTACTCCTATTAATGGTGCTCCTCGAACTTTCATTGTGTAAATTGCTTCGGCTATTTCTTTATATGTTGTAAGTTCTACAAAAATTGTTTCGTGTGGAAGTTTTGTTTGATCAATTATTTTCACACATTTTTTATCTGGAATATATTCTATTGATCGAAACATTTTATGAGAAAAAAATGAAAATGAAAATGAAAATGAAAATTGAAAAAAAATTTTTTTATTTCCAAAAAAAAGGAAAACAAAATCTAAAAGAAAAGAAAAGAATAATTTTAATCTAAATTTAAGAATTTTGTGACCAAGAATAACTATTTATAAAAAAAAAATCAAACAAAATTAATCATAAAAATTTCATAATCAAATAATTTGAAATTGGAATATAAATTTAAATTGAAATTTACTGGCATTTAGGACATTCATAAAATATTGTTTGTCCTTCATCTGCACTTCTAAGTTGAGCTGTATTAAAAAGTAATTTATTATGTCCACATTTTGGACAAAGTTCATTAATTAAACTTCTACTTTCTTTTTCTTCTTCTAAATCTTCTGCTTCATCACTTAAAAAATTAATTTCATCCTCAAGATGATGAATAGATTGATGAGTTTTCCCATCAAGATCTTTTTTAAATATCAATTTAGTTATAAATTTTATTATTATAAAATTATTTATTAAATTATTTATTAACCTATAACATCAGTTTCATATCCACAAACATCACAAATAATAGAATTTGATTGAATACTTGTATAATTTAAATAATTATGACAAACAGGACAAAAATCAAAAAAAGGTTCCATTCAAATAAAAATGAAAAAATGAAAAAATGAAAAAATGAAAAAATGAATTTTATTGTTTTTTTTGATAAATTTTTTTTCAATTAATAAAGAAAAGAATGGAAAAGGTTTTAAATTAATTTAAAAAAAAAAAAAGGAAATTGTTTATTCTGAAAAAAAAAATTTTTTTGCTTTTTTTCTATTAAAAGAAAAAAAGAAAGTAAAAAGAAAGTTAAAAGAAAAAAAGAAAAAAAAAGAAAATGTAAAAAAAAAAATTTCTTTAATTTGGATTTACTTTAAATGAATATCAGAAATAACTTCTTCAAATTTTCCTTCTTTAAAAAGTTTCCAAATTGATTCAATATCAGGACTCTATTTTTTTTTAAAAAAAAAAAGCAAAAAAAAAAGTGGAACATAAAATAAAATAAATTAAAATAAATTAAAATAAATTAAAATAAATTACCATAAATCGATCTCTTTCCCATTTTTTTGCATATTTTCTAACTAATGCATGAACTCTTTCAAGAGGTTCTGTTGTTTTTAAAGGTCTTAATAAATCTATTCCTTGGCAAGCAGCTAAAAGTTCAATACTTAAAACTTTTTCAACATTTTCAACAATCATTAAAGCTTTTCTTGCTGCAAAAGCACCCATAGAAACATGGTCCTAAAAAGAAATAATTTTTTTTCTTCTTGATGAGAATTTTTTTTTTTCATTTCATTTTGATTTTTCAATTTACCTCTTGCTATTTTATTTTTAAATTTAAATGAAAATTTAATTTTAGTTTTAATTTTAATATTTAATTTAATATTTAATTTAATTACTGCTGCTGATGTTGATATTGTATCATTTGAAGAAGGATGAACAAGAACTTTATTTTCACTTGTTAAAGCTGCAGCAGTACAATGAGCTATCATAAAACCTGAATTTAATCCTTGATCTTTTGGAATTAAAAATGCTATTTTATTTTTTGGAACAATTTAATATTTAATATTTATTTAATATTTATTATTTAATATTTGATATTTATTTATTATTTAATATTTAATATTTATTATTTAATATTTATTATTTAATATTTATTATTTAATATTTAATATTTGATATTTAATATTTAATATTTAATATTTAATTTTTAATATTATTTAATATTTGATATTTAATATTTATTATTTAATATTTAATATTTAATATTTAATATTTAATATTTGATATTTAATATTTAATATTTAATATTTAATATTTGATATTTAATATTTATTATTTAATATTTAATATTTATTTAAATATTTAATATTTATTTAATATTTAATATTTATTTAATATTTAATATTTATTATTTATTATTTAATATAAAAACACACGAGGTAAACGATTAGATTCATGACCAGAATCATCAATAACATTTGGACCACTCAAATTGCTATTAACAAGCCTTTCTATTCTTCTTTCACTAATATTAGCAAGCTCAGCAACAGCCATTGAAATCAAATCAGCAGCTTTAGCAGGATATTCACCATGAAAATTACCTCCCGAAATAAAATAATCACCAGCTTTTCTATGAGGAACAACAATGGGGTTATCAGTCGCACTATTAAGTTCAGTACTCAATATTGATCTAGCAAACATGAGCATATCATCAACAATCCCATGAATTTGGGGGATACATCGGAGGGTATAAGCATCTTGAACTGCATGTTTTGATTTTAGAAAAATTTCCGATTGATTATCCTCGCGATGCAGAAGCTTGCGCATACGCTCTGCCACTTTGATCTGTCCTTTATGTGGTCGAAGCGCATGCAAATCCGCGTCGTAAGCACGCGGTACACCCCTTAGGGCTTCAACTGTCATTGCCGCTACAATGCATGATTGTCGCGCAACGTTTTCTGAACGTATAAGTGCTTCTGTCGTAAGCGACGTGATAAATTGCGTCCCGTTGATCATGGCTAATCCTTCCTTCGCCTTGGGACTTATTGCTGTTAATTGGTTTTTCTTAAGTACTTGTTCTGATGGTTCGTATTTTTGATCTTTTGTTTTCAATTTTTTTGTTTTTTTTTTTTATCATGTTGTTCGTAATTCAAGTTTTGATTTAATTAGGAATGTTTGTTTTTGTTGTTCGTTTTATTAGTCATTTGTGTTCATTGTTTTGTTCGTTTTTTTATTTTTTTTATTCCTTTAAAATCCTGTTTTTTTTTTTTGAAATTTTTTTTTTGTTTTCTTTTTTTTTACTTTCAAAATCCCACATTTCTCCTTCTCCCATAAGTCCAAGTGCAAGATGAGCTAAAGGAGCAAGATCTCCACTTGCACCTACACTTCCTTTCTCAGGAATTTCTATTTTAATTTTGATTTTAATTTTAATTTTGATTTCGATTTTAATTTTAATTTTGAATTTGATTTTTATTTTGATTTTAATTTTGATTTTGATTTTAATTTTGATTTTTGATTTTAATTTTGATTTTGATTTTGATTTTAATTTAGATTTTGATTTTGATTTTGATTTTAATTTTGATTTAAATTTTCATTTTGATTTTAATTTTAATTTTGATTTTAATTTAAATTTTCATTTTGATTTTAATTTTAATTTTGATTTTGATTTTGATTTTGATTTTGATTTTGATTTTAATTTAGATTTAAATTTTGATTTTAATTTTGATTTTAATTTTAATTTTAATTTTAATTTTGATTTTAATTTTGATTTTGATTTTGATTTTGATTTAAAAAAAAAACGGACTTGGTAAACAATCATGGTTAAACGCATCAATTAATTTATTTAAAGTTTCCAAAGAAATTCCACTATAACCTTTTGCCAAAACATTAATTCTCAAAGCCAATAGCATTCTAGTACGAGTAGGAGACAAAGGATCACCCACACCAGCAGCATGAGATCGAATCAAATTTTGCTATAAAAGAAGAAGAAATAAGAAGAGAAAAAGAAATAAATGTAAGAAAGAATATTGAAGGTCTTTAAATAAGGATATTTTAACTCACTTGAAGATCAATTAAATTTTCATTTGAAATTAAAACATTTGCAAAATTGCCAAATCCAGTGTTAATTCCATAAACAACTTCCCCACTATTTGCAAGTGAATCAATGCAACTTCTTGACTCCTTGATTTTTCTAATTGATTCCTTGCTTAAACTTATCCTAAATTCTCCTGTACTTAGTTGCATTAATTTTTCGGGACTTAAACTACTTCCATCAAGTTCAAAATTCCCTTTTTTTTGCTTCTTGGAAAATGAAAATAACCGCAGATTTCTAACGTATTTTTCTTCAAATCCTATTTTTTTTGTATTGGTTCGTATTTTCTTCTTCTTGTTGTTGATATTATTTAATGAAAAGAATTTTTGACTTATTTTTGGTAATTCAATTTTTTTTAAAATTATTGATTGTATTTTTGTTAAAAATTTTGTTGGATTTATTCGTAATATTTGTTGATGAAGCATAATTAATTAATAATAAAAAAAAATGAAAAAAATTTTTTGATATTTTTTTTATTAAATTTTTTTTTTTTTTTTTGATCGAAAAAAAGAATTAAAAAAAAAGAAAAAAGAAAATTGATTCATCAAAAAATATGAATCAATTTTGATTTTGATTTGATTTGGATTTTGAATCAAAAAATATGAATCAATTTGGATTTTGATTTGGATTTGGATTTTGATTTTGATTTTGATTTTGATTTTAATTTTTTGATTTAAATTCCTTTTGAAAAATTATTTCCTTTTTTGGTAAATTTTTAATTTTTTCTTGAATTATTGAGAATATTTTTGATTCAATATCTGCTAATAATTTTGAATTAATAGAATTAATAATTTTTTGTTTAATTTTTTCGGAATTAATATTTAAAATTGGAATTGATTGAATTTTTTCCATTTTAATTGGAAAAGAAATAATGAATTGATTTTCAATTTGATTTTCAATTTGATTTTGATTTTGATTTTGATTTTGATTTTGATTTTCGATTTGAAATATTTGAAAAGCTTTTTTAAGTAATTGATTTTGTAAATGAATTGTATAATCAATCATATTTTCAATTAACATAAAAATTTGGAAATTTTGATCTAATTTTTTAGAAGTTAAAATTTTAATTCTTTTTAAGCAAATATCCCAAAATATTTTGAAATGATAATAATTTTTATGAGAGTTAATATTTTTTGAATAAATCCATTCAATAAAATTTTCATTTTGATTTTGATTTTCATTTTGATTTTTTAAATTATCAAAAATTATACTTGAAATTTCAAGAAATTGTGGAAATAAATTCAAAAATTTCAATTCTTCTAAATTTTCAAAAAAGAAATCAAGTGCAAAAGTTTCTTTCTTTTCTTGATTTTTTTTGGAATTAATCAAATCAAAAATTTGAAACAATTCTTTTGATCCAAAATTTTGAAAAATCCATTTTTTTTCGATCTCTGGTTTTGTTATTTCTTGAATTAAATCAACTTGAGAAATTGGATTTGCTTGAATTAAATTTAAGATATCTTGTTGATTTTTTTTACGAATTTCTTCTATATTCTTGTGAAATGAATTTTTGTTATATTTTTCTTGGTTTTGAGTCTCTTCTGAAAATTTAACCAAAATTTGATTATAATAAGCAAATGAATCTTTAAAAGGAATGTTTAATAAATTTGCTAATATTTCATTATCATTATTAATATGTTTTAAAAATATACTGTAAGTTTCATCTGATGAAAATTGATTTGAAACAAAATAATTTTTAAAATTAATAGAAGGATGATAATAAGTATCAAAATTAATTAAACAAGATAAAAAGAATGAAGTGATCATCAATCGAATAATTCTAAAATCAATAGGATCAATTCCAGAAATAGTAACAAATGGATTTCTTTTTGGATATTCATTTATTATTGGATAAATTGTATTTGAAAATAGTGAAACTATCAATTCTTTTTTTTCTTGTGATATTTTCAAATCATCTTTAATTGATTCAAATCCATTCCAATAAGTTTTTATTAAATCTTCTAAATCTTTAATTTCTTTAATTTCTTCATTTTTTGTTAACATTTCAAAAATTCCATTTAAATGAATAAAAGGTTTTATTTTCTTTTGAAGTATAATCTTATGTGTTTCCAAAATAATTTGTTTAATTTGAGGTGAAATTATTTCCATATTTGATATTTTTTTCGAAAGGAATTGAACTTCTTCTTTTTTTTCATTATTAGTAAGTAATTTAAAATGTGAATCTATGAAATTTTTTATAGACTTGGTTTGTTTAAGTTGATTTTCTTTTATGAATTTTAAGAGATATCCAGAACCTTCCTTTTGATAAATTATTCCAAAAAGATAAATAAGAAAATCTTTTCCTTCATTTTGTAATGAAAATATTCTAATTTCTGGAAATTGTTGAATTAATGATGATGGATCTTCAAAAATTTGATTTCTTATATTGAATAATTGATTCATCTTTTCAAGATTAAATGGTGGGCTTGTAAATTGAATTAATCTTGAATTATTAATAATTCTTTTTTCTTCTTCTTCTTTCTTTTCTTCTTCTTCTTTCTTTTCTTTTTCTATTTGTTGGAGATTTTCTTCTGTGATCAAATTAATTTGGAATTTTGTTTTATATATCAATTTTTTTGCAATTATTTCTTCTAATTGTTTATCTTCCCAATCTGAATCAAAAATATATTCATTATTTTCCATTTCGATTTTGATTTCATTTTCATTTTCATTTTCATTTTCATTTTTATTTTCATTTTCATTTTCATTTTCATTTTCATTTTCATTTTGATTTTGATTTTGATTTTCAATTTGATTTTGATTTTGATTTTCAATTTCATTTTCATTTTGATTTTGATTTTCATTTTCAATTTCATTTTCATTTTCATTTTCATCTACATTTTCATTTTCATTTTCCTTTTCCTTTTCCTTTTCCTTTTCAATTTGATTTTCATTTTCATTTTGATTTTCATTTTCATTTTCATTTTGATTTTGATTTTGATTTTCATTTTCATTTTCATTTTCCTTTTCATTTTGATTTTGATTTTGATTTTGATTTTCATTTTGATTTTGATTTTGATTTTCATTTTGATCTTGATTTTCTTTTTTAATTTTAAAATATTTAAAACCTGAATCGAAAATATATTCTTGATTTTCCATTTCCATTTCCATTTCCATTTCCTTTTCATCTTCATCTCCAAATTCAAGTGGTATGAATTCATCATCTTCTTGATTTTCTTTTTTAATTTTAAAATATTTAAAACCTGAATCCAAAATATATTCTTGATTTTGATTTTGATTTTGATTTTGATTTTGATTTTGATTTTCATTTTCATTTTGATTTTGATTTTCATTTTCATTTTCAATTTCATCTGATATGAATTCATCATCTACATTTTCATTTTCATTTTCATTTTCATTTTCATCTTCAATTTCAATTTCATATTTTACAAATTCATCATTTTCATTTTCCTTTTCCTTTTCATTTTCAAATTCATCTGATATGAATTCATCATCTACATCTTGATTTTCCTTTTCAATTTCATTTTCATCTTCAATTTCAATTTGATATTTTACAAATTCATCATTTTCATTTTCCTTTTCCTCTTCAATTTCCATTTCCTTTTCATTTTTATCTCCAATTTCAAGTGGTATGAATTCATCATCTTCTTCTTGATTTTCTTTTTTAATTTTAAAATATTTAAAACTTGAATCGAAAATATATTCTTGATTTTGATTTTGATTTTGATTTTGATTTTGATTTTGATTTTCCATTTCCATTTCCATTTCCATTTCCATTTCCTTTTCATTTTGATTTTCATTTTCAATTTCAAGTGGTATGAATTCATCATCTTCTTCTTGATTTTCTTTTTTAATTTTAAAATATTTAAAACCTGAATCCAAAATATATTCTTGATTTTGATTTTGATTTTGATTTTCCTTTTCCTTTTCCTTTTCATTTTGATTTTGATTTTGATTTTGATTTTGATTTTGATTTTGATTTTGATTTTCATTTTCAATTTGATTTATGATATAAATTTCTTCTATTTTAGGATCAATAGTATTCGATAAAAATCTAATTTTTTTATAAATATTTTCATTCAATTCAAGACTTTTATCATGTTTAATTTGTTTCATCTCTTCTTTTTTAATTCCAAATTTTTTTTGTAAATTCTCATCTTTTAAAATAATTGTAAAAATAATAGATGAAAATCTATTATATTCATTTTCACTAATTGTATTATTATCCGTTTTCTTAAATAAATCTTCAATAATTTTTATTATTCCTTCATTGAATTGATCTCCAAAATTTTGATTGAATAATTTTGTAAAAAAATATTCAAAAATAGAATTATATATGAAAATATTCTTTCTGGAAATTTCATATAAATATTTAATATCTGAATTTTTAATGATTAAATTAATAAATCTAGAAACTAATTTCAAAACATTTTCTTTTTCCTTTTCCTTTTCTTTTTCATTTTGATTTTCATTTTGATTTTGATTTTGATTTTGATCATTTTGATTTTCAATAATTAATCGATTTATTATAACTTTTTCAAAGTATTTTATAAATTTGGTAATTTCATTCAATTTTTTTCTCATAGAGTTAGTTTGTTTTGATATTTCTTTATCTTTTTTTATTAAATTGAAATGTTTTTTGATATCACATTTTTTCCCACAAATTGAACATTTCTTTTCATTTTTCGTTTTCTCATAATCAATTTTTGAAATTATTCTATCTTTTATCAATTTATTTTGATCTTTTGTAGAACAAATGTAAATATCTTGTTTTAAATCTATTATTTTTTTCATTTCATTCATATCACCAAAATTTTTGGAAATCCATTCCTTTATTTTCAAAGTTTGTGATTTGAATTTTTTCAAAACCTTTTCTATTTCTTCAAATTGTTTATCATTAGTGATATTTGTGTTGATAAGAGAATCATTGATTATATTCATTTTTTCAATAGAAGAAATTGCTTTTTGTAAAAATGAAGATGAAGATGAAAAAAGATCATCTTGATTTTTCAATAAAATATTCTTCTTATTTGTTTGATATCTTGTTTTAATTATAATCTCTTTTTGATCTTTTTCTTCTAATTTTATCATTTCAATTATTTCATTAAATTTTGTATTAAAGAAATTAAGAAAAGTTTTGAAAGTAGAAATTTCGTTTTGAGTTTTTTTCTCTTTCAATTTTAAAAACATTCTCAAACAACAATCAATAAAATAATAAATTGAAAAGTTATTCTGATATACTTCTAAAAATATTTTCTTATTGGTTTCATTTCTGTCCAAATCTCTAAAATAAGCTTTAATTTTGAATGAAAAGATGGAAAATCAACTTTATATATTTCCACTAAAATGCTTTGATATGTTCTATTTTCTTGAGAAACTTTTTTGAGAAAATCAAAAATATCAATTTTTAATGCTTTAATCATTTCTTTTTCTTTCTTTTTCAAAGTAATTGATTGTAAATCTTGTATATATAAAATAATAATCTCAGAATTATAAATATCTTTTTTGTTAGAAATTGTTTCTTCAATATATTCAAGTAATGATTTATTTTCTTCTAATTCAAATTGATCTTCTTTAATTATTGTGTAAATATTATCAAAAAATGGTAATTTTGTATTTTCATATGTAACTTTTGTTTTTTGTATCATAGATAAACTCATTTTTGAAATTAATCTCTTCCAAAAATCAAAAATTTGTTTGTTTGAAGATAAATTTCTAGATGGTAAATCTTGAACTGTATTGTTTAAAAATCGAAAATATTTCAATAATCTTTAATTTGAATTGCAAATAAAGAAAAGAATTTAAATTTTGGAATTTATTTTTCTGATTTTTGGTTCATTCTTTATCATTTCAATTAAATTCCATTGATAAAATTCCTCATTTTTGTTTTTAATTCCACTTTTTATCATTTGAATGAAAAAGTTTATAATAATTTCCTTAAATTTATCAATATCTAAAATTGATTTGATATTTTTAAAGCAATCTTGAAATAATCATCTTTAATTTTTTTAAAATTTTAGAAAGGGAATGTTTCAAATTATTTTGAATAATTGAATAAGTTTGATCTTTTGTTGTTGTTAATAACACTTTCTAATGATTCATTCATATTTGATTCCTTGATATAAATCCAAAATAATTTTTGGAGAAAGTTGATCCAAATGATAATATTCCCAAAATTGTTCAAAACAATAAGATATTTTTGGTGAATTTGTATCTTTTTGAAGTATAGATAATAAAATATAACATAAAATTTCTGTTCTTCAACTTCATTAATCTTTTTCATTATTACTTTCTTTTAAGAAAATCAAATATCATTTCTTCAATTATAAATTTGGATTGATGGAAAATACTTTGTATTAATTTGATTTGAATCAGCATATATCAATAAAACTTGATTTTCATCATTCAATTTTACATTTTCTTGTTGTTTTTGATTAAAAAGAATTCTTTTTCTAATTTATTTCTCAATGTTTTTTGTTCTATATCAGTAGAAAGAATTTCAATTGAATTAATAATGTAATTTTGAGGAATTGTTTTAATTTTTCATCACTTGAAGAATATGTAAAAATTATTGAATTATAATGAATATGATTTTTCAGAATTTCATTTTCAAATAAAGAAATAAAATTTTGATGTGATTGTAAAATTGATGTTGAACAATCTTTTCAAATACAAAGATTTTTATTTGTTAAGTTTTTGATATTAAATAATTATTTAATTCAATAAGTTTGCCAATTTGTAAAAGCCTAATCCAATATTTAAGTTGTGTAATAAAAATAATATAATCTTTATCATTTTTTTTGTTGTTTTCATTATTATTTTCAATAATTTGTGGTTGATTTTTGTTTAAATCTTGAAATTTAATTGCTAATGTTAGAAATAAATTATCGTTATAATTTATTATTAAATTGTTATTATCAATATTTTCCTTTGTTATTGATTTAATTCCATCTAGAATTGTAGAGTGAGAGTCAATAAATTTGGTAATAAATTCATTTTGATTAAAATTAATTAAATCAAAATTTTCAAATTTGATAAATTTAGAACAATTTGATTGATCAACATTTTCAATTATTGAAACATCTTGTATTGAATATAATTTAAAATTTGAATGAATTTGAATAAATTTTGAATATAATCCAAATGTTACTTGTGCAAATTTATTATCACCAATTTGTATATAATTTTCTGTTAAAAGATTACATAAACCTTCCAAAAATTCATTTCCATTGCATAAAAATAACAGATCTTCTAATGAAGCATAAAGTTCTATTTTTAAAATTTTCCAATTCAAATATTCTTTCATTTCATCAGGAAATTGAGAAGAAAATAATATATTCATTCTTGTTGGAAATTGTTTCAAAAATATAGGAAGAAATGATAAATTTTTAAGTAAATAAATTGTTGAAATTTTTGGAATATCTAATTCATTATTATCATTATTATCATTATCTTCTTCTTTTTTTGTATCAGGAATTAAAATATCACTAATTTCATTTTCTTTTAATTGAGATTCTTGATTATCTGAAATATTTAATTCAATACCATTAAAAGTAGAAATGAATTTAAGTTGAGAATCTGAAATTATAAGAATAGGTATTTTCTCTTTTCTTTTTTCTTCATTGCTCAATATCTCAAAATCACTTTCATAAATTTGATTTAAATTTAAATAGAAATTCAAAATTTTATATGTTTCATTTGAATTATTTTCCAAAAATTGAGTATTAGAAAGAGTAACAACAGGAAGAATATTATTCTGATTCTCTTGAATACTTTTGAAATCTGATTTAAATAAATTTTGAATATCTTTTTTTGTTGTTTTAGTTGAACAAATAATATTAAAAAATTTAAGTGATGGAAGTTCTAATTTTTGAAAAATTTGATTTCCTGATTTTGAATCAATTTCTTTTAAAATTTTAATAGCAATATATTGAGATAAACCTATTTTTTATTTATATTTTTTTTATTTTATTTTTTTAAATAAATAAAGAGAATAAATTTAAATTTAAATTTAAATTTTTAAAAAAAAATATTATTTACCTGATTTCCCATAAAGAAAAAGTGTAGAATGTGAAAAATAACAAATGAAAATTATTAATAAATTTTGTTTTAATTCTTCAGTAATTTGAATTTGAGGGAAATAATGATCAAGTTCTAAAAAATTAATTAATTTGTTTTGAATATCAGAAATTATAGATTTAATTGTAAGTTTCTTTTTTGAATTTAAATTGGAAGCGATTTCTTTTTCAATTTCTGATTCTAATTTATTTCTTTCTGTTTGAGATAATTTTAAAATATAATTGATAAACAATGAAACAACCATTCCATAAAAAATTCTCACACTTTCTTCTTTTTCGTAAAATAAAATTTGTGAAGCTTTTGGGTTTAATAACCAATTAAATATTGTTAAAGTTCTTGATATATCTTTTAAAGAACAAGTTTGATTTAGATTTTTTTGGATAAATTTATGAGAATTGATAATATTTGTTGTGAAAATTATTTTAATTAATGTAATTTGATTATTGTTTGTTTTTGGAAATTTTAAATTTGTAAATGCTTGAGAAACCATTGAATAAATGAAATTATTTTCTATTTTTTCATTAAAAGTACCAAAATCTTCAAATTCATTTATAAAAGAATCTAAATATGGAAATTCTTGTTTTTCATTAAAATTAGAATAAGAAACAATAAAACGAATTTTATCAGATATTAAACTTCTATTTGAAATTCGATCAAAAATAATTTGTTTTAATAAAGCAATGCAATTTATTGAATTGAATTTAATCCCTTCAAATAAAATATTGAACGAGGTTTGTATGTTGTTTTTGTATATAAAATGTTCTGCTTCTGTAATAGTTTGAATAATTTCTTTTTTTGTGTTTGATTTATCATTTAAATGATAAATTATCAAATGTTGATTCAAAAAATTTTCAATTAAAAATTGAATAAATTCAGAATTTAAATTTTCATTTGTAGTTTTGATAATTATTGGAATATTTGTTAATAATTTATATAATATTAAAATCATTCTCAAAAAGTTATCTAATGTAAAAAAATTCTTGAAATATTCATTTTCGAAAATAAGCTTTTTATGAATTTCTATTAAATTTGGAGATAAATAACTTAATATTTTTAAAGCTTTAGAATTATCCATTTCATTTGTTCGTAAATTTTTTAAATGTTCATTAAATTTAAATCCATATTTTGAAACATGATTTTGAATTTCTCTATGAAAAAATCTATTATTTGGATTTCTTGAAATAAAATTAACATTCTTAATCAATTTTTTTTTCTCTTCCAAAGAAAAAATAAGTAAAGAAATATCTTTTTTTTCCCATTCAATATTTTTTGAAACTAAAATTGCAGCATTTTTTTGATAATTTTCAACAAATAATTTTGGAAATGTTGAAGAAATTTTATCATCTGCAAAAGCTTTTTTAGATTTATAAGGATTAATGAAACGATATTGAATTAATGGATACATATAATATTTCGAAATATTCCAAAAATTAGATAATAAACGAAAAGTGATTTGTTGATTTTGATTAACTTGGGAAATTATCTTTTTTGAATTTTCGAAAAAATTTTCTTTATTTGGAATATTAAAAAGAAAGTCAGCTACATCATCTTCACTTTCAAAATCTTGAGGATGTTGATAAATTTCAAAAAATTTTGCAAGTATTTTTAAATCAACATTTTCTTCTCTTTTAATTGTTGAAGATTCATCAATTTTATATGAAAAGAAAGAAAAAGTTTTTTTATCAACTTGACATATTTTTTCTTCTAAATAATTAAAAGGAGCCAAATTGTTCAATTTAAATTCATTATTTGATATGCCAACACTTGGAATTTCAATATATAAATGAAAAGATTCATCAAAAACCCATGAATTATAATTTATATTCGATTTATTCTTTGTAATTTCAATTGATCCCCATATTAATAATTGCCAAATTAAATATGATGTTTCTTGAATAGAGGAAAGTGATAATTCAATATGTAAATATGTATTTTCTTGATCAGTTAAATTAGTAGATTTTAAGAATTGAATTTTTAAGAAATTCAGAAGATTTTCCTGATGTAATTAAAATTTTGAAATAACGATAATTTTTAGTTTCATTATTTTTCATTTCTTTCATAACAATCTTTGAATATTTGATATGTTTTCCCATAACCTGATTTTTCAGATGAGTAAATTTTCATTCTTTTATATTGAGGAGAGAATATTTGCAAAAATATTTTTCCAATTCTTTTTAGAAAGTGAAGGAATTTGTTTTTCAATTAAAGTTGCTGAAGATTTGTTTTAATTTAAGAGATTTTTCATTTTGTTTCAGAAAAGAAAATAACTAAAGGAATTTTGGTTTTTATATGAAATTGATTCAATTTTTCTTTTAATAAATCTAAGTATTTTTGAGATAATTTTTCAGGATGAAGAATTATGAATAAATGATTAATAGATTTGACTTGTTTTTGATATTGTAATCATTATAAGTTTAAAAAGAAAGAATCAATAATATTTTCATCGATATCTTGAGAATCACAAAAATAAAACATTTTCTTTAAGTGGGAAATGTTGACAAAAATAAAATATAAAAGATGTGATAATATCATAAAGATTTGATTCTTGATTAATTTTATAAAGGAATATTAATTTCTTTTTGAAGATTTTTCCAAAGTAAAAATTTTGGAAAATTGTTTATAAATTCGATTATAAGGAGTTGTATATTTAGTAGAAATGGAAATTATTTTTGTTCTTCTTTTTCTTTTTGTTTTTGTTCTTTTTATTTGTTCTAATTCTTTTTATTTGTAATTCTTCTTTTTTGTTTTTTTGTTCTTTTTTTGTTTCTAATTCTTCTTTTTCTAATATTTGAATTTTGAAAAGAATCAATTCCATTTTTGGATTATATTTTATTATAATTTTATTATCTTCATTTTCTTTTTCAGGGGATTTTTTTCAAATAATTTTTGTAAATTTGAACACATTTTTATTCATTAATTCAATTATTATAAAAATGTGTTGAATTGTTTGAAGTTTAGTTTCATTCATTTTCAAATTGTTTTTAAATCAGTATTTTCAGATTGAATTAAAAGTATGATCAAAATTTGTTCAAATGGATCAAAATCTGAGAAAACAAATGTATCTTTTTCAGTTTTTACAAGAAAATATCTCTTTTGAATTACTTGAATAATCAAAAATGAAAACAGTTTTTCATTTCCAAAAATTTTTAAAGTATTATCAAAAATGGATTGAATTTTGAAGATTTTGAGAGAGATTGAGTATTTATTATTTTTGAAGTATTTGGAAGATTTAGAATTTCTTCAATAACATTTAAATATTCATCATTAATTTGAAAAGATTCATTGTTCATTTGAGATTCAGATTGTTTAATAAGATTTATTAAATTATCAAATGATTCAAAAAGGTTTCAGATTTACATATATATATGTTTTTAGTCTGTTTTCTTAATTTTTCGAAATGATTAATTGAATCAACTATTTTATTATTTCTTTTGTTTCTTAAGTGAATTGGAAAAATTGTAAATTGATTATCATCTTCTTGTTTTTGAATTAAATTAGATAATCTATCAAATGATTTGATGTTATTATCATTGTTGAAAATGAATTTTTGGGATTTGGTTTAAAACAATCAAGAATTGTTTTAAGAGTTGGAATTTCTTTAATTTTTTGAGAATTTTGCCAAGTTTTATCAAAGAATTTGGAATTATTTTCATTTATAAATTTAAATTTTTCGAAAAATATCTTTATATTTGAATCAATTTTAGAAAATTCATTTTGAAATTCTCTATATTTTTGGATTAATAATAATAATTCATTAGCATTTTCTTCTGAATATTCCTTTTTTTCTTTTTCTTTTGATTTAATATTAAAATCTTGATTTCGTAAAAAATTAAGTTCTTTTTTAATGAAAGATTCATCATTTTCAATTGGAAAAATTTTATCAATTTTTGAAAGAATAATTTCTTTATCAAAAATATCTTTTGCTAATTTATTCCATTTTTTGTTTGCTGAAGGTATAATTGTATCTCTAAAACTTGTAAAACTAATAATTTCTTCTTTTTTTTCTTTTTCTTGTAATTCTTTAATTCGAGAATCAATAAAATTTTTTATAATATTTTGAAAAATTTGGCTTTCATTCAATTCAATAAATCTTCTTAATCCTAAACGTGATATATTTATTTTTCTTTGTTTTTATCATTTCAGCGATTGTTTTAGTTTTTGTCAAACTGTTTTAAGAAATTTTCAATTTTCGCAATATGAACTTTATTTTCAAATAATTGTTTGAATGTATCTAAAATTTTTGATAAGCTTCTTTAATTTTTTCTAAATGTTGCTTTATTTCTTTAAGATTTTTAAAATTTGGAAAATCTGTTTTGGAATAACATTTTGAAAATTGAATATAATCTTCTTTCTTGGATAAAAAATGTAATAATTCTTCGAAAGTACATTTTTTGTTGTTGAAATGATTAAAATGTTCAAGAATTTCTTTATCATATTTTTGTAAATTTTCCAAGAATTTGGGATTTTCATTTTCCTTTTCTTTTTTGAATTTAATAATTTTTTTAAACCAAGATAATGTTAAAACCCATATTGTTTGTATTTTTCTATCTTTAGATTCATAAAATTCAATAAATTTACTTGGATTTTCTCCAACAAATTTTTCCCAAGAATTAATTTGAATTAATAAAGGTATATTTTTGATAATATTATCATCTATTATAATTTTTTCTTTTTCTGTATTATCATAGTAATATTGTGACCTTTCTGTTAAAATATCCAAAATAACATTTTCAAATTTTTCTTTCTCTTTTTCTTTTTCTGATTCAATAATCAATTCTAAAGATTTTTTTGGATCTTTTTGCCAGAAATTTTGATTTTCAACATTTTTTTTAATTGATTCTTCTAATGATTTAATAAATTTTTCATTTTCTTCATTTTCTTCTTTATTCCATGAGTTAATTTTTTTCCAAAATTGATTCCATAAATTAAAACATTGTAAAAAACACCTATAAATTGAATTTTTGAAATAATTCTTTGAGGAAATCTAGGAAATGTTTATTGAAAAAATTTATAATGTGTCCATGAGCAATTAAATGAACAATCAACTTAAATCCTTCAAAATATTTAGGAGAAAAATCCAGAAAATCAATACAATATTGTTCTTTTATATAATCATCTAAAATTGAATCATAAAATTTTTGTTTAACCAATTTTTCTGAATATTTTTTTTTATCAAATTCATCAAAAAAATTGAAGGATAGTCTTTTAAAAACTGGATAATATTGAAGTATAATAGGCTCTGGAGTTTTAATTTCCAATTGAAAAAGTAAAGTATTTTTGAGAGAATTTTTTAAGAAAACTGAATTTGGATCTTTTTCTGCATTTTCAAAAAATGTAATTATCAAATCAATTAGTTGAAAAATTAAGGATTGAGGTTTATATAATAAACGAGTAAAAAAGTAATTATCTCTCATTGTGTGTTGATTTAAGCAAAGTAAAGCAAATTTTTCTTTGATTGAAATGGGATTTGTTTCTGAAAAATTTGAGATGAAAGGAAATAAAAGCCATTCATAAATTTGTGATTTGCAAACATGGGAAATAATTTGAAGACTTTCTCCAAAAATAAGTAAATCATTTTTAGTATCAGTATTGCTATCAATATTGTTGTTATTATTATTTGAATCATTTTGATAAAAAAGGGATATAAAAAGAAAATTAAGAAAATCAGAAATAACATCGTTCGTATTAATTTTTGAATTATTCTGTTTGTTTTGATTCTCAAAAATAGTAAAATGGAAATTGGATTTTAAATTGATTTTTTCAGAAAGAATTTTCTCTTCCATTTCTTTTTCTTTTTCTTTTTCTTTTTCTTTTTGTTTTTCTTTTTCTTTTTCTTTTTCTTTTTCCTTTTCTTTTTCTTTTTCTTGAATAAAAGAAAAAATAATTTCTTTTTCTTTTTCTTTTTCTTTTTCTTTGAAATATTTAGAAACATCAAAATCTGAAAACAAAATATTTGTAAATGGAAAATGTTTCATTTCTTGTTTTTCAACAACTGTTTTTGTTATTACTTTATGTTTTCTGTTTCTTTGTTTGGTTTGAATTTTAAAATAAAATTGAATAAGATTCAAATCTGTAATTAAAAGTTTGGTTATTTCAGGATCAAAATAAACCACAATTTTCATTTTAAATTAAAAAAAAAAAACTCTTTTTATATCTTTCTTTTTAATTTTAAATTTAAAAAAAAAAATAAAAAAATGAAAAAAAAAAAGGAAAAATAAAAAAATAAAAAAAATAAAAAAAGAAAAGTGGAATTTTTAATTAAATTTTTTTTTTAAATTAATTTAATTATTTACATATTTTTTTTTATACTTAACTTTTTATATTTAAATTTAAAACAAAACAAAACAATTTTTTATTTTTTTAATTTTTATTTAAAAAAAAAAAGTGGAATGAAAATGAAAAACAATTTTCTTTCTATTTTCTTTTCCAAATTTTAATTTTAATTTAATTTTGATTTTAATTTTAATTTTGATTTTGATTTTAATTTTAATTTTAATTTTGATTTTGATTTTGATTTTAATTTTGATTTTGATTTTGATTTTAGATTTTAATTTTGATTTTGATTTTGATTTTAATTTTAATTTTAATTTTAATTTTGATTTTAATTTTGATTTTAATTTTAATTTTGATTTTGATTTTAATTTTGATTTTAATTTTAATTTTGATTTTAATTTTAATTTTGATTTTAATTTTGATTTTGATTTTAATTTTAATTTTAATTTTGATTTTGATTTTGATTTTGATTTTAATTTTAATTTTGATTTTGATTTTAATTTTAATTTTCATTTTGATTTTGATTTTGATTTTGATTTTGATTTTGATTTTGATTTTGATTTTGATTTTGATTTTGATTTTAATTTCAATTTTGATTTTGATTTTAATTTTAATTTTGATTTTAATTTTAATATTGATTTTGATTTTGATTTTAATTTTGATTTTGATTTTAAAATTGATTTTGATTTTAATTTTCATTTTAAAATTGATAAAAATTTTTAGCATTTTCAACTAAAGTGGAATAAACTTTTTCTTTTTGAATTTTTTTAACTGAAACAATTTTATCAATAATTTTAGGAATCATTCCTGGATGAGCAATTTTTCCTCTATAAGGAACAGGAGCCATATAAGGACCATCAGTTTCTGATAAAATTCTATCAAGAGGAACTTTTTCGACAACTTTAAGTAAATTTTTAGCAGTTTTAAAAGTAATTACACCAGTAAATCCAAAATAAGCATTTGGCCATTCTTTCATTATATTTTCTGCAAATTCTAAAGAAGAAGTATAACAATGAACATGAAATTTCCATTCTTTTGGAATAAATTCTTTGAATATTTTTAATGTATCTTCTTCTGCTTCTCTTGTGTGAATAACAAGTGGTTTTTGTAATTCAATTGCTTTTTTTAATTGTTTTGTGAAAGCATTTCTAATTTTGATTTTAATTTTGATTTTTATTTTTATTTTAATTTTGATTTTGATTTTAATTTTGATTTTGATTTTAATTTTGATTTTGATTTTAATTTTAATTTTGATTTTGATTTTTATTTTGATTTTGATTTTAATTTTGATTTTAATTTTAATTTTGATTTTGATTTTGATTTTGATTTTAATTTTAATTTTAATTTTGATTTTGATTTTGATTTTGATTTTAATTTTGATTTTGATTTTGATTTTGATTTTGATTTTAATTTTAATTTTAATTTTAATTTTAATTTTAATTTTGATTTTGATTTTGATTTTCATTTTGATTTTGATTTTGATTTTGATTTTGATTTTAATTTTAATTTTAATTTTGATTTTGATTTTAATTTTGATTTTGATTTTAATTTTGATTTTGATTTTAATTTTAATTTTAATTTTAATTTTGATTTTGATTTTGATATTGATATTCATTTTGATTTTAATTTTCATTTTGAATTTGGTTTTGAATTTGATTTTCACATTTGATCTTCTTTTGGAGAAAAATTATAATGATAATCAAGACCCATTTCACCCCAAGCTTTAATTTTAGGATTTTTCATAAATTCAACAAGTTTATTTTCAATATCTTGATTAAATTTTTTAGAATCATGAGGATGTAAACCAAAAGCACCATAAACAGGTTCATATTTTGAAACAATATCAAAAACTGTATCAAAATTTATTGGATCACAAGCAATTGCAACTGCATTTTGAATTCCTTCTTCAAATTTTAATTCTTGTTGAATTTCTGTCCAACTCTTTTTAGAATAATTTAATTTTACTCTTTCAAAAATCATATCAAGATGGCAATGAGTATCAATATAAGGAAATATTGTTTTTTCAATTATTTTTTCATTTGTTTCTTGATTTGTTTCTTTTTGTTCAATTTTTTCCATTTTGTTTCTAAAAAAAAATGAAAATGAAAAATTTAAAAAAAAATATTTTTTTCAATTAAAATTCCAATTACGTCATTCAATTTAAAATCTTAATTCAGTTTAATTCAATTTAAAATCTTTATAAAAAAAAAGTGGAATGAATTGTATTTTTATTTAATTTTGTTTTTAATTTAATTTAATTTAATTCAATTTAAAATCTTTATAAAAAAAAAATGGAATGAATTGTATTTTTATTTAATTTTGTTTTTGATTTTTTTTTTTGAAATTAAAATTAAAAGATTTTCAATTAGTTTCTGAAAAAAACAAATGAGGTGATTTCTTCATATAATCATGTAGACTAATAAAAGATATATGAAAAGTAGAATCAATCTTTTTGTTTGTTTCAATTTTTGAAAGAAGAGGAAAACAATAAACTCTTTTAAGTTCAGGTGAAAAAATATTTTGATTTTCATTTAAATTTTGATTTTGAATTTGAATTTGATTTTGATTTTGATTTTGATTTTCATTTAAATTTTGATTTTCATTTTGATTTTGATTTTCATTTTGATTTTCAATTAAATTTTGATTTTCATTTTGAATTTGATTTAAATTTTGATTTTCATTTTGATTTTGATTTTGATTTTGATTTTGATTTTGATTTTGATTTTCATTTTCATTTTCAATTTGATTTTCATTTATTTGATAAGATAAATCCAAAATTTCCATATCAATTTTTTCATAACTAATTTGAATACATTTTTCTAATGATTTTGCAACAACAAAAAAATTAAAATTTTGAACATTTCCTTGATAATTTAAGAAAGATCTAGAAGTAAATAAATGGAGTGATTTTTCTGTAATTGTTTTTTGATAAATATCTCTTAATAACATTTGAATATCATCATTATTTGATTGAATTGCAGTTTCCAACATGAAAAAAAGTTGAATTTTCCTTTCCAAATTTTGAGAATGTAATTGAATTTTCCAATTTGGAGAAATTAAATCAAAATGAGTTAAATTTGGAAAATCTTGCAAATAAAGAGAAATAAGTTCTGCAAAATGTGTTAATTTCAATTTAAGTTTAATGCCTGGAATAAATTGTAAATTTTCGTTATTTTCATCGATTACTTTGATTGAAGATTTGCGTGTTAATGGTTGAATATTTGATTCTTCAAATTCTGTTAAGTCTAGATCAATGTGGAAATTAATTGTTTCTAAAATTGTTTTTAAATCTTGTTCATTTCTTTCTTGATCCGTTTGTTTTTTGGTTCTTTTTTCTTGTTTTTTCTTTTGAGTTTTTTCCATTTTCTTTTGTCTTCTTGCTTCTTTTTTTTCTTGTTTTTTTTGTTTTTTGAGTTCTTTTTTTTCTCGTGCTTGTTTTTGTTTTTCTGATTCTTGCTTTGTTTTGAAGAGGTTGAAAGAGCGTTTTTTAGTGAGTTGATTATTTTGATTTTGATTTTTATTTTGATTTTCATTTTCATTTTGATTTTCATTTTGATTTTGATTTTGATTTTGATTTTGATTTTGATTTTGATTTTATTTTCATTTTCATTTTGATTTTGATTTTGATTTTCATTATTTAAAGGATCTTCAGTCACAAATGTTTCGTTTTCAAAATCGAATTCTGATGATTCTTCTTCAATATTATCTGGTTGTACAATTTTTTGTAAAATTTCATTTTGATTTTCATTTTCATTTTGATTTTCAATTTTGTTTTGATTTTGATTTTGATTTTGATTTTGATTTTCAATTTTGTTTTGATTTTCATTTTCATTTTGATTTTCATTTTGATTTTGATTTTGATTTTCATTTTGATTTTCATTTTGATTTTCAATTTGATTTTCATTTTGATTTTCATCTTGATTTTCATCTTGAAAAATTAATTGTTCTTGATATTGAAGAGATTTTGATGTAAATATTCTTGAAAGATCAGTATTTTCCAAATTTTTGGAATCAATTTCTGATTTATTTTTAGAATCAGAATGAAGAATATCAAGAATTAAAAGATAATCATTAAAAAGATATAATTTTTTCTTTTCCAATTTTTGATCAGAAAATTTTGTATCAATAATATCGACAACATCCTCGTATAAAAGAAAGCGATTTGGATGATAAAGTTGAATAGGATTTACGATGAAAGATTGAAGAGTATAAGTATTATAAATATTTAAACATTCTTCACTAATTTTGCGTGCTTCCATCAAACTATTTCTGCATTTTTCAATTTCTTCATCAACATGTGATTGAATAAGAGTTTCATTTAATATTTTCATCAAATCATGGAAGTAATTGGAATACTTGCCAATTTGCTGAACAGGAAAAATAACAAGTTCAAAAAAGGAAATGGAAAATTTGTGATTTTTTGAATCAATTTTTTTCAAAACTTCTTTTTCTTTTTCCTTTTCACTTTGTATTTGTGGTATTTCTATTGAATGTATTGCATTTGGAAATGCCAAAATGGATTTGAATAAAACAAGAAATTGTTTGCAGTATTTGATGTGAAGATCTGTGATGAGTCTCATGTTGATGAAGCAGCTGAGCAAGTCCTGGAAAAAATTATGTTTCAATAAGTCTCCACTGATGATATCAAATGTAGCTTTACTGAGATTGATAATTTGCTTGATTGTCCTTATAAACAAGTTCAGCTGCTGTTTGTATTTTCGGATTTCTGGTTTTGCATCATTTGTATCGTTTTCTGAGTCTGAATTTTCCTCTTTTGATTCGAAATCGGCATAAATATTGGCGAATTGCTTTTCGAGAAATTCAGCCACTTTTATATATAGTAGCTCTTCTTTTTGCCATTGTGTTCCGATAATGTCTCGATTATATTCCCTTTCCAAAATTGTTGCAAGTTGATAATTTTTATTTTTTGGCAGCAAGTTCATGTGCAGTTGGTTTCAAGCCGATCAAAGTGGCTCCATTTTGGAGTAAGAAAATGCATATTTCTTCCTTTCCAAGAAATGCGGAAAGTTGCAATGCAGAAAGACCCTTTTTGGGTTTGTGGTTCACATTGACTTTCTTTTTGATTAAAATTGAGATGCATTCTCTTTGCCAAGTAAAAACACAAAATGTAAATGCTGTCATTCCTTTATATGTTTCTATTGTTGTGTCTGCTTTGCTGTTTAGTAGTTCTTCTGCGCATTTAGCGTGTCCGTTGAGACATGCCAAATGCAATGCTGTAAATCCTTCTTTGTTTTGTTTATTTATTTCACTTCCAAATTTTATAAGAAGTTGAACACATTTAACATGTCCTTTTGATGATGCAAGATGTAAAGCTGTTAATCCATTCGGTGTATCTTGGTTGAAATTTGCTCCGTAACTTAATAATACAGATAATATTGTTGAGAATCCCTTTTATTCAATTTAATTTAATTTTAATTTAATTTAAATTTGATTTAAATTTAATTTAATTTTCTATTATTTTTTTTACTTGATTTGCTGCTATATGTAAAAGTGAAAATCCTTCTTTTGTTATATTTATTGGTGTATTTTTTTCGATTAAATTGATTAATTCTTGTGGATTATTATCTAAAACTGCGCGAAATATTTTGATTGATTGCAAACTATTTTTTTTTTGAATTTTAATTTGAATTTTGATTTTGATTTGATTTGATTTGATTTTAAATTGATTTTGAATTTTAATTTTAATATTAATTTTGATTTTGATTTGAATTTTAAATTTTAATTTTAATTTTAATTTTAATTTTAATTTTAATTTTAATTTTAATTTTAATTTTAATTTTAATTTTAATTTTAATTTTAATTTTAATTTTGATTTTAATTTTAATTTTAATTTTAATTTTAATTTTAATTTTGATTTTGATTTGAATTTTGATTTTAATTTTAATTTTAATTTTAATATTAATTTTAATTTTAATTTTGATTTGAATTGATTTGAATTTTAAATTGATTTTCTTTGGGAAAAGAATAAATAAAAGCAAGTAAAATAAAAGGAAAGAATAATCACAGATCAAGACATTCAGTAGCCAAATTAGATTTATTAAGTTTTGTAGGACAACCATTCAATCTAAGAAAATGAATTAGTTTCTGATGGCGATTAATAATAGCCAAATCCAAAGGGGTATGCTGGTCAAAAGATTTTAAAAAAGGATTAGCACCTTTTTCAAGAAGAAACTTAGTTGTATCAACTTGACCATTAAAAGCTGAAAGATGCAAACAAGTTTCTCCATTTAAAGATTGAATATTGATATCTCCACCAGAATCAACAAGCATTTTTAATGATTTTAAACGGTTTGAACTACTTGCAAAATGTAATGCTGTTCGTCCGTTATCTGATGTTCTATTTATGTTCACTTCAGGATATGTTAGTAATAATTCCACTATTTCATCGCTTTCTGATTGTGATGCCATCATTAATGGTGTTTCTCCGTTTTTTGCTGGATATTCTTTGTCAATTTTTCCTTCAATTATTAGTTCTTTCGCTTTTTTAATTTCTCCAGTTAAAATTGCTTTATGTAAATCTGTAAACCTTTAATTTTTGATTTTAATTTTAATTTTAATTTTAATTTTAATTTTAATTTTGAATTTAATTTTAATTTTAATTTTAATTTTAATTTTAATTTTAATTTTAATTTTAATTTTAATTTTAATTTTAATTTTAATTTTAATTTTAATTTTAATTTTGATTTTAATTTTAATTTTAATTTTAATTTTAATTTAATTTTAAATTTAATTTTTAATTTTAATTTTAATTATAATTTTAATTTATAATTTTAATTTTAATTTTAATTTTAATTTTATAAATGAATTTTAATTTATAATTTTGATTTTAATTTTAATTTTAATTTTAATTTTAATTTTAATTTTAATTTTAATTTTTAATTTTAATTTAATTTTAAATTTAATTTTAATTTTAATTTTGAATTTAATTTTAATTTTAATTTTAATTTTAATTTTAATTTTATAAATGAATTTTGAATTTAATTTTAATTTTAAATTTAATTTTAATTTTAATTTTAGTTTTAAATATAATTTTAAATTTAATTTTAATTTTAATTTTAATTTTAATTTTAATTTTATAAATGAATTTTAATTTTAATTTTAATTTTGATTCTAATTTTAATTTTATAAATGAATTTTAATTTTAATTTTAAATTTTATTTTGAAAATTAACTTACTTTCTTTCAATATTTTCTTCTTTAGAAAATTGTTGACTCAATTCTTTTTTCAAATTTCGGTTAATACTTTGAATAAAAGAAACAATTTCTAAATGATTATTTTCTTTTGCAATATCCAAAGGAGTTTTATTTAAAAAGTTGTGAATATTTAAATCAGCATTTGAATTATAAAGTAATTTGAAATTTTCAATATTTCCTGTTTTTGCACAAATATGAAATACTGTGTTTTTATTTTCATCCACTTTATTAATATCCTTTTTACTTGCTATAAATTCTTCTATTACTTCTTTTTTATTCTCTTTTATTGCTTTAAATAAATTATTTAACTCCATTTTTTTATTATTTTTTTTAATTGATTATTTTTTTTTTGTTTAAATTTTTTTTTTTTTTAAATTATTTCGTAAAAAATAAGTAAAAGAAAATTAATTAAAAAAATTAAATGAAAAAGAAAAAGAAAAAATAAAAAAAAATGAAAAAAAAAATTAATTAAAAAAATTTTTTTCAATTTAAAAAAAAAAGCAAAAAAAAAAAGAAACAATTTTCTCTTTTAAATTTATTTTATTTTTTAATTTGATTTTTATTTCAATTTTCGTTTAATCTCTTTATCAAATTTTATAAAAAAAAAAAAAGTTTTTTCAATCTAATTATTTTTCTTTTTAAATCAAATATTTCTTATTCATTTTATTTTATTTTTTTAAAGAATTATTTCATCAAAAATTTTTTAATCTTTTTAATTTTTTAATCTTTTTAATCTTTTTAATCTTTTTAATCTTTTAAATCTTTTTAATTTTTTTGATTTGAAAAAAACCAAGCTATTGGTAATTCAATTAGAAAAATAAGATAAATTCGATTTTGTAAAGCATTTTTTACAATAAGAGAATTTTCTAAATTTGTTGCATAAGCTTTAAATTGTCTCATCTTTTTTTTTATAATAAAAATAAAAACATAAACAAATTAAATTTATTATTATTATTATTATTATTATTTTAAAATTTTAAAAAAATTTTTTTTACAAGAAAAACTGCCATAGAAAATGAAGTTATAAATAAAGTTATATAACGAAAAACGTTTCCAAAAAGTAAACCAATAATTATTGATAAATCAATTCTAATAAAAATTTTAAATAAAAATTTTAAATAAAAAATTTTAAATTATTTTCTTTTTTTTTTAGATTTTTTACCCAACAAATTTATAACCACAACTTGAAATTGAAAAAAACCAGGAAAAGGATATTTGATTTACAAGAAAGAAAATTAAATTTAGAATGAGAATTTCTAAACCAATGATTACAATTGGAATTGATGCATACAATCCCATAATTTCGGGGTTCCAACTTAATTATAAATTTAAATATAAATTTAATTATAAATTTTGATATAAATTTAATTATAAATTTTGATATAAATTTTTAAATAAGTTTAATTATAAATTTTGATATAAATTTAAATATAAATTTAATTATAAATTTAAATATAAATATAATTATAAATTTTGATATAAATTTAATTATAAATTTTGATATAAATTTAAATATAAATTTAATTATAAATTTAAATATAAATTTTGATATAAATTTAATTATAAATTTTGATATAAATTTTGATATAAATTTTGATATAAATTTTGATATAAATTTTGATATAAATTTAGATATAAATTTTGATATAAATTTTGATATAAATTTAATTATAAATTTTGATATAAATTTAAATATAAATTTAGATATAAATTTTGATATAAATTTTGATATAAATTTAAAATTATAAATTTTGATATAAATTTTAAAAATAAATATAATTATAAATTTTGATATAAATTTTTAAATAAGTTTAATTATAAATTTTGATATAAATATAAATATAAATATAAATATAAATTTAAATATAATTTTTGATATAAATTTAATTATAAATTTTGATATAAATTTTGATATAAATTTAAATATAAATTTAAATATAAATTTTGATATAAATTTAATTATAAATTTAATTATAAATTTTGATATAAATTTAATTATAAATTTTGATATAAATTTAATTATAAATTTTGATATAAATTTAATTATAAATTTTGATATAAATTTAATTATAAATTTTGATATAAATTTTGATATAAATTTAAATATAAATTTTGATATAAATTTAATTATAAATTTTGATATAAATATAATTATAAATTTTGATATAAATTTAATTATAAATTTTAATTATAAATTTTAATTATAAATTTTGATATAAATTTAAATATAAATTTAAATATAAATTTTGATATAAATTTAAATATAAATTTTGATATAAATTTAAATATAAATATAATTATAAATTTTGATATAAATTTAATTATAAATTTTGATATAAATTTAATTATAAATTTTGATATAAATTTAATTATAAATTTTGATATAAATTTAATTATAAATTTTGATATAAATTTAAATATAAATTTTGATATAAATATAATTATTACGAATTTTTTATTCCTGATGCAAATGAAGCAAGTAAAATATATGTAATATATGACATAAGAGGAATATATAAATCAGGTGCATTAATATCAGCTCGAGGTGGTAAATTTAAATTAATATTTCCATCTTGAATTCTTTGCCAATTCTAAACAAAATTGTTTTATAAAAAAGAAAAAAAAATTTTTTTTTATTCTTTGAGATTCTTAATCAACTAAATAATAAATAAATAAATTACTTCATGACGAAATGGGAATAAAATAATTTTGAGTTTATTTAAAATATAAGAGTTATTAACATTAAAGTAAAATTTGAGAAACGAGAAATTTTTTGAAAACTATTTTTAAAACAAATTTTAATTTTAATTTAAATTTTAATTTTGATTTTAATTTTGATTTTAATTTTAATTTTAATTTTAATTTTAATTTTAATTTTAATTTTAATTTTTGATTTTAATTTTAATTTTAATTTTAATTTTAATTTTAATTTTAATTATAATTTTAATTTTAATTTTAATTTTAATTTTAATTTTAATTTTAATTTTAATTTAAATTTTATAAATGAATTTTAATTTTAATTTTAATTATAATTTTAATTTTAATTTTTAATTTATAAATTTCCGTTGTTTTTTTTTGATAAATTTACATTATTTTGAAAAACTTGATTTCCTTTTGAAACAAGTCGAGCTCCATAAGAAAGACCAAATTTAGCTAATTGATCATCAAAACCACCATTATCTTCAAAATGAAAAGATTGGCTTCTTGTGTGTTTTATTTCAAATTTTGTATCTTGAAACTGATCAGTTGTCATTTTTTAAATTTTTTTAATTTTTTTTAATTTTTTTTTGAATAATTAAAATAAACAGAAAATAAAGAAAAGGAAAATAAAAGAAAATAAGGAAAAAAAAAAGGAAAAAAAAATGAAAAAAAAAAGATCAAATTTAATTAAAAAAAAAATAAATAAAAGGAGAAAAAATTTCTTGTTTTTTTTTTAAATAAAAATGGAGAAAAAAAAATTTATTTTTATTTTTTTCTTTTCATTTTTTTCATTTTTTTCTTTTTCAAATATAAAAATATAAATGGCTGATCAATTAATTTTACCTTTTGCTAATCCATTTGCAGGGAAAAAATTATCAAGAAGACTTTTAAGAGTAGTTAAAAGAGGAAGAAAACAAAATCTTTTAAGAAGAGGAGTTAAAGAAGTTCAAAAAGCAATTCTTAAAGGTTCTCAAGGAATTTGTATTATTGCAGCTGATGTAAATTGAAATCAACATTTCATTTCCAATTAAATTCAAATTTTAAAACGAATTTTAATTTTAATTTTAAAACGAATTTTAATATTAATTTTAATTTTAATTTTAATTTTAATATTAATTTTTAATTTTAATTTTAATTTTAATTTTAATTTTAATTTTAATTTTAATTTTAATTTTAATTTTAATTTTAATTTTAATTTTAATTTTAATTTTAATTTAATTTTAATTTTAATTTTAATTTATAAATTTCAAAATGAATTTTAATTAATTTTAATTTTAATTTTAATTTTAATATTAATTTTAAAACGAATTTTAATTTTAATTAATTTATTAATTTTAATTTTAATTTTGATTTTGATTTTGATTAATTTTGATTTTAATATTAATTTTAATTTTAATTTTAATTTTAATTTTAATTTTAATTTTAATTTTAATTTTAATTTTAATTTTGATTTTGATTTTGATTAATTTTGATTTTAATATTAATTTTAATTTATAAATTTCAAAATGAATTTTAATTTTAATTTTAATTTTTAATTTATAAATATTAATTTCAAGATGAATTTCAATTTTAATTTCAAGATGAATTTTAATTTAAATTTAATTTTAATTTTAATTTATAAATTTTAATTTATAATATTAATTTTAATTTATAATATTAATTTTAATTTATAATATTAATTTTAATTTTAATTTTAATATTAATATTAATATTAATTTTAATTTTAATTTTAATTTTAATTTTAATTTTAATTTTAATTTTAATTTTAATTTTAATTTTAATTTATAATTTATAAATTTCAAAATGAAAATTAGGTAACTCCTTTAGATGTAGTAAGTCATTTACCTGTTCTTTGTGAAGAACATGGAGTTACTTATGTGTTTGTTCCATCAAAATCTGAACTTGGATCTGCTTCAAAAACAAGAAGATCAACTTCTTGCGTTTTAATTTCACCAAATGAACCAAATCAAATCAAAAGATATGAACAATGTTTAACAGAAATTAAAGCAATTACACCAAAAGAAATAGCAAATTAGAAAATATTAAAAGTTTTTTTTTTTTAAATGTAGATCCAAAAAGAAAAAGAAAAAAGAAAAAGAAAAAGAAAAAGAAAAAGAAAAAGAAAAAGAAAAAGAAATAGAAAAAGAAATAGAAACATTTTAACTTTTCCGTTTTTCAATCCAAATTTTTCTTTTTCTTTTTTCTTTCAAATAAAATCAAAAATAATTCAATAAAAAGGAAAAAAAAAAGAATTCTTTCTTTTTATTGAATTTTTGAAAAAGAAAAGAAAAAAAGATTATTCTTTAATTTTGTGGAATAAGGACATCAGTTAATGTTGTAACTTTTAAAGTATTTTGAAAAGTTTCCAAATTAAGATCTTCCCAACCGAAAAAAGTGAAATAAGTTGGTTTATTTTTGAACAACAAAACAGCATTTTGACTCCACCTTCCAGAATAAAAAGATTCAAAGAAAACAAAAGGAGCGACTTGAGAAGAAGAAACACAAAGACGAATTTCGCGTTGAGAAATTTGTTTAAATTCAAGAAAAGTGAATTTTGGGGGTTAAAGTGACATTATAAAAGGAAGAAAGAAAGAATAAATTTGAAGAATTTCGAGCAGAAAAATGAAGAAAGCAATCCTGTCTTGTGAGGGTTTGGGAGACAGCAGAAAGAATAGAGGAAATAGGGCGTTTGTAAACAAGAATTGAGTCCAAGGGTTGAACCGAATAAGAAAGAGAATCTGAATAAAGAAGGGAGCCGTTCCAAGACCACAATTCAAGGGAGAACCTGTCGTTTTGGATCGGGACAAGAAGATCGGAGACGACATAAACAGAGAGCTCGTCTGGAGCGCTTTCGTATGGGGAAACAATAACGGAAGAGTAAAAATTAGCGGCGAAATAGTGAAGAATTTTCCATCTTCCAAAATGTTCCAACGAACTCCATGAAGGCGCGACCCAGTCGTTGGAAGCCTGCCAATATAATGTCCCGTAAGTTTTGTGCGGGGAAGATTTGAGTCTTCTGTAGTGCTCGGTTTCTGTTTGCATGCAGATTGCTTGGGTCACTTGAGAAAGATATATAAAAGACTCAAATTGACTCGCATTTGAATAACTGAATGGAAAATGCATTTCAATTTGTCCGAGCATTTCAAATGTTCCCAGTGGATGATGTTGTCTGTGCTCGAAAAGTGGAGAGTAGATGTCCCAATCCTCGCTAACCGAGCATTGCTGCCATGAGTATATGGAATCAACGCTTTGGAATCCGAATTCGGACGCAAAACGAGGTGAAGGATAATTGCTAACATCCAAACAATCCATTGTATAATCGTAAAAATGGACATCTCCATAACTCTCATTCTGCGGATTTCCCCAACGAAGAACATACGGATCTGATGAAAGAACCCCATTTGAAGGTGAACTTGAAAGAAACGTTCGATTTGGATCGAGTTTGAATACAATCGGCCGCATTGTGTCCAAATACAGCTTGCTGTAATCCACAACATACAATCGTGGATTCTCTATGATTGGGTCCCACCAACTAAGTGCGGCCTCGTTCTCGTTGTTTCCTGACCAAACAATGATCGATGCGTGATGAGATAATCGATAAATTTGATCCTCAATTTCGCCGGAAATTTCCGTTAGAAATCCGGCATTTCTTGGATACATTGAACAGGCAAACATAAAGTCTTGCATGATCATGATCCCCTTTTCATCGCATTTGTCGTAGAAGTAATCTGTCTCGTAAACTCCTCCTCCCCATACTCTCATCATATTCCAATTTGCTGCAATTGCGCTTTCGAAAAAATTATCATATACTTCTTTTGTCACAACACCTTCGAATGAATCCAACGGAATGAAATTGGATCCTTTTGCAAAGATTGGTACATCGTTGATTCGGAAATAGAATGAAAGACCCGAACTGTTTGAAACTGGTTCCTCGACTAATTCAATGTGGCGGAACCCAATTTTCTTTGTGATTTCTTGTGTTTCTTCTCCAGATTCAACTTTGATTTCCAGTTCATATAATTTTTGTGACCCGTATCCGTTGGGCCACCACAATTCTGGAGATTCTACTTCTAATTTGATTTCGATTTCTTGTTTTGAATCAAATTCTTTTTTTTGTGTGAATTGATCTAGTGTTAATGTTACTGATCCTGTTGTTATTTGCATTAAATTTATTTTCGCTTCAATTTCGTAAGTTGTTTGTGTTTTTCGGTATTGATTAATTTGTGTTTTGTTGATTAGTAAATTTTGGTAAGAGATTAATTGCAAGCTTCTATGAATTCCTATTGGAAGTAAGCAAGGGCCCCAATCCCATCTACAATTTAATAAATAATTTTATAAATAATTTTATAAATAATTTTATAAATAATTTGATAAATAATTTTATAAATAATTTTATAAACAATTTTATAAATAATTTTATTAATAATTTAATAAATAATTTAATAAATAATTTTAAATCAATTTTTATAATAATTTTATTAATAATTTTATATTTAATTTTATATTTAATTTTATAAATAATTTTATATATAATTTTATAATTAATTTTATATATAATTTTATATTTAATTTTATAAATAATTTTATAATTAATTTTATAAATAATTTTATAAATAATTTTATAATTAATTTTATAAATAATTTTATAATTAATTTTATAAATAATTTTATAAATAATTTTATAAATAATTTTATAAATAATTTTATAAATAATTTTATAAATAATTTTATAAATAATTTTATAAATAATTTTATAAATAATTTTATAAATAATTTTATAAATAATTTTATAATAATTTTATATTTAATTTTATATATAATTTTAATAATTAATTTTATAAATAATTTTATAAATAATTTTATAAATAAATTTATAAATAATTTTATAAATAATTTTATAAATAATTTTTATAAATAATTTTATAAATAATTTTATATATAATTTTATAATTAATTTTATAATTAATTTTATAAATAAATTTATAAATAATTTTAATAATTAATTTAATAAATAATTTTATAATTAATTTTATAATTAATTTTTATAATTAATTTTATAATTAATTTTATAATTAATTTTATAATTAATTTTATAATTAATTTTATATATAATTTTATAATTAATTTTATAATTAATTTTATATTTAATTTTATAATTAATTTTTATATTTAATTTTATAATTAATTTTATAAATAATTTTATAAATAATTTAATATTTAATTTTATATTTAATTTTATATTTAATTTTATAAATAATTTAATAAATAATTTTATAAATAATTTTATAAATAATTTTATAATTAATTTTATAAATAATTTTATAAATAATTTTATTAATAATTTTATAAATAATTTTATGAATAATTTTATAAATAATTTTATAAATAATTTTATAAATAATTTTATAATTAATTTTATAAATAATTTTATAAATATTTTTATAATTAATTTTATAAATAATTTTATTAATAATTTTATAAATAATTTTATAAATAATTTTATATTTAATTTTATAAATAATTTTATAAATAATTTTATAAATAATTTTATAAATAATTTAATAAATAATTTAATAAATAATTTAATAAATAATTTTATAAATAATTTAATAAATAATTTAATAAATAATTTAATAAATAATTTAATAAATAATTTAATAAATATTTTTATAATTAATTTTATATATAATTTAATAATAATTTTATAAATAATTACCCAAAATGACATTGTGCTTTGCGAATAAATTGTCTGTTTTTCTCTCCATGATAATAATTAATAACAGAATCAGTATCACCAGGAACTAAATAAGGATAACTTGCAGCTTGTTCATTAACATAATCAGTTGGAGAAAAAAACGTAATTGTCATCTCATTGTCACCAACATGAAGAAAATCAGTAACATCAATTCTCCACAATCGAAATTGATTTGAAGTCATTGTCACATTAACTTGATTAATGGTAATTTGAGCAATTGTGTCAATGCCATCAAACTCAAGAACAATTTTTTGGTTATTAATAAAGTCACTGTCAAGAGTTAAACTGCGACTATAAACCCAATTTTGAAAGGCAATCCAACGAGTGTCAGTGTCACCAAATCTCCAAATAGGATTTTCAATTATTTGCGAATAATATAAACTCATTTGAACACTTCCTGGTAATTTTGCCGTTAGTGTCACATTATTATTGTTTGTTAATTTCCAATCTCCAGAAAGATCATAAACTTTAATATCACATTTTGTAAATGAAAATATGAATAAAATTTGAAATATAAAAAGTATTGAAATTTTATTTAAAAAGTAATTATTTAAAAGGGACATTTTATAAAGAAAATTATAAAGAAAAAGAAAAAAAATAAAAATAAAAAATAAAAAATAAAAAAAGAGAAAAGAATTAAAAAATAGAGAAAAATGAGAAAAAATAACAAATAAAAAGAAGTTCTTAAAAGATTTTCCAAATTCATTTTTTTCATTTTAATTTTTAAAACAAAATTAATAAATGGAAAAGAAAAAAGTTTTTACTAATATTAATTCTCGATATATAAATTGGAAACAAATTGAAAATGTTTCAGAAACTTCAAGTGGAAGCGTTTTTATTGTTTCGTTTCAAAACAACAATAAAGTTATTATCAAAGCAGGAAGTTCAGTTGTTGAAGAATTATATGCACATAAACTTGGTGAAAAAATGAGAGTTCCAATTCCAAAAGTTAGATTAATTGATTATGTTACAGGAGAATGGTCAACTATGAAAAGACAAATGGAATTAAAAACAACTTCAAATCATTCATTGTTATTAAGAGTCCAAAAATCTCTTGATAGAGCTTTCTTTTTGATAATGGAATTTGTTTTTGGAAAAGATTTAACTCAACTTACTTCTGTTGATGAATTTAAACAAATGGCAACACCAAAAGCAATGAATGATTGGGGGAAATTACTTTGTTATGATATTATTATTAATAATTGGGATCGATTTCCTTGTTTATGGCCTGTATAATTCATTTATCAAAAAATTTAAAATTCAATTTAAAATTCAATTTAAAATATAAAATATAAAATAGAATGTAATTCCAAAAAATTAATCAAAAATCAAAAATCAAAAATTAAAAATTAAAAATTAAAAATCAAAAATTAAAAATCAAAAATCAAAAATCAAAAATCAAAAATCAAAAATTAAAAATTAAAAATTAAAAATCAAAAATTAAAAATCTGTTTAAATTAAAATAGGAAGTAAATCCAAAAAATAAATATATTTTTATATATATTGTTTTCAACTTAAATTTCAATTTATCATTTTTGGGAATTATTTAAAATAGGGAAATTTTGGAAATATCATGTTTTCTCAAGATGGAGATTCATTTTCTGCAATGGGAATTGATCAAAAAGTTACACCTCTTTCAACTAAATTTCAAGTTAAATATGATGGATATATGAATAAAGTTAAAAAATTCTTGGAATTAATGCAAAGTGAAGAAAATATTGAAAACATCCCAGAAATCAAATTCTCTTTTATCGATTCACTTCAACCATTTAAAATTGAAAAGGAATTATTTGAAGATTTAAGAAAAGGATTTTTCTATGTTTGGGATATGTTTATTCAAATCAAAGAAAAATACTTCGAAGATTTAAAATCTCAATTTGTAAAACTAATTCATCATGATTGGGCAGATGTTTGGAAAACTGGATTATCAATGGTTCACACTCAATTTTTTATTCATCTTCAAAAGATATTCAAAGAAGTTAAAGAAAAGAGAGAAAAACAAGAACAATCGAATATTAGTGATGATATTATTGAAAAAGCGCAAAAATATGCGAATATGAAACCAGAAATTCCAGAAAATCAAGTCAAAAGCAAGTTAGTTCTTGAAATGAAGGAAAAAATCAAATCAAAGTATCGGTTTATTCGAGAAAACAGAAAAATCAATCAAATTGAAAATCAAATTCAAATTGAAAATCAAATTGAAAATCAAAAATCAAATTGAAAACCAAAATCAAATCAAATCTAATGACGAGGATGTTTGGGTGACAGCTTTTCAAGTTTATCCATTGGATTCTGGTTCTGCACAATTTATTGTTGAGTATGAATTGTATCAGCAATTGAAAACTTTTGAGATGAATTCAAATGTTGTTGTTTTTCCTGAAGGATCTGTTGAGGAAATGATTCATGGAGATAATTTTGATTCGAATAAATGGGTTCAAGGTTTTAAGAGGATTTGCACAAAATTCAAAATTAGTGCAGTTTTAAATATCTTCCATGAAGTGGAACCAAGAAAAATATTTTCTCGATGTATTGTAATTGATGAATTCGGGAAAATAGTTCTCACTTATGCAAAAAGACATTTAGTGGCAAATGAACAAAACGCATTTATTGCAGGAAAGGAACCAAGCAAGTTTCACACAAAAAAATTTGATGGAAGTGGATTGTTGTGTCATGATATTGAGCATCCAACAACTGTTGAAGAAACAGTGAAATTACTCTATGAAACAAAAGAGGAAAATTCAAACGAAAAGGATTTGAGTTGGAAACCAAAAATCATTTTCAATCCAACCCATTTATTTGGAAGAAAAATAACGGATACAGAATGGGTGAATTCTAGTTTGATGGCGCTTGAAAAGTATTTGGAGCCGCCAGTGATAAACAAGTGTGATTTGTTTATTGTGAAAGTGGATCAACCTCCACCTTCTGGGTATTCATGCAGTTTAATGACAACTTGCAATGGAGCGTTTTTTGTTCCAGCATTTGAACCATTAGTGACCACATTTGTTGTTCAAAAACAACAGAGTTTTGAGGAATTATTTGGATATGAAGGAAGATATCGAAGTCGTCCTGAAGACAATAACGGAAATCGGTTTATGTGTTTTTATCTCAAGGAAGATGACATTTTGAAACAGCAAGTTGCGAGAAAAATTCAATTTAATCAACAGAAGAAACTTGAAGTTTTTTATCAGAGTTCTAAAGCTGTTTATTCTATTAATAATTATCAACAATCCTTGTTGAAAAATTCGATCCAATTTGCTACTTTGGATGAGGATGAAATTCCAGAAAACAATCAAACAGAAAAGTTGAAGATGATTGAAGGATCTGAGCGATTTGGAGTAAAGATTGAAGGGAATGGATTTTGTTTTGTTGATATTTCAAAAGAGGTTTCCAATAATTTGAAAGAAATTGTTTGGTTTAAATTTTATACGAATATTGTTGATCTTGATATTTCATTGAATCGAATTGGATGCTTATTAGATTCTGGGGAAATATTAGTTATTTTTTTCTATTCAAATAAGGAGAATTTACCATTAATTAAATTAGTTGAAAGCTTTAAAGAAAATTAAAAATCGTTTATCAAAATCAAAATGAAAACGAAAATCAAAATCAAAATCAAAATCATTTATCAAAATCATTTATCAAAATCATTTATCAAAATCATTTATCAAAATCATTTATCAAAATCATTTATCAAAATCATTTATCAAAATCATTTATCAAAATCATTTATCAAAATCATTTATCAAAATCATTTATCAAAATCATTTATCAAAATCATTTATCAAAATCAAAATCATTTATCAAAATCAAAATCAAAATCAATTTAATCAAAATCAATTCAATATCAATTTAATATCAATTTAATTAATAAATTTAATATCAATTTAATATAAATTTAATATCAATTTAATTAATAAATTTAATAAATAAATTTAATATAAATTTAATTAATAAATTTAATATAAATTTAATCAATAAATTTAATATAAATTTAATTAATCAATTTAATATCAATTTAATAAATAAATTTAATATCAATTTAATTAATAAATTTAATAAATAAATTTAATATCAATTTAATTAATAAATTTAATTAATAAATTTAATAAATAAATTTAATATCAATTTAATCAATAAATTTAATTAATAAATTTAATATCAATTTAATTAATAAATTTAATTTAATAAATTTAATATCAATTTAATATCAATTTAATCAATAAATTTAATTAATAAATTTAATATAAATTTAATAAATTTAATTAATAAATTTAATTAATAAATTTAATATCAATTTAATATCAATTTAATATCAATTTAATTAATAAATTTAATTAATAAATTTAATTAATAAATTTAATATCAATTTAATCAATAAATTTAATTAATAAATTTAATTAATAAATTTAATTAATAAATTTAATCAATAAATTTAATATCAATTTAATTAATAAATTTAATATAAATTTAATTAATAAATTTAATATCAATTTAATAAATAAATTTAATTAATAAATTTAATATAAATTTAATATCAATTTAATTAATAAATTTAATTAATAAATTTAATATCAATTTAATCAATAAATTTAATATCAATTTAATAATTTAATCAATAAATTTAATCAATAAATTTAATCAATAAATTTAATATCAATTTAATCAATAAATTTAATAAATTTTAATATAAATTTAATTAAATAAAATTTAATATAAATTTAATATCAAAATAAATATAATTTTAAAATTTAATTAATAAATTTAATAAATTAAATAAATAAATTTTAATTAATAAATTTAATATCAATTTAATTAATAAATTTAATTAATATCAATTTAATATCAATTTAATATCAATTTAATTAATAAATTTAATAAATTTAATATAAATTAATATCAATTTAATCAATAAATTTAATATCAATTTAATCAATAAATTTAATTAATAAATTTAATATCAATTTAATTATCAATTTAATTAATAAATTTAATATCAATTTAATTCAATCAATTTAATTAATAAATTTAATATCAATTTAATTAATAAATTTAATATCAATTTAATATCAATTTAAAATCAATTTAATCAATAAATTTAATCAATAAAATTTAATTTAATATAAATTTAATAATCAATTTAATCAATAAATTTAATCAATAAATTTAATCAATAAATTTAATATCAATTTAATTAGTTTAATCAATAAATTTAATATCAATTTAATATCAGTTTAATTAATAAATTTAATTAATAAATTTAATATCAATTTAATTAATAAATTTAATATCAATTTAATATCAATTTAATTATCAATAAATTTAATTAATAAAATTTAATATAAATTTTAATTAATAAATTTAATATCAAATTTAATATAAATTTAATATCAATTTAATTAATAAATTTAATATCAATTTAATATCAATTTAATTAATAAATTTAATATCAATTTAATCAATAAATTTAAAATCAATTTAATATCAATTTAATATCAATTTAATTAATAAATTTAATCAATAAATTTAATATCAATTTAATATCAATTTAATTAATAAATTTAATAAATTTAATATCAATTTAATTAATAAATTTAATATCAATTTAATTAATAAATTTAATAACAATTTAATTAATAAATTTAATATAAAATGGAATTGGATTTGGATTAAATAAAAAAAAAAGAAGAAAGAAGAAAAATATTTTTTATTTTCCCCTTTTATTTATTTATTTTTTTCTTTTTATGATCAAAATTTTTATTTATTTTTAATTAAAAATTAAAATAAAAAATTAAATAAAAAATTAAATAAAAAATTAAATAAAAAATTAAATAAAAAATTAAATAAAAAATTAAATTAAAAATTAAATAAAAAATTTAATAGGGGGCAAGTTAAATTTTTTTTTTTTTGCTTTTTGAATTTATTTTTTTAATTTTTATTTTTTTCATTTTTTTTCTTTTTTAAAAAAAAAAAAACAAATTACAAATTACAAAATGAAATTCTTTGCATTTTTGCTTTTAATTGCATTAGCATTTGCACCAGATCCACCAAAATGGCCGATTCACTTTGCAACCGAATTAGATGTAATTCACTATCACAATCGTTCTCACACATTTGCAATTTGGTATTACGATTACAACGAGAATGCAGAAAGAGTTGAAGTAATGAACTATCACGAAGGAATGGACGTTACAATGATCAACGATTACAACGCAGAAAAGCAATACGTTCTTATTGAAACTGAAGATGACATCATTTGCCAGACACATGACTTGACAGGACATTTATTTTATCCGGACTTGTCATCTTTCGTGTATTCCGGCCAACGGACAATTCGGGACAAACTTTGTGACAGATGGTTCCATAACGCCACAAGAATGATCTATTACGATACTCATGATGCGCCAAATGAACCCATGCAAATTGACTTTATGGACTCAAATCAAACTAACTTCCTTAACTTCAAAGACCATTCCGTTGATCCTGCTTATTTCGATAAACCTGCCCAATGCACTGATACTACTGGTCTCTCTTGTGATGCTTGTGAATCTCTTGGTGAGGCTGCTATCGAATTGGGTTGCGATGCTAGTGCTGCCGCTATTTCTGCTCTTTGTGGTCCTTTTGCTGAACTTTGTGAAGAAGCTATCGACCTCGCTTGCGAAGGTGCTTGCTCTTATGAAGAATGCGCTGAGAAAGCTTGCTGCGCTCTTGGTTTCTGCAGCTGCTAAATCTCTTCTTTTTGAACCGTTTTTTTTTCTCCTTTTTTTCCGTTTTTTTCTTCTTTTTTTCTTTTTCTTTTTCTTTTTCTTGATAGTTCGAAAACCTTTTTTTTTCAAATTTTCTCTTCTTTTCTTTCAAAAATTCTTGAATGAAGAAGATTTTTCAATGAAACCAAACAATTCCAGAATGAATTAAAAAACAAAAACAAAAACAAAAACAAAAACACAATTTGATTTATTTTTCTAAATTCAAATCTAAATCTAAATTAAATTCAAAATTAAATTCAATTCAAATTTAAATTAAAATTCAAAATTAAATTCAAATTTAAATTCAAAAAGCAAATCTTTTTTTTTTGATTGTTTAATTTTCATTTTTTTGTTTCTTTTTGTTTTTAAATCTTTCTTTAAAATTTTATTATATTTTTTTTTATCAATAGTTTTTTAAAAAAAATTAATCACAAAAACCACTTTAAAATAGTTGCAAATTCATTCAAAAAAAAAATGGAAAAAATGTAATAAAAAAAAATATTTAAATATTTAATCAATTAATAAATTTCTATTTTAAATTTCTATTTTCAATTTCTATTTTTTTTTTTTGATTTAATTTGATGATTCAATTATAAGTGTTAAAAAAATTCTTTAAGAATCCCCTTAACCACAAAAAAAAATAAATTTAACAAATACTCTTTAATTTAATTCTAATTTAATTCTTTTTATTTTATTTTCAAAATAAATTTAGTCAATTCGATAAACAAATTGCAAAAGAAAAATTTGAAAGCTGGAAAATACTTGGAGAAAAATTTAATCAAGATCACAAATTAAAAGAAGAGAACTTAAATGATCCAAATATTAATTCAAATAATAATTCAAATAATAATTTAAATATTAATTCAAATATTTTAAATAATAATTCAAATAATAATTCAAATATTAATTTAAATAATAATCCAAATATTTCAAATAATAATTTAAATAATAATTTAAATAATAATCCAAATATTAATTTAAATAATAATTCAAATATTAATTCAAATATTAATTCAAATAATAATTTAAATAATAATTCAAATAATAATTCAAATATTAATTCAAATATTAATCCAAATAATAATTTAAATAATAATTTAAATAATAATTCAAATATTAATTCAAATATTAATTTAAATAATAATCCAAATATCAATCCAAATAATAATCCAAATATTAATTCAAATAATAATTTAAATAATAATTTAAATAATTTAAATAATAATTCAAATAATAATTTAAATAATAATTTAAATAATAATTTAAATAATAATTCAAATATTAATTCAAATATTAATTTAAATAATAATTCAAATAATAATTTAAATATTAATTCAAATAATAATCCAAATAATAATCCAAATAATAATCCAAATATTAATTTAAATATTAATTCAAATAATAATTCAAATATTAATTTAAATATTAATTCAAATAATAATTTAAATAATAATTTAAATATTAATTCAAATAATAATTTAAATAATAATCCAAATATTAATTTAAATAATAATTTAAATAATAATCCAAATATTAATCCAAATAATAATTTAAATAATAATTCAAATAATAATTCAAATAATAATTTAAATATTAATCCAAATATTAATCCAAATATTAATTTAAATATTTCAAATAATAATTTAAATAATAATTCAAATAATAATTCAAATATTAATTCAAATATTAATTCAAATAATAATTTAAATATTAATTCAAATATTTTAAATAATAATCCAAATAATAATCCAAATAATAATTTAAATAATCCAAATAATAATTTAAATATTAATTCAAATAATAATTCAAATAATAATTTAAATAATAATTTAAATAATAATTCAAATAATAATTCAAATAATAATTTAAATAATAATTCAAATAATAATTTAAATAATAATTCAAATATTTTAAATAATAATTTAAATAATAATTCAAATATTAATTCAAATAATAATCCAAATATTTTAAATATCAATCCAAATAATAATTTAAATAATAATTTCAAATAATAATTCAAATATTAATTCAAATAATAATTCAAATAATAATTCAAATAATAATCCAAATATTAATTTAAATATTTCAAATAATAATTTAAATAATTCAAATAATAATCCAAATAATAATCCAAATATTAATAATTTAAATAATAATTTAAATAATTCAAATAATATTTCAAATAATAATTCAAATATTAATTCAAATAATATTTTAAATATTAATTCAAATAATATTTTAAATAATAATTCAAATAATATTTTAAATAATAATTCAAATAATTCAAATAATTTAAATAATTCAAATATTAATATTAATTTCGATCGTATTGCAAAAATATACTACTCCTTAATTCAGAAAAACAAACTTAATTCATTCCCAACCCAAATAAAACCCACAAAATACAAACTTTCCAAAAAAATCATCCAATCAATCCAAAAAAACTTCGCACATGATTTCGCATCATTTAGGGTAGAATTCATAATAACAGAATCAACAGCATTACCAGGAAAACTGAAACTGACAAGTAAATATGTGACGATCAGTATTGAATCAAACAACACAAAAAGAAAAAATCAGTTTCCACAAGCAAATAGCAAGTTTTTATTCCACAAAAAATTGGAATCAATTTTCCAAATACTTGTTGATGGAAGTGTTGTCTGCAGAATCAAAGCAAACAACGAAGAGAAACGACTTGAGATTTGGAAAACATCTCAATTATTTCGCGGCTATGCAGAGTTTACTCACAAAGAACAAGAAATTCAGGGAAAATATATTGGTGAAGATGAGGAAATTGATGGTCTTGTTTTGCGAAATTGGGTTAGCAAAAATATCCTTTTGCCTGTTGAAGTGAAAACTTCATTTTCTGAGGATATATATTCTGCGATAGGAATCACATCTTCTCAGCTTGCACTTGAATCGGAAAACTCACCTAAAATTACAATCAATTGGAATAAATGGAATTTTTTAATTGAAAATCAAAAGGAAAATTTTCTTATTAAAATCCAAATTCAAATCAAAAAATCCAAAAATATTCAAAATCAAAATGCAACTTCTTTTTCCCAGGGATTTATCACCATATATCCAGATTCATATAAACACCAGAAATATATCTTTTATTCTATTCTTATCTTCATGAAAATGGCGCGAGTAAAAGAACATTTTCCAAGAGAAAAATTCGATCTATTAGAAAAGGAAAAAAAGGAGAAATCAAGCAAATCAGTCATTAAGATCCCATTGAATTACTACAACCAAGAGGACAAAATCGAGGATGAGATGGAAAAGAATATTTGCAGAGAGGGGAGAGAAATGCTCAGCGATAACACCTCTATTGTTGTGCGGTCGAGCCACAATCTGGTACTTGTGCGCAATTTTTCTATATCAAGAATTCAGCCGTTTATTTTACAACCAAAATATCCATTATATTATTCAATCAATTCATCACTCATTTCAACGACACAAACACCAGCAATGAGAAAAATGCGGAGGGAACTGCAATCGTGTCTTCTGAAAAGGAAGAAAACTTTAACTGTTGAAATTTACAATACAGAATTGTTATCAATGCAAAAAGCACAATTGATTTTCACAAAACAATCCATGGAAATCCATGTTCTTGAATCGCATTTTCGCGAGACTTTCTGCTATGAAAAACAAGACAGCATCTTTGCGCATGCTTTTAATCCCTGGGCATTTGTTGTCAGGAGCAGATTGCAAGACAAAGCACGTTTGTGCGCTGCTCAGGATCAATTTTCTCGCGACTTGATTTGCAATTTGTATGCAGTCCACCAGAAAAAGAAGGAGCTGGAAAACCAGTCCTTTGATTTGGAATATCACTACAAAATATTCTGCACTAAAAAAAGGAAATACAAGGAGAAAAAGAATGACTATAGATCTTGGTTGTATATCGTTTTGGAAAGACTTGCCGAGAAGCAAGAGAGCGTGTATGAGTTTCCTCTCGAGTTTGACTCACAAGATATACGCACACATTACACTGAGAGGGCTCGAGAGAATGAGCATTCTGTTGTTCTTTTAAATTCCTTTAGTGAATATGCAAGTGTTGCCAAAATCTTTCTTGATAACTCCTTCTTCATTATTTGCTCACGTTTTCTTCATATCCGTCGCAAGTTTAATCCCCATGCTAATATGATTGTTGATAATAACGATGATTTGTCAATCCGTTTCTATTTGGATGAGCAAAGCTTTGTTGATCTTGTTTTGCCTAATAAACAAGAATGCGAACGTTTAATTAAAAATTTTATGAAGAAAAAATTAAGAATTATTGATGGAGAAAATTTTAATTATAATTTTAATATCAATACTGAAAAGGAAATTATTACCAAGTCTCAAAAATGCTTATTGATGAAAAATCAAAAAAATATCCAAAAAAATATCCAAAAAAATCAAAATGAAAATATCCAAGAAAATATTGATAAATCTATTCTTAAAAATTCAACAACTACCTCAAGTCGCGCAGAAAAAGAATTATTCCAAAACTCAATTTGCACTTTCCCAAAAACAAGAAAAAAAACACAAAAAATTTTTTCCAATTTATTTGTGAACAAATTCCACTGCAAAATGATCACAACCATTGGGAAATTTCCAGGATGGGTCGCAACATTTCCGTCTCATTTTGAAATATACACACAAAATAACATGCTTTCTTTGCCTTATTCTGTTCTCACAATCACAAAACAGAAATCCAAAAAAACAACAATACTTGAAATTGATTCAAATAATCATGTTGAAATTGAATTTCCAACACAAAACGAAACGGCAATGTTCTGCAAAAACTTCTGTAAAAATAAAAACCGCGAAATCGGAAATTTTACAAATAAAGAATGTGAATTTTTCGACATTTTAATAATGTCATCTCATGGAAATGAAATATGCAAGGCAACCTTCATATTCTCTCAATTTCGCCTTTCTCTCTCGATTCCTCTATTCCAAATGGTGTTTTATTTCCCGCACCAATTCAACATACTTTTTGACAAAAAACGGACAATTCGGATCCAAATTGATCCCGAAATTCCGTTAATTTTTCTTCGTTTTAAATCCATCAAAAAAAGAGATGAATTCTTATCAAACATTAAAGAATCCAAGCAAATCGGTTGGAAAAATGAGGCTCTTGATTCTTCTCCAGCTGAATTGGATCAACCTTATATATTCGAAGTGGAATTTTCTTTGGGAAACAAGAAAAACAAAGGAAGAATTATTCTTGATAGTGATAAAATAATCATCAACAATCCTCGTGTTGAAAACGTTCTTATTAGGCCCATTGGTTCTGGTCGGTTGTTTATTGCAAAAAGATCTGTATTGACTTGTCGTATTTCTTTTTTGTCTTTGAAGAAAAAAAATTTTTTTGAATTTGCTTTTAAAAATGATTCTGATCGTGATTTGTTCATTTCAACTTTTCAGAAGTTACATCAAAAATCAACTCGTGAAGATTTATGGCTTCCAAAACATCGTTTCTATCCAAGTATAATGACTTCAATTTCAGAGAATTTTTAATAAGAAAAAAAAAAAAATTTACCGAAAAGAAAAAAAATTTATTTTTACTTTTTTTTTTTTTCAGTTTTGGTTTTTGTTGAATAATAAAATTTTTAAAAATTCTTCAAATATTTCTTTTCTTTTCTTTTCTTTTTAAAAATTTCAAATTAAAAAAAAATTAAAATTAAAATTAAAATCAAAATCAAAATCAAAATCAAAATCAAAATCAGAATCACAAAATTTGGGATTTATCAGCATTTTCAGGTTCAATTTCTAATGAACGTTTTTGCAATTCAGTTGCAGACATTTTGGGTAATTTTTCAAGAAGAACAACAATTTGATGAACGGGTTGAAAATTATAACCTAATTGTTGGTATTGGCGGAGGTTAGTAATAACTCCAGAAACCAAGATCCGTTTTTCGAAATTAATCAAATTATGAATTAAATCAGGTTCACTTCCCTCAATTTTCGCGAGATCTTCAAGATAGACTCCCAAATAGGGAATGCAAGGGGGATTAACTTGTTTTAAAGCATTTCTATAAATTGAGTAATCATTATCAGATGTCATTTTGGATCGCAATTGCGAAAAGGAATCAAAGTGTCTTTTGGGCACTTCCTCCCAAGTAAACTTCAAACGGAGAACTGGAGAATTAGAAAGCCCAAGGATAACACTCATAAGGGTGTTGAAGTTATTCATCTGCATTAAAAATTCACAAAGTCGAATAAACTTTGTCAAAATTTTGACTCTTTTTCTAAGTTGATCCGCCTTTATAATTGACGCAGAAACCCAAGCAGAAAGGTCGTTGAATCGGCCAATAAGCTTGAGAACATTGGGCGCTCTTGACTTGTATTTTGCTTGGCTCCAAGCGCTGTTGAGGAGCTCTCGAGTACGAATTGAGGAATACAAAGAAAAATCTATAAGTGTTAATTGTCTTGCTATTTCTTCCGCTTCCACGTCAAATAGAGATAAAGTTGGACTGAAAATATTTTTCGGAACTTTTGGTTCAGGCGCGATTTTCTGCGGATCAAATTCACTTGTTGTGTCCGTTTTGATTCCGGCATGAGCCGCTATTTTCGGCCCTTTGAAAATCAAATTTTTTAATTGCGCCGCTAAAGAGGGATATCCTTCAACAGCAATTGTGCTCTCCACAAAATAAAGCATCTCCGCCTTCAATTGAGGACGGAAATCTTCGTGATGCTTTTCAAGCCAATTCTTGGCAACATTACATATTCTTATCTGAATTCCTCGTTTTTTCATATTGTATTTTTCTTCTGTTAATTCAGTTGAATTTGGAACATGCCATCTATTTATGTGTATTTTTTTTCATTCGTTAAAATTTCCTTTTAAATTCATCCATTTTTTTTTTCTTTTGATTCAAACCTCTCAATTAATTTTTTTAATAATTTTTTTGGTGTTGTAAATGATTGATAAGTCATTAAAAATGTTTCGAAATATTGTAAATGATGTTCTTTTTCGTCTGTTAGTCTTTCAACTAGTTTGTTTAAACTTGCTGCTTTTATTTGGTCTTCTTTTTCTTTGTAGATGATGTTTGTATTCTGTGGTTCATCCCATATATACACATCATCTTCATCTTTTTCTTCTTCTTCCATTCTTTAATATATATATATATATATTTATTTTATAAATATTTTAGAAATATTTTATAAATTTTAGAAATATTTTATATTTATTTTATAAATATTATATAAATTTTAGAAATATTTTATATTTATTTTATATAAACCCTAAATTAATCAATATTTCTCCTATTTTTGTTAATATTTCTGATTGTTCATCTTTATTTTGTGCTTTTTGAAGTGAAAGATCCCAAATTTTATCAACTTTTGTAATAGAATTTCTTATAAGTGTTTGTATTCTACTATCTTTCATAAATCTTGGTTCATCTTTTATATAAAAAGTTTTATTCAATATTTTCATTTTATTTTTCATTTAGAAATTATGTATAAAAATATACATTTAATTTTTGCTTCTTCTTCAATTACTGCTTTTGTTTTTCTATAACCAAGACACATTAAATGCTGCATAACTAATTGAAGAACAGTTTCTCTAGATAAACACTCTTGAACTTCTGGTAATCCAGCATTATATAGCATTCCAAAACTGAATAATAATTATATAATATTTAATTATTTATTATTTAATTATTTAATTATTTAATTAATTATTATTTAATTATTTAATTATTTAATTATTTATTATTTAATTATTTATTATTTAATTATTTAATTATTTAATTATTTAATTATTTAATTATTTAAATATTTAATTATTTATTATTTAATTATTTAATTATTTAATTATTTAATTATTTAATTATTTAATTATTTATTTATTTAATTATTTAATTATTTAATTATTTAATTATTTAATTATTTATTTATTTAATTAATTATTTAATTATTTAATTATTTAATTATTTATTATTTAATTATTTAATTATTTAATTATTTAAATATTTAATTATTTAATTATTTAATATTTAATTATTTAATTATTTAATTATTTAATTATTTAATTATTTAATTATTTATTATTTATTATTTAATTATTTAATTATTTAATATTTAATTATTAATTATTAATTATTTAATATTTATTATTAATTATTTTATTATTTATTATTTAATTATTTATTATTTAATTATTTATTATTTAATTATTTAATTATTTATTATTTAATTATTTATTATTTAATTATTTAATTATTTATTATTTAATTATTTAATTATTTAATTATTTAATTATTTAATTATTTAATTATTTAATTATTTAATTATTTAATATACCTTTCTGCTCTTTGTACTGGAAAAACACTTTCAGTTAATCTTCTAATTGATGGATTTCTTTTCATTACTTTTTCCATCCATTCTGAACGATCAATTTCTGGATTTTCTTGAAGCACTAAAATTTGATTTTTTTTAAATAATTTGCTTTTAAATAAATTGCTTTAAATTCTCTTTTAATTTCTTCAAATACTGTTATGAGGATCAACCCTTCCTTTATTTGGATCATAAATTTCAGGTGGAATATAAGATTCATTAAGAATTTTATCATCAATTTCTTCTTCAATTTCTTCATTTTCTTTGTCACTACTTGTATCTTCTTCCTATTAATTTAAATAATTTTAATTTTAATATTTAATTTTAATTTTAATTTTAATTTTAATTTTAATTTTAATTTTAATATTAATTTTAATTTTAATTTTAATTTTAATTTTAATATTAATTTTAATTTTATTTTTAATATTAATTTTAATTTTAATTTTAATTTTAATTTTAATTTTAATTTTAATTTTAATTTTAATTTTAATTTAAATTTTAATTTTAATTTTAATTTTAATTTTAATTTTAAATTTAAATTTTAATTTTAATTTTAATTTTAATTTTAATTTTAATTTTAATTTTAATTTCAAAATGAATTTTGAATTTTAATTTTAATTTTAATTTTAATTTTAATTTTAATATTAATTTTAATTTTAATTTTAATTTTATTTTTAATTTTAATTTTAATTTTAATTTTTAATTTTAATTTTAATATTAATTTTAATATTAATTTTAATTTTAATTTTAAATTTTAATTTTAATTTTAATTTGAATTTTAATTTTATTTTTAATTTTAATTTTAATTTCAAAATGATTTTAATTATATTTATAAATTGAGAACAATACCAAAAACTGATTTAATGATTTTTCTCTTAAAAGTTGTTCTTGTTCTAATTTTTTTCTTTTTTCTTCTTCTTCTTTAAGTTTTTGTTCATTTTCTTTAAGCAACCTTTTTTTTTCTCTTTCTAATTCACGTTTTCTTTTTTCTTCTTCAAATTTAATTTTTTTAATTCTTTCCATTTCTTCTTGTTCTTGTTTTTTTCTTATTTGCTCTTGTTCTTTTTCTTTTTCTTTTTCTTTTTCTTTAATAATTTCTTGTTCTTTTTGTTTTTCATTTTCAAGTTTCAATTTGATTTCATCTTCTTTTTTTTTTTGAATTTCTTCATCTATTTTTTGAGTTTGAATTTCTTGATTTAAAACGTTTAAAGGATTATTTTGCACTAATTTTTGTGGTATTTGATTCATTGAAACTGATTTATTTATTGGTTTTTTTTTATTTTCATTTTTTGCTGTTTTTTTTAATTGTGTTGGTGATTTTTTTCCTGAACTTTGATTTCTTCTTAATCTTGGTGTTGGCCGTTTAAATCCTTGATGTGATTTCCCAACACTTTTAATAAAATCTTGAGGAGTTGACATTTAAAATAAAAACAAAAGGAAAAGGAAAAGGAAAAAATAAAAAGTTTTTTTTAATTAAAATTATTTTTTTCTCCTTTTTTTTTTTAATTTAAAATTATTTTTTTTCTCCTTTTAAAATAAATAAAATAAAAAAAAAAATAAAATAAAATAAAATTGTCAACTTGTCCACTTTTCAAAATAACATTTTTTTGATCTTCTTTTTCTTTTAAATTTTTTTTTTCCTTTTATTTTCATTTCATTTTTTTTTTTAAAACAAATGAATTCTTTTAATCGTGAATGGAAAATTAAAACTAAATCAGAAAAAAACCAAGAAACAAAACAGGAAACAAAACAAAGCAAACAAAAACAAAACAAAACAAAAAACAAAACAAGAAACAAATCAAGAAACAAATCAAGAAACAATTTCGAAACCAAGTAATTAATTATTTATTTATTTTTAAATCAAATAATCAAATCCAATTTTTTTTTGGATTAAATAAATAAATAAAATAAATAAATTTAATAGAAAGAGAATGGAAAATTAAAACTAAATCAGAAAAAAACCAACAAAAAAAATCTAAGAAACACAAGAGAAAGCAAAGAAAACAACAAAAAAAACAAGAAACAAAACAAGAAACAAAACAAGAAACAAAACAAGAAACAAAACAAGAAACAAAACGAGAAACAAAACAAGAAACAAAACAAGAAACAAAACAAAAAACAATTTCGAAACCAAGTAATTAATTATTTAATTATTTATTTTTAAATCAAATAATCAAATCCACTTTTTTTTGGATTAAATAAATAAATAAAATAAATAAATAAATTTAATAGAAAGAGAATGGAAAATTCCAATAAAATCACAGAAAGAAAAAGAAGATAATGAAAAATGAAAGAAAAAGAGAAAGAAAAAGAAAAAGAAGAACAAAAAGAAGAAACAAAACAAGAAACAAAACAAGAAACAATTTCAAAACCAAGTAATTAATTATTTAATTATTTATTTTTAAATCAAATAATCAAATCCACTTTTTTTTGGATTAAATAAATAAATAAAATAAATAAATAAATTTAATAGAAAGAGAATGGAAAATTCCAATAAAATCACAAAAAGAAAAAGAAGATAATGATAATGAGAAAGAAAAAGAGAAAGAAAAAGAACAAAAAGAACAAAAAGAACAAAAAGAAGAAATTATTGATTTAAAAGATATTGAAAATTCTATTGAAAATTCTTTGAAAGATAATCAAGAAACAATTTCGAAACCAAGTAATTAATTATTTATTTATTTTTAAATCAAATAATCAAATCCAATTTTTCATTTTTTTCAATTTTTTCATTTTTCATTTTTCATTTAAAATGACAAATTTAATAGAAAGAGAATGGAAAATTCCAATAAAATCACAAAAAGAAAAAGAAAAAGAAGATGAGAAAGAGAAAGAGAAAGAGAAAGAGAAAGAGAAACAAGATGAGAAAGAGAAAGAGAAAGAGAAAGAGAAACAAATTATTGATTCAACAAATTCTTTGAAGGATAATCAAGAGAAAGATAATCAAGAGAAAGATAATCAAGAGAAAGATAACCAAGAGAAGGATAATCAAGAAAAGGATAACAAAGAGAAAGATAATAAAATTATTCTTAAATCTGGTAAATTTTTTTAACTTCAATTTTTTTTGAAAAATTTTAATTAAAATTTTTTTTTTTTAAGAAATGCCAAAACCTCAATTTGGTTCAGTTGGTAAAGAAATTGAATTAAATACCAACTATTTTACTTTGGGAATTTTAAAAGAAAATGTTTATCAGTATTCTTTAAAACTAGATGTAAATCAAAATTGAGTTCAAAATTAACAATCTTTTAAAAGAACAAAATTTATTTAAAAAATTTATTTAAATTAAATTAAATTAATTTAGCCTGATTTAAAATCATTAGCAGCACGAAGAATGGTTTATGAAACATTAAAAAAGCAAAATTTTGGTATTTATTCTTTTTAAACAAAACAAAACATAAATAAACCCAATATTCAATATTCAATATTCAATATTCAATATTTTATATTCAATATTTTATATTCAATATTTTATATTCAATATTTTATATTCAATATTTTATATTCAATATTTAATATTCAATATTTTATATTCAATATTTTATATTCAATAATTTATATTCAATATTTAATATTCAATATTTTATATTCAATTCAATATTTTATATTCAATATTTAATATTCAATATTCTATATTCAATATTTTATATTCAATATTTTATATTTTATATTCAATATTCAATATTCAATATTTTATATTCAATATTTTATATTCAATATTTTATATTCAATTTAATATTCAATATTTTATATTCAATATTCAATATTCAATATTTTATATTCAATATTTTTATATTCAATATTTTATATTCAATATTTTATATTCAATATTTTATATTCAATATTTTATATTCAATATTTTATATTCAATATTTTATATTCAATATTTTATATTCAATATTTTATATTCAATATTTTATATTCAATATTTTATATTCAATATTTTATATTCAATATTTTATATTCAATATTTTATATTCAATATTTTATATTCAATATTTTATATTCAATATTTTATATTTAATATTCAATATTCAATATTTTATTTTGTTTTTGATAGATAATGTTCAAACAGTATTTGATGGGCAAGACTTAATTTTTTCAAGAAAACAATTTGATAATTTTGAACTGAAATTAAAATTACGAAAAACAATTTATACAGTAAAAAAATCATAGTTTAAAATTTGATTTAAAATTTGATTTAAAATTTGATTTAAAATTTGATTTAAAATTTAATTTAAAATTTAATTTAAAATTTAATTTAAAATTTAATTTAAAATTTAATTTAAAATTCATAGGCAAAAGTTGAACAAACAAAAACCCTTTTTTCTTCTGAAGATCATGAACAATTATTCAATATAATTTTTAATGACATTTTAAAAAGAATGAAATTACATCAAATCGATCGAAATTTTTTTGATCCAAAAACAAAAACACAAAATAAAGAGCATCGATTTGAATTATGGCAAGGATATTTCAGTTCTATTGATGAAAAAAAAACAGGACTTAAACTTAATTTAGATATTATTCATAAAGTTGTTCGCACAGATTCTGTTCTTGATTATATAAACGAACTTTCTCTTTATAATTCTAAATTTTCTCAAAAAAGATTTTATCCACAATCTTTAGAAGAAAGATTAAAATATCCTGAAATTCAAAAAAAAATTAATAAAGCTCTTGAAAGACAAATTGTTATGACTACTTATAATAATAAAACTTATAGTGTTTCTTCTGTTGATTTCAAGTACAAAATTAAAATTAAAATTAAAATTAAATATTATAATTCATTTTAAAATTAAAATTAAAATTAAAATTAAAATTAAAATTATAATTATAATTAAAAAGTAAATCACCCAATTCAGAAATTGAAATTGATAATAAAAAGATGACCTTACTTGAATTTTACTCAACTCACTATAAAATTCCTATCGAAAGCAAAACACAACCATTATTACAAATTCAACAAAGAAATCGAACAATACCAATATATTTAATTCCAGAATTATGCAAAATGACAGGATTGTAAACAAAAAAAAATAATATATTATATATAAATTATGTATTTAACTAATTTTTAAAAATATCAAACAGAACACCACAAATGAGAAAAGATTACAAATGCATGAGTGCAATTTCTCAACATCTTTTTATTTCACCAGCAGAAAGAGAACAAAAATTAGTTACATTTATAAAAAAAATGCAAAAAACTAAAGAAATACCTGAATATTTGAAAAATTGGAATATGAATATTAATCCAAAATTAGAAAAAGTTCCAGCAAGAATTTTATCACCACCCGAAATCATACTCAATGAAAGAATAAAAGTAAATGGAGGTCCAAATGCGAATTGGACTCCATCTATGAAATCAACAAAGATTCTTTCGCCTCAAAAATTCTCCAAATGGATTTTAATTTATCCACACAAATCGCAGAAACCAATTTCTGGTTTTATTTCCACACTTATGAAAGTTGCTAAACCAATGGGCATTTTTTTTGCTAATCCAAGAGAAGTCTTAATCAAAAAAGAAAATGCAAATGAATATTTAAAAATTTTTAAAAATGCGAATATTGTGAATCAAAGTACTGATTTGATTGTTTGTGTTTTGCCAAATAACAACAAGTTTTTATATGATTCTATTAAGTCATTTTTGACTTGTCAAGAACCAGTTCCTTCTCAATGCATTTTATCTAAGACAATTTCTAATCAAAAAAAAATTTATTCAGTTTGTACGAAGATTGCATTACAGGTATTAATTTAAATATTTAAATATTAAATATTAAATATTAAAATAATTAAATATTAAATAATTAAAATAATTAAAATAATTAAAATAATTAAAATAATTAAATATTCAAATAATTAAATATCCAAATAATTAAATATTCAAATAATTAAATATCCAAATAATTAAATATTCAATAATTAAAATAAAAATATTAAATAATTAAATATTCAAAAATATTAAATATTTAAATATTCAAATAATTTAATATTCAATATCAAATATTAAATATTAAATAATTTAGATATTTAAATAATCAAATAATTAAAATAAAATATTAAAATAATTAAATATTCAAATAATTAAATATTCAAATAATTAAATATTAAATAATTAAAATAAAATATTAAATAATTAAATATTCAAATAATTAAATATTCAAATAATTAAATATTCAAATAATTAAATATTCAAATAATTAAATATTAAATAATTAATATAATTAAATATTCAAATAATTAAATATTCAAATAATTAAATATTCAAATAATTAAATATTCAAAAATATTAAATATTCAATATTTAAATAATTAAATATTAAATAATTAAATATTAAATAATTAAATATTCAAAAATATTAAAATATAAAATATTAATATAAGGTTAATTGCAAAGTTGGAGGATCTCTTTGGAAAGTAAACCTTCCAATTCAAGAACCAACAATGTTTATTGGGATAGATGTTTGTCACGATACAAAACAAAAAGCAAAATCAGTAGCAGGATTAGTTTCATCAACAACATCCGATTGCACAAATTTTTATTCGAACATAATAATTCAATCAAAATCAGGAGAAGAAATCATAAAAAAATTATATCAATTCACAAGAAAATCCGTGAAAAAATTTGAGGAAAAAAACAAGAAAAAACCGAAACATATTTTTGTATATCGAGATGGAGTTGGAGAATCACAAGTGAGATATGTTCTTGAAGAAGAAGTAGCAGAAATGAAGCGAGCATTTTCAAGTTTTAAAGATTATTCACCAAAACTAACGGTTGTTATAGTTGAGAAAAGAATCAAAACTAGATTTTGGATCAATGGGGAAAATGCATCTCCAGGAACTGTTGTTGATTCAGTTATTACAAAACAAGATTTATTTGATTTCTATCTTGTTCCTCAATCAGTTCATCAAGGAACTGCTACTCCTTGTCATTTTATTTGTGCTTATGATTCTAGTCAGATTTCTGCTGATAATCTTCAAAAACTTACTTATTCTCTTTGCCATTTATATTATAATTGGTCTGGTACTGTTCGTGTTCCTGCTGTTTGTCAATATGCTCATAAACTTTCTTTTCTTGTTGGTCAATCTATTCATTCTGAAGTTGATTACAGACTTTTTGACAAACTTTATTACTTATGATTTTTTTGGAATAATTTTTTTGGAATAATTTTTTTGGAATTGAATTGAAATGATTTTTTTGAATTGAATTGAATTGAAATGAAATGAATTGAATTGAAATGAATTGATTTTTTTGAATTGAATTGAATTGAATTGATTTTTGAATTGATTTTTAAATTGAATTGAATTGAAATAAATTGAAATGAATTGATTTTTTAAATTGATTTTTTTGGAATTGATTTTTTTGGAATGAATTGAATTGAAATGAATTGAATTGAAATGAATTGAATTGAATTGAAATGAATTAAATTAAATTAAATTGAAATAAATTGAATTGAATTGAATTGAATTGAATTAATTTTTAAATTGATTTTTTAATTTGATTTTTAAATTGAAATGAATTGAAATGAATTGAATTGAATTGAATTGAATTGAATTGAAATGAAATGAATTGAATTGAAATAAATTGAATTGAAATGAATTGGAATGAAATGAATTAAATTAAATTGATTTGAATTGAATTGAGTTGAAATGAAATGAATTGAAATGAATTGAATTGAATTGAATTGAATTGAATTGATTTTTGAATTAAATTTTTAAATTGAAATGAAATGAATTGATTTTTAAATTGATTTGAATTGAAATAAATTGAAATGAATTGATTTTTTAAATTGATTTTTTTGGAATTGATTTTTGAAAATTAAATTGAATTGAATTGAATTGAATTGAATTGAATTGAAATGAATTGAATTGAAATGAATTGAAATGAATTGAATTGAAATGAATTGAATTGAAATGAATTGAATTGAATTGAATTGAAATGAATTGATTTTTGAATTGAATTGAAATGAATTGAAATGAATTGAATTGAATTGAAATGAATTAAAATGAATTGAATTGAAATAAATTGAAATGAATTGAATTGATTTTTTTGGATTGATTTTTTTGGATTGAATTGATTTTTAAATTGATTTTTAAATTGATTTTTGAATTGATTTTTGAATTGATTTTTAAATTGATTTTTAAATTGAATTGAATTGAATTGAAATGAAATAAATTGAAATAAATTGATTTTTGAATTGAAATGAATTGAATTGAAATAAATTGAATTGAAATGAATTGAATTGAAATAAATTGATTTTTAAATTAAAATAAATTGAAATAAATTGATTTTTGAATTGAAATGAATTGAATTGAAATGAATTGAATTGATTTGATTTTTAATTTGATTTTTAAATTGATTTTTAAATTGAATTGAAATAAATTGAATTGAATTGAATTGAATTTTTAATTTGATTTTTATTTATCTTCATTATATTCAAAACAAAACAACAAAAAAGATCAAAAAATTAGAAATTAAAAATTAAAAATTATTGAAAGAAAAAAAAAATTTCATTTCAATTTTCGATTCAAATTTTCCCACATTTTTCGAAATTCTTTATAATTATCATTAATCATTTCAAATTGAATTTTATGAAATTTAGAAAGTTCCTTTTCATGGAAAGAAATGATTTTAATTTTGAATTGAATTTGAGAAAAATTAACCATGAAAGTAAAATCATTCATTTGATGAATTTTAGACTTTCTCTTTTTGAAGAAAGATTTCAAAATATGGAAAATTTTATCCTTTGATTTCTTAGTTGAAGTAGTAAGAATATAATCAGGAGGAGAATTTTGAATTTGAGGGTTTGTTTCGCTATTTGGAGGAAGAGGAGGTTGAATAACAGTTGAAGCACGAGGTTTGCGTTGTTCAACTTCTTCCATTTTGGTTTTCTCTTCAAAAGTAACTGATCGAGGTCTGTTTGTAATTGCAAGTTGATTTTCGTTGGAATTGCTTTTTTTTTCCTCATCAAATTCAGAAAGATCAAGTTTCTCAAGATCATCAACAGATCCTGAACTATCTATTTTTTCGTCTTTTATCAAACTGGATAATTTATTATTTTTAGTATTTTTAGTTGGTTCTTCTTGGTTGTGAAAAAGTTCCGAATTAAATGATTCAGAAATGGGGAAAAAATTTTTTGGTAACGGAAAATCCGGCAAAATTTTTTCACGTTCTTTTTTCTCAAGAAGTAACCGATAAGTTGCAGTTTCCTTTGTGTGAGTATGAGAAGCAAAGGATTTGTGGAGATTTTCAACAGAAAAACCAAGAGTTTGCATTTGTGCTGTCAAAGAAGAATCAAGGTCATGAGTAGCAATATAACGGAAAGAAGTGAAGGAATTTTGCGTGTTGATTTCAGTTGAATTTTTGCTGAGCCAATCATGTCGAAGAATTTTTTCCAAAGAATACCGAGTTTTTGGGTTTGGATCGATCATGTGTTGAAGAAGATCTTGAGCAGAATCAGACAAATAAGCTGGAACTGAAAATTTTCCTCTCAAAATACAGTCGCAGATCTCGCGTGTTGTTGATCCACCAAATGGAAGTGATCCGCAAAGAAGCGCGTAAAGAACTATCCCGATTGACCAGATGTCGGCTTTTTTTCCTTGATATTTGTGTCCGTGAATTACTTCAGGTGCTGAATAAGATGGTGAACCACATGATGTTTTACATAATGAGTTTTTTTTCTGTAAAAATGTGGAAAGTCCGAAATCAATTAATTTGAGATTGAAACGGAGATCAAGAAGTAAATTTTCTGGTTTAATATCTCTGTGAATTATTCCGAAATCATGGCAGTGTTTAACAGCTAATTAAATTTAATTTTATAAATGAATTTTAATTTTAATTTTAATTTTAATTTTAATATTAATTTTAATTCTAATTTTAATTTTAATTTTAATTTTAATTTTATAAATTAATTTTAATTGTAATTTTAATTTTAATTTTTAATTTTGATTTTGATTTTAATTTTAATTTTAATTTTAATTTTAATTTTGATTTTAATTTTAATTTTAATTTTAATTTTAATTTTAATTTTAATTTTAATTTTAATTTTAATTTTAATTTTAATTTTAATTTTAATTTTAATTTGAATTTTAATTTTAATTTTAATTTTAATTTTAATTTTAATTTTAATTATTTTAATTTTATAAATGAATTTTAATTTTATAAATTAATTTTAATTGTAATTTTAATTTTTACCTCCTAAAATTTGTTTCAAAAAAGCACATCCTCTTTCTTCAGAAACTGGTCCATTTTCATTGATAAAATCAAATAATTCACCATTTTGTAAATATTCCATAATAATATAAATGTGTTTTTTTGTATTGATCATTTCATAAAATTTGGCAATATTTGGATGATCAACAAGAGAAATTGCTCTTAATTCATTTTGAAGTCGAATTATTGCTTGTTGTGAAAATGAATAAGATGCTTTATCAATGATTTTAATAGCAACCTATTTATTTTAAAAAAAAATGAGAAAAAAAAAAAGAAAAAAGAAAAAAGAAAAAATTAAGAATTTTTTTGTTTTATTTAATTTTTATATGATTAAATTTTATGTATTTATTTTTATATTGTTTTTTATATATAATTTAATTTGATAGTTGAATATTAATTAAAGAATTTTTTGCTCTTCTTTTTTGTTCAATTTTCGCATTAATTTTTAATTTAATTTTAATTTAATTTTTAATTTAATTTTTAATTTAAATTTTTATTCTTCTTTTTATTTAAATTTTTATTCTTCTTTTTATTTTAAATTTTTTTTTTGATCAATTTTCGCATTTAATTTTTAATTTAAATTTTTATTTATTTTTAATATTTAATTTTAATATTTATATTTAATTTTAATTTTAAAGTCGAATTTTTTTAATAAAAAAAAATTTGCTCTTCTTTTTCTTTTTCTTTTTAATTTTCTTTTTCTTTTTTAATTTTTTTTGATCTTTTAAATTAAATTAAATTAAATTAAATTAAATTTTATTTTATTTATTATAATTTATTTCCTTTATTTAAATTTGATCATTTAATTATAAATAATAAAAATTAAAATAAATTAAAATAAATTAAAAATAATAAAAATTAAATTAAAAATTTGATCATAATTTAAAATTAAAAACAAACTTGAGTATTTGAAGGAATATGAATTCCTAGCTTTACTTTTGCAAACATTCCTTCACCAATTCGACCCAAAATTAAATAATTTTCAATTTGTTTTGTCATTCTTTTAATTCAAAACTAAATAGAAAAAAAAAATAATAAAATAATTAAAGGAAAAATAAAAATAATAATAATAAAAATATTAATAAAATTGAGAATGGAAAAAAAAGTGAAAAGTGAATAAAAATAAATTAAAATTTTTTTTTTTGTTTTTTTTTTTAATTAAAAAAATTTGGAAAAATAAAACAAAAAAAGAAAAAAAAATAAAAATTTTTTTGGTTTTTTTGACTTTTTTAGTTTCTTTTTAAAATAATTAAAAAAATTAATTAAATTGTAAATATAATGTTTTGTTGTTTTTTATTGTTTTTCTTTTGTGGTAATTTTGTTAGAAAGGTTCTAAGTTTAAAGTTGAATAAATGAAATGCATTTGTGGAAATGACTGTGATCTAAAAAAAATTACGTTTGCGATCAAAACGGAAAAAATTATTTTTAATTTTAATTTTAATTTTAATTTTAATTTTAATTTTAATTTTAATTTTAATTTTAATTTTAATTTAATTTTAATTTAATTTCATTTGATTTTCTTTGTTGGTTTTTAATTTAAATCTTTTTATTTTAATTTTGATCTTTTTAATTTTTATTTTAATTAATTTTAATTAGAAAATCAAAAGGTGAATATTTTTTTTTTTTCTTCTTCTTTTATTTTTTAAAAGTTAGAAAGAGTTTTTATTTTAATTTATTCTCTTACTATTTATTTTTTTTATTATTTTTTTAATTAATTTTTTTGTGGATTTTTTTTTTATTTGAAATATTAAATAATTAATTTAAAAATAAATAATAAATTTTAAAAATAAATTAATAATTTATTATTAAATTATAATAATAAAAAGATCTCCCAATAAATTATAAATTAATTATTATTAAAATTTTGAATAAAAATTAATCAAAATAAATGAAGAATAAAAATTAATTAAAATTTTGATTAAATAATCAATTTAAAAATAAATAATCAATTTTAAAAATAAATTAATAATTTATTAGTAAATTATAATAATAAAAAGATCTCTAATAAATTATAAATTAATTATTATTAAAATTTTGAATAAAAATTAATTAAAATAAATGAAGAATAAAAATTAATTAAAATTTTGATTAAATAATTAATTTAAAAATAAATAATAAATTTTAAAAATAAATTAATAAATTATTAGTAAATTATAATAATAAAAAGATCTCCTAATAAATTATAAATTAATTATTATTAAAAATTGAATAAAAATTAATTAAAATAAATGAAGAATAAAAATTAATTAAAATTTTGATTAAATAATCAATTTAAAAATAAATAATAAATTTTAAAAATAAATTAATAATTTATTAGTAAATTATAATAATAAAAAGATCTCCCAATAAATTATAAATTAATTATTATTAAAATTTTGAATAAAAATTAATTAAAATAAATGAAGAATAAAAATTAATTAAAATTTTGATTAAGTAATCAATTTAAAAATAAATAATAAATTTTAAAAATAAATTAATAATTTATTATTAAATTATAATAATAAAAAGATCTTCTAATAAATTATAAATTAATTATTATTAAAATTTTGAATAAAAATAATCAAAATAAATGAAGAATAAAAATTAATTAAAATTTTGATTAAATAATCAATTTAAAAATAAATAATAAATTTTAAAAATAAATTAATAATTTATTATTAAATTATAATAATAAAAAGATCCTCTAATAAATTATTTATTAATTATTATTAAAATTTTGAATAAAAATAATCAAAATAAATGAAGAATAATAATTAATTAAAATTTTGATTAAATAATCAATTTAAAAATAAATAATAAATTTTAAAAATAAATTAATAATTTATTATTAAATTATTATAATAAAAGATCTCCTAATAAATTATTTATTAATTATTATTAAAAATTGAATAAAAATTAATTAAAATAAATGAAGAATAAAAATTAATTAAAATTTTGATTAAATAATCAATTTAAAAATAAATAATAAATTTTAAAAATAAATTAATAATTTATTAGTAAATTATAATAATAAAAAGATCTTCTAATAAATTATAAATTAATTATTATTAAAATTTTGAATAAAAATTAATCAAAATAAATGAAGAATAATAATTAATTAAAATTTTGATTAAATAATCAATTTAAAAATAAATAATAAATTTTAAAAATAAATTAATAATTTATTAGTAAATTATAATAATAAAAAGATCTTCTAATAAATTATTAATTAATTATTATTAAAATTTTGAATAAAAATTAATCAAAATAAATGAAGAATAATAATTAATTAAAATTTTGATTAAATAATCAATTTAAAAATAAATAATAAATTTTAAAAATAAATTAATAATTTATTATTAAATTATAATAATAAAAAGATCTTCTAATAAATTATTAATTAATTATTATTAAAATTTTGAATAAAAAAAAGAAAAGCAAAAAAATTTTTTTCCTTTTTTCATTTTTTTTCCTTTTTTCCTTTTTTCATTTTTTCATTTTTTTTGTAAATTTCAAACAAAATGAATTCAACTCGAAACACTGATTCTGATGAAAAAAAACATTTAAAACGAAATTCAAATTCAAATTCAAATGAAAAATCAAAAGAAAAACCAAAAGAAAAATCAAAAGAAAAATCAAAAGAAAAACCAAAAGAAAAATCAAAAGAAAAATCAAAAGAAAAATCAAAAGAAAAATCAAATCAAAAATCAAAAGAAAAATCAAAAGAAAAATCAAAAGAAAAATCAAATGAAAAATCAAATCAAAAATCAAATAAATCAAATAATTCAAATGAAAAATCAAATCAAAAATCAAATAAATCAAATAATTCAAATGAAAAATCAAAAGAAAAATCAAATGAAAAATCAAATAAAAAATCAAAAGAAAAATCAAAATCAAATGAAAAATCAAATGAAAAATCAAAAGAAAAATCAAATGAAAAACCAAATAAAAATTCAAATGAAAAATCAAATCAAAAATCAAATCAAAAATATATAAAGTCTAGAAAAGAAAAAGAAAAAGAAAAACATTCAAAAAAAATGTTGCATGAGGATTTTTTAAACTGTTATACCTCATTTAATCACCTCACAAATTTTACCATTTTTATCAAAAATTCTGAAAACCCACCAATTGAATTTAAAACTCACAAAATTATTCTAAGTACTCGTTCTCCTTTTTTCCACAAATACTTCTGTGTTCGACATTGTCCAGAAATTTATTTTGAAAATATCAATCCAGAAATGATGAAATTAGTGTTGGATTACATTTATTTAGGAAAACTATTCCATAAACAACAAAAAAAAGAAGATTTAATCTCACTTTTGAAAATGTCAATTCATTTGGAGTTGGATTTTTTTGTCAATTATGTCACAAAAAAAATTACTAAATCTTTGGATCAACAGAATATTTTCTATTTCTTCAAAAACAATGAAATTGTTAAATCAAGTAAAATTGAATCAAAATGTCTTCATTTCATTCACTCTCATTTTTCACAATTTGATAAACAATCCTTTTCTAATCTGGAAGAACACCAAATTTGCCAAATTATCCAGAGCAAAATTGATACAGACAAATATTTACCAATTAATTATTTCCAAATGATTGAATCTTGGCATAAATCAAAATTGAAAACAGAAATGCAAATAATTCAAAAAAACCGATTAAATCGAATAATCAACGGTCTTTTCCAAAATTTCAGTCCAAAATTAGTTGATAAGCAGTTTATAGAAGATTTAAGATCATTCACTTTTTTGTCAGACTTTTTTTTAAGATTTGATCAATTCGAAGTCGAAGAGAAAAACAAAAAATTACAAGATCAAATCGATATACAAGACAAAGAAATGGAAAAACAAAAAAAGAATTATATCAAAAACCAACAAAAATATGAAAAAGAAGCAAATGAAATGCAGAGAAAAATCAATTTTAATTTAATGGATACATTTTTACTCGAAAATTTCGAATATATTCAAATTTTGAAAAAATGGATCAATGATGACAATTTCTTTAGTAAAATGCAATTAGGATTTTCTGCAAAAAGAGATGGATTCAGTTCCAAAAATTTCCATGATTTTTGTGACAATAAGGGGAAAACATTAGTTATCATTCAATCAAAAAATAACTTTATTTTTGGAGGATTTACTGAAGTTGGTTGGATTTCTGGTGAAAATAATAGAGGAATTAAAGATCTAAATGCATTTCTTTTTAGTTTGAAAAATCCTGAACAAACTTCTCCACAAAAATTTCCTTTCAAAAGAGAAGCAGAAAATGAATTTGCTCTTCAATATAATTTGGAATGGGGTCCATATTTTGGTAATAGTGATTTAGCTATTATTTCTTCAAATTTGAAAAATGGAAGTTCAATTTATTTTGGTCAATCTTATGTTTTACCTGAAAAAATTGATTTTAAAACAAAACAATCAAGGAATTATTTTGAAAAATTGAAGAAGTTCTTTGTTTTTCATTTAAAAGAGAAATAAAATTGAATTTTCATAATTTTAATAATTTTAATTTGAATAATTTTAATTTTAATAATTTCTTGTTGTTGGAAATTTTTTGGATTGAATTTGAATTTTGATTTTAATTTTGATTTTAATAATTTTAATTATTTTAATAATTTTGATTTTAATAATTTTAATAATTTCTTGTTATTGGAAATTTTTTGGATTGAATTTGATTTTGATTTTAATTTTGTTTTTTTGAATTTTGAATTTTAATAATTTTAATTTTAATAATTTCTTGTTATTGGAAATTTTTTGGATTGAATTTGAATTTGATTTTAATTTTGTTTTTAATAATTTTAATTTGAATTTGATTTTGATTTTAAATTTAAATTTTGATTTTAATAATTTAAATTTTAATAATTTTAATTTTAATAACTTTAATAATTTCTTGTTGTTGGAAATTTTTTGGATTGAATTTGATTTTGATTTTAATTTTGTTTTTTTGAATTTTGATTTGAATAATTTTAATTTTAATAATTTTAATTTGAATATTTAAATTTTAATAATTTTAATAATTTTAATAATTTCTTGTTATTGGAAATTTTTTGGATTGAATTTGATTTTTAATTTAAATTTTGTTTTTAATTTTAATAATTTTAATAATTTTAATAATTTCTTGTTATTGGAAATTTTTTGGATTGAATTTGATTTTGTTTTTTAATTTAAATTTTAATAATTTTAATAATTTTAATAATTTCTTGTTATTGGAAATTTTTTGGATTGAATTTGATTTTGATTTTAATTTTGTTTTTTTGAATTTTGATTTTTAATAATTTTAATTTTAATAATTTGATTTTGATTTTAATTTTGTTTTTTTGAATTTTGATTTGAATAATTTAAATTTTAATAATTTTAATAATTTTAATAATTTCTTGTTATTGGAAATTTTTTGGATTGAATTTTGATTTTTAATAATTTTGTTTTTTAATTTAAATTTTAATAATTTTAATAATTTTAATAATTTCTTGTTATTGGAAATTTTTTGGATTGAATTTGAATTTGATTTTGATTTTTAATGAAAATTGTTTTTTTGAATTTTAATGATTTTTAATAATTTCTTGTTATTGGAAATTTTTTGGATTGAATTTGATTTTGATTTTTAATGAAAATTGTTTTTTTGAATTTTGAAAAGTAAAAAAAAATATTGGAAATTTGATGAAAAAAAAAAGGCAAAAGGAAAAAAAAGGAAAAGGCAATTAATTATCACCAAAAGGAGGAGGAATATCATCACCAAAAGGAGGAGTATATCATCACCAAAAGGAGGAGGAATATCATCACCAAAAGGAGGAGGAATATCACCAAGAGGAGGAGGAATATCACCAAGAGGAGGAGGAATATTATCAAATGGAGGAGGAGTTGGACCTTCCATTGGAGGAGGTTTTGGGCCATCTATTGGAGGTGGAGGTGGACCATCAAAAGGAGGAGGAGTCGGGGGCAATATTGCTGTATTCTCAATTGTAAGTGAAGTTTTTGGAGTATGACCTGATATTTTTTGTGATTTTGATTGCATCTCATCTCCTGTTTGTGATGTTAATGATTCACCAGTTTCTGTTTCTGTTTCTGTTTCTGTTTTTTCTTCTTCTTTTTTTTCGCTTGATTTTAAAATTGCTTCTTGAATTGGTTTTTCTGATTTGTTTTTCGTCTTAATTAAACTTGTTTCTTGATTTGGATTTGTTAAACTTGTTCCAATTTCATCAAGTGCGCTGAAGTTTAAATGACATCCTTTTAAGTTTATCAATGTTTTTTGTTTGTATTCTGTTGGTATTTGATCTTCAGGTAATTTGTGTGTTTTTTCTCCTTCTATTGGTATTCTTTCTTTGTATAATTTTTGTAATCCTGCTTGGCCAACTCTAATATGAGCTCCTTTGATTCTCTTTTGATACACATTTTAATATTAATTTTAATTTTAATTTTAATTTCAAAATGAATTTTAAATTTTAAATTTAATTTTAATTTTAATTTTAATTTTAATTTTAATTTTAATTTTAAATTTTAATTTTAATTTTAATTTTAATTTTAATTTTAATTTTAATTTTAATTTTAATTTTAATTTTAATTTTAATTTTAATTTTAATTTTAATTTTAATTTTAATTTTAATTTTAATTTTAATTTTGATTTTAAATTTTAATTTTGATTTTGATTTTAATTTTAATTTTAATTTTTAATTTTATTTTTGATTTTAATTTTAATATTAATTTTAATTTTAATTTTAATTTTAATTTTAATTTCAAATTTTAATTTTAAGTTAATTTTGATTTTTAATTTTAATTTTAATTTTAATTTTAATTTTAATTTTAATTTTAATTTTAATTTTAATTTTAATTTTAATTTTAATTTTAATTTTAAATTTTAATTTTAATTTGAATTTTAATTTTAATTTTAATTTTTTTAAATTTTAATTTTTTTAAATTTTGATTTTAATTTCAAATTGAATTTTAATTTTAATTTTAATATTAATTTTAATTTTAATTTAAATTTAATTTTAATTTTAATTTTAATTTTAATTTTAATTTTAATTTTAATTTTAATTTTAATTTTAATTTTAATTTTAATTTTGATTTAGATTTTAATTTTAATTTTCATTTTCATTTTAATTTTAATTATATTAATTTTAATTTTGAAAATATTTCTTAAATTAATTTTGAACATGTAAAAAAACTTACAGCAAGAGCTGAACGAATTTCCAAATCTAACTTTTCAACTTGTTGTTCTTGAAGTGAAAGAAGGTTATTAAGATGAGTACTTACAGTAAAAATATGTTGAGCAACTTTTTGCAAACCTTCATTAACCTCATTTTGTGTTTTCATTTTTGTTTCATCTGGATTATGTTGATATTCGGTAATATTTGTTTGTGCTGTTTTATCAAGTTGTTGTGATGATTCATATAATTCTTCAAGTGATTTAGGAAGAAGTCCATTCATATAATCATTTAACTGTTCGGTTAAATCCATTTTTGTTTAAAACGAAAAAAAAAAAACAAAACAATAAAAAATGAAAAAGAAAAAAATGAAAAAGAAAAAAATGAAAAGAAAAAAATGAAAAAGAAAAAAATGAAAAAGAAAAAAATGAAAAAAAGTTTTTTAATTTTAATTTTAATTTAAATTTTAATTTTTAATTTTAATTTTAATTTTAATTTTAATTTTAATTTTAATTTTGATTTTGATTTTGATTTTAATTTTAATTTTGATTTTAATTTTGATTTTGATTTTGATTTTGATTTTGATTTTAAATTTGATTTTAATTTTGATTTTAATTTTAATTTTAATTTTAATTTTGATTTTTATTTTAATTTTAAATTTGATTTTAATTTTAAATTTAATTTTAATTTTAATTTTGATTTTGATTTTGATTTTGATTTTGATTTTAATTTTAATTTTAATTTTAATTTTAAATTTGATTTTAATTTTGATTTTAATTTTAATTTTTAATTTTAATTTTGATTTTAATTTTAAATTTGATTTTGATTTTAATTTTGATTTTAATTTTAATTTTAATTTTAATTTTAATTTTGATTTTAATTTTGATTTTAATTTTTATTTTAATTTTAAATTTGATTTTAATTTTAATTTTAATTTTAATTTTAATTTTAATTTTAATTTTGATTTTGATTTTAATTTTAATTTTAAATTTGATTTTAATTTTAATTTTAATTTTAATTTTGATTTTAATTTTAATTTTGATTTAAATTTGATTTTGATTATTAAATTTGTTAATTAATAAATCAAATAAATTTGGATTTGTTTGATTTAATTGAAAATAATCAATTCCTTTTTGAATTTCATTAATTATTTCTTGTGTAATTTGAATTCCATCTTTAATTTGATTTGAATAAATCCAATATTCAAATATTTGAAATGATTTATTACTTAATTCACTATAATCTGTAACTTTATTAGAAGTATCTTCTGTTACAGATAAAAACATTCCTCGATATAATTCACTTCTCATTATTAATATTAATTTGGGGAATTTATATTGTTTTTCTTTTCTTTCAATAATAAAATCTTTTTCATTTTCATTTTCATTTAAATAAATTCTTTTCATTGTTTCTTCTATTTTTTCATTGGAATTTATAATTTCTTTAATTTCAGAATATAATTTTGGATTTATTATTCTGTTTGAGTAAATCATTTCAAATATTTGATTTGATTCTTTAATTGATTTTATTTGAAATAATTTCTTGAAGTTTTTCAATTTCATTTTCATTTTGGTTTAATCTATATTTCAATATTAATTTATGAGCTTCAATTATTTCTCCATTTTCTGTTTTAAATGAAATATTACAAAATTCTTTTCTTCTAAATAGTTTTATCAAATCTTCTTCAAGATTGGAAAAAGAAGGAGAATAATAAAGAAATGATTTCGAATATCCACAAGAAACATGATAATTGGAAATATCTTCATTAAATCTTAATTTAGGAAGTTCAATTTGAATTGGAATTGATTGATCTTTTGTATCTCCAGTTCCTAATTCACCAAATAAATTATGTCCAAATACTATTAATTTTGAATTGGAAGTTAAAATCAAAGTATGATCACTTCCAACAGAAAAATCAATAATATTATCATTTTCAAATAAAGATGATTTGATTTCAGTAAATTCATAAGTATTTGTGCCAAGTCCATTATTTTCATAATCTCCACATGAATAAAGTTTTCTTTTTGGATTTTGATTTTCATTTTCAATCAACATTATTGAATGGAAACTTCCACATTGAATATCAATTATTTTGCCTTTTGGAATACTTTGGATTTTGGTTAATTTTTGGATTTTTGTTTCTTTTCTTGATTCTAACCCAAGTTTACCATATATGTTATCACCGCATCCAAATAATTCTTGATTTGAATTTAAAAGAAAAACATGCTTTGAAGTATTTCCTGAAAATATTTTAGAAACATTTTTCATCATTAAAATTGGTTTTTTTGTATGTTTAAGTGTTTTAGAATCAAAACCAAGTTGACCTAAATAATTTGAACCAATTCCATAAGCATTATGATTTGAAGTTAATAAGTAAATTGAACGATTTGCAGAAACAACATCTTCAATTATTCTATCATTTTTATCTTCAATTAATGATGAAATATTGATAAATTCATTTATATTATTTGGATTACTATTTTTTCCTTTTGGCAAATACATTTCCTTCTATTGTTAAAATAGCTTCATTATCATCACCAACAGTTACTTTTTGAATATTTTCTTCAATTTGGATTTTTGAAGGATTTTGATTTGAATCACTTAAATATTCTATCGCTTTTCCATTTTTAAAAAGGAAAATTGTTGAAAAATTTCCTGATGAAATTTGTTTAATTTGTTTTTCATTTTCATTTTCATTTTCATTTTCAAATTTAAATTGAATTGGTTTTGTTATTTTTTCTGTTTCATTTTCGAAAAGTTTTGGATATTCATTTAAACCAAAAAATAAACAATCATTCATTTTTTGTGCATCTTCTTTTTCTTGTATTTGATTATTAAATTTGTTAATTAATAAATCAAATAAATTTGGATATGTTTGATTTAATTGAAAATAATCAATTCCAATTTTAATTTCATCAATTATTTCTTGTGTAATTTCAATTTCATCTTTAATTTGATTTGAATAAATCCAATATTCAAATATTTGAAATGATTTATTACTTAATTCACTATAATCTGTAACTTTATTAGATTTATCTTCAGTTACAGATAAAAACATTCCTCGATATAATTCACTTCTCATTATTAATATTAATTTAGGGAATTTATATTGTTTTTCTTTTCTTTCAATAATAAAATCTTTTTCATTTTCATTTTCATTTAAATAAATTCTTTTCATTGTTTCTTCAATTTTTTCATTTGAATTTATAATTTCTTTAATTTCAGAATATAATTTTGGATTTATTATTCTGTTTGAATAAATCATTTCAAATATTTGATTTGATTCTTTAATTGATTTATTTGAAATAATTTCTTGAAGTTTTTCAATTTCATTTTCATTTTGATTTTGATTTAATCTATATTTCAATATTAATTTATGAGCTTCAATTATTTCTCCATTTTCGGTTTTAAATGAAATATTACAAAATTCTTTTCTTCTAAATAATTTTATCAAATCTTCTTCAAGATTGGAAAAAGAAGGAAGAAAAGGAGAATAATAAAGAAATGAATTATTATATCCACAAGAAATATGATAATTGGAAATATTTTCATTAAATCTTAATTTAGGAAGTTCAATTTGAATTGGAATTGATTTATTTTTTTCTGTATTTCCAGTTCCTAATTGACCAGAATTATTATTTCCAAATACAATAGATTTCCCTTTGGAAGTTAAAATCAAATTATGATATTGCCCACAAGAAATTTCAATAATATTATCATCATTTTCAAATAAAGATGATTTGATTTCAGTAAATTCATAAGTATTATTATATACTGTGCCAAGTCCATTAAAAAAAGATCTTCCACATGAATAAAGTTTTCTTTTTGGATTTTCATTTTCATTTTCAATCAACATTATTGAATGGAAACCTCCACATTGAATATCAATTATTTTGCCTTTTGGAATATTTTGGATTCTGGTTAATTTTTGGATTTTATCTTCTTTTCTTATTGATTCTCCTAACCCAACTTGACCATCACTATTTAATCCGCATACAAATAATTCTTGGTTTGAATTTAAAAGAAAAATATGATTTGAAGAATTTCCTGAAAATATTTTAGAAATATTTTTCATCATTAAAATTGGTAATTCGGATTGATGAAAAGAGCCAAGACCAAGTTGGTAATATCGATTAGAACCAATTCCATAAGCATTTTGATTTGAAGTTAATAAGTAAATTGAATCAGCTCCAGAAACAATATCTTTAATTATTCTATCATTTGTATCTTCAATTAATGATGAAATATTGATAAATTCATTTGGATTTTCTGGATTAATATATTTTCCTTTGGCAAATACATTTCCTTCTTTTGTTAAAATAGCTTCATTTTGAAAACCAACAGTTACTTTTTGAATATTTTCTTCAATTTGGATTTTTGAAGGATTTTGATCTGAATATCTTTCATTTAAATATTCTATTGCTTTTCCATTTTTAAAAAGGAAAATTGTTGAAAAATTTCCTGAAGAAATTTGTTTAATTTGTTTTTCATTTTCATTTTCATTTTCATTTTCTTTTTCATTTTCATTTTCTTTTTCATTTTCATTTTCAAATTTAAATTGGATTGGTGGTGTTATTATTTCTGGTTCATTTTTGATAAGAATCGAATTTTGATTTGAACCAAAAAATAAACAATCATTCATTTTTGAAAAGAAAAAAAATGAAAAAAATGTTTTTTTGGATTTTAATTTTAATTTTAATTTTAATTGAAAATCAATTCCTATTTTGGTTTCATCAATAATTTCTTGTGTAATTTGATTGAAATTAAAAAATGAAACATTTTTCTTTTTTCCTTCGTGATCTTGATTTTGATTTTGATTTTGATTTTGATTTTAAATGATTAATTTGATTTTGATTTTGATTTTGAATTTGAATTTTATTTTGAATTTCCTCTTCTTTTTGAATTTGAATGTAATTTTGATTATTAAATTGCTTAATTAATAAATCAAATAAATTTGGATTTGTTTGATTTAATTGAAAATAATCAATTCCTTTTGAATTTCATTAATTATTTCTTGTGTAATTTGAATTACATTTTTAATTTGATTTGAATAAATCCAATATTCAAATATTTGAAATGATTTATTACTTAATTCACTATAATCTTTAACTTTATTAGAAGTATCATCTGTTACAGATAAAAACATTCCTCGATATAATTCACTTCTCATTATTAATATTAATTTTGGAAATTTATATTGTTTTTCTTTTCTTTCAATAATAAAATCTTTTTCATTTTCATTTTCATTTAAATAAATTCTTTTCATTGTTTCTTCAATTTTTTCATTTAAATTTATAATTTCTTTAATTTCAGAATATAATTTTGGATTTATAATTCTGTTTGAATAAATCATTTCAAATATTTGATTTGATTCTTTAATTGATTTTATTTGAAATAATTTCTTGAAGTTTTTCAATTTCATTTTGATTTTGATTTAATCTATATTTCAATATTAATTTATGAGCTTCAATTATTTCTCCATTTTTGGTTTTAAACGAAATATCACAAAATTCTTTTCTTCTAAATAATTTTATCAAATCTTCTTCAAGATTGGAAAAAGAAAGAGGAGAATAATAAATAAATGAATTGCCTGTTCCACAAGAAATATGATAATTGGAAATATTTTCATTAAATCTTAATTTAGGAAGTTCAATTTGAATTGGAATTGATTGATTTTCTTTATCTCCAGTTCCTAATTCACCAGAACCATTATCTCCAAATCCTATTAATTTCAAGTTGGAAGTTAAAATCAAAGTATGAGAATTTCCAACAGAAATATCAAGAAATATCATTATTTTCAAATAAAGATGATTTGATTTCAGTAAATTCATAAGTATTTTCATATTTATCAAGTCCATTAAATTTAGAAGCTCCACATGAATAAAGCTTTCTTTTTGGATTTTCATTTTCATTTTCATTTTCAATTTCAATCAACATTATTGAAAGAGCGGCTCCACATTGAATATCAATTATTTTACCTTTTGGAATATTTTGGATTTTGGTTAATTTATCTATATAGGTAATTTTTTTTCCTAATCCAAGTTGACCATAAAAATTATCTCCACATGAAAATAATTCTTGATTTGAATTTAAAAGAAAAACATGATTTGAATTATTTCCTGAAAATATTTTAGAAACATTTTTCATCATTAAAATTGGTTTTCTTGCTTTATTCAGTGTTTTAGAATCAAAACCAAGTTGACCATATCGATTACGACTAATTCCATAAGCATTTTGATTTGAAGTTAATAAGTAAATTGATTCATATCCAGAAATAATATCTTCAATTATTCTATCATTTGTATCTTCAATTAATGATGAAATATTGGTAAATTCTTTTCTACTTGTGAAACTAATATCATATCCTTTTGCAAATACATTTCCTTCTATTGTTAAAATAGCTTCATCTTGACCGCCAACAGTTACTTTTTGAATATTTTCTTCAATTTGGATTTTTGAAGGATTTTGATTTGAATCATTTTCTTTTAGATATTCTATTGCTTTTCCATTTTTAAAAAGGAAAATTGTTGAAAAAATTTCCTGATGAAATTTGTTTAATTTGTTTTTCATTTTCATTTTCATTTTCATTTTCATTTTCATTTTCATTTTCATTTTCATTTTCATTTTCATTTTCATTTTCATTTTCAAATTTAAATTGAATTGGTTTTGTTATTGAATCTGGTTCATTTTTGATAAGTTTTGGAAATTGATTTCTTCCAAAAAATAAACAATCATTCATTTTTTGAAAGAAAAAAATGAAAAAAAGAAAAAATGAAAAAAATGAAAAAAATGAAAAAAAGTTTTTTAATTTTAATTTTAATTTTAATTTTAATTTGAATTTTAATTTTAATTTTAATTTTAAATTTTAATTAATGATTTCTTGTTTAAAAAATTAAGCATTTTTCTTTTTTATCTTGTGTTTTTTGATTTTGATTATTAAATTGCTTAATTAATAAATCAAATAAATTTGGATTTGTTTGATTTAATTGAAAATAATCAATTCCAGTTTCTATTTCATCAATTATTTCTTGTGTAATTTGAATTTCATCTTTAATTTGATTTGAATAAATCCAATATTCAAATATTTGAAATGATTTATTACTTAATTCACTATAATCTGTAACTTTATTTGAAGTATCTTCTGTTACAGATAAAAACATTCCTCGATATAATTCACTTCTCATTATTAATATTAATTTAGGAAATTTATATTGTTTTTCTTTTCTTTCAATTATAAAATCTTTTTCATTTTCATTTTCATTTTCATTTAAATAAATTCTTTTCATTGTTTCTTCAATTTTTTCATTTGAATTTATAATTTCTTTAATTTCATAATATAATTTTGGATTTATAATTCTGTTTGAATAAATCATTTCAAATATTTGATTTGATTCTTTAATTGATTTTGTTGAAATAATTTCTTGAAGTTTTTCAATTTCATTTTGATTTTGATTTAATCTATATTTCAATATTAATTTATGAGCTTCTGATTATTTCTCCATTTTTGGTTTTAAATGAAATATCACAAAATTCTTTTCTTCCAAATAATTTTATCAAATCTTCTTCAAGATTGGAAAAAGAAGGAAGAGAATAATAAAGAAATGAATTATTATATCCACAAGAAAGATGATAATTGGAAATACTTTCATTAAATCTTAATTTAGGAAGTTCAATTTGAATTGGAATTTTTTGATTTTCTTTATCTCCAGTTCCTAATTGGCCAAAATAATTATCTCCAAATCCTATCAATTTTCTTTTAGATGTTAAAATCAAAGTATGATCATCACCAACAGAAAAATCAAGAATATTATCATTTTCAAATAAAGATGATTTGATTTCAGTAAATTCATAAGCATCTTGATATATTTTAAGTCCATTTAATCGATAGTGACCACATGAATAAAGTTTTCTTTTTGGATTTTCATTTTCATCTTCTTCTTCAATCAACATTATTGAATGAAAATTTCCACATTGAATATCAATTATTTTGCCTTTTGGAATATTTTTTATTTTGGTTAATTTCTCTATTTCTTTCTCTTCTTTTCTTGATTCTCCTAATCCAAGTTTACTAAATTGATTGCCTCCGCATCCAAATAACTCTTGATTTGAATTTAAAAGAAAAAAATGATTTGAAGTATTTCCTGAAAATATTTTAGAAACATTTTTCATCATTAAAATTGGTTTTTTTGCTTTATCAAATGTTTCAAATGAGTCAGAACCAAAACCAATTTGGCTGGATTTGTTGGAATCAATCCTATAAATATTTTGATTTGAAGTTAATAAGTAAACAGAAATATTGGAGCAAAAAATATCTTCAATTATTCTATCATTTATATCTTCAATTAATGATGAAATATTGATAAATTGATTTGGATTTTTTGGATTAATATCTTTTCCTTTGGCAAATGCATTTCCTTCTATTGTTAAAATAGCTTCATTATCATAACCAACAGACACTTTTTGAATATTTTCTTCAATTTGAATTTTTTTAGGATTTTGATTTGAATTTCTTAAATATTCTATTGCTTTTCCATTTTTAAAAAGGAAAACTGTTGAAAAATAATTTGATGCAATTTGTTTAATTTGTTTTTCATTTTCATTTTCATTTTCATTTTCATTTTCATTTTCAAATTTAAATTGAATTGGTTTTTTTATTTTATTTGGTTCATTTTCTAAAATAACTGGTGAATAATTTGAACCAAAAAATAAACAGTCATTCATTTTTAAAAAAGAAAAAAAATGAAAAAATTTTTTTTTCAAGTTTTTAATTTTAATTTTAATTTTAATTTTAATTTTAATTTTAATTTTAATTTTAATTTTAATTTTAATTTTAATTTTAATTTTAATTTTAATTTTAATTTTAATTTTAATTTTGAATTTTGAATTTGATTTTAATTATTAAATTTGATTTTAATTTTGATTTTAATTTTGATTATAATTTTAATTTTGATTATTAATTTTAATTTTAATTTTAATTTTAATTTTAATTTTAATTTTAATTTTAATTTTAATTTTAATTTTAATTTTGATTTTAATTTTAATTTTAATTTTAATTAATGATTTCTTGTTTAAAAAATTAAGCATTTTTCTTTTTTATCTTGTGTTTTTTAATTTTGATTATTAAATTGCTTAATTAATAAATCAAATAAATTTGGATTTGTTTGATTTAATTGAAAATAATCAATTCCAATTTGAATTTCATCAATTATTTCTTGTGTAATTTGAATTCCATCTTTAATTTGATTTGAATAAATCCAATATTCAAATATTTGAAATGATTTATTACTTAATTCACTATAATCTGTAACTTTATTTGAAGTATCATTTGTTACAGATAAAAACATTCCTCGATATAATTCACTTCTCATTATTAATATTAATTTGGGAAATTTATATTGTTTTTCTTTTCTTTCAATAATAAAATCTTTTTCATTTTCATTTTCATTTTCATTTAAATAAATTCTTTTCATTGTTTCTTCAATTTTTTCATTTGAATTTATAATTTCTTTAATTTCAGAATATAATTTTGGATTTATAATTCTGTTTGAATAAATCATTTCAAATATTTGATTTGATTCTTTAATTGATTTTTTTGAAATAATTTCTTCAAGTTTTTCAATTTCAATTTCATTTTGATTTAATCTATATTTCAATATTAATTTATGAGCTTTAATTATTTCTCCATTTTCGGTTTTAAATGAAATATCACAAAATTCTTTTCTTTCAAATAATTTTATCAAATCTTCTTCAAGATTAGAAAAAGAAGAAAGAAAAGGAGAATAATAAAGAAATGATTTGTCATATCCACAAGAAATATGATAATTGGAAATATCTTCATTAAATTTTAATTTAGGAAGTTCAATTTGAATTGGAATTAAATGATGTTTTGTGTCTTCATTTCCTAATTGACCACAAGCATTATTCCCAATTCCGATTAATTTTGAATTGGAAGTTAAAATCAAAGTATGAAAATCACCAACAGAAATATCAAGGATAATATCATCATTTTCAAATAAAGATGATTTGATTTCAGTAAATTCATAAGTATTTTCATTTTTGCCAAGTCCATTATATAGAGAAAATCCACATGAATAAAGTTTTCTTTTTGGATTTTCATTTTCATTTTCAATCAACATTATTGAATGATAATATCCACATTGAATATCAATTATTTTACCTTTTGGAATATTTTGGATTTTAGTTAATTTTTGTATTTGTGTTTCTTCTTTTGATTCTCCTAATCCAAGTTTACCATATTGATTATTTCCGCACCCAAATAACTCTTGATTTGAATTTAAAAGAAAAACATAATTTGAAGTATTTCCTGAAAATATTTTAGAAACATTTTTCATCATTAAAATTGGTTTTTCTGTTCTTGGAAGTGTTTTAGAATCAAAACCAAGTTGACCAGATAGATTTGAACCAATTCCATAAGCATTTTGATTTGAAGTTAATAAATAAATTGAACTGTATCCAGAAAAATATCTTCAATTATTCTATCATTTATATCTTCAATTAATGATGAAATATTGATAAATTTATTTGGATTATTTGGATTAATATTTTTTCCTTTGGCAAATACATTTCCTTCTTTTGTTAAAATAGCTTCATTTGAATAGCCAATAGTTACTTTTTGAATATTTTCTTCAATTTGGATTTTTTCAGGATTTTGTGAATACGATAAATATTCTATTGCTTTTCCATTTTTAAAAGGAAAATTGTTGAAAAATAACCTGATGAAATTTGTTTAATTTGTTTAATTTCATTTTCATTTTCATTTTCATTTTCATTTTCATTTTCATTTTCATTTTCATTTTCATTTTCATTTTCATTTTCATTTTCAAATTTAAATTGAATTGGTTTTGTTATTTTATATGGTTTATTTTTAATAATTTTTGGAAATTTATTTGAACCAAAAAATAAAATTTCATTCATTTTTTGAAAGAAAAAAAATGAAAAAATAAATTTTCAATTTTGAATTTGATTTTAATTTTAATTTTAATTTAAATTTTCAATTTTGATTTTGATTTTAATTTTAATTTTAATTTTAATTTTAATTTTGATTTTGATTATTAAATTGCTTAATTAATAAATCAAATAAATTTGGATTTGTTTGATTTAATTGAAAATAATCAATTCCTCTTTTAATTTCATCAATTATTTCTTGTGTAATTTGAATTCCATCTTTAATTTGATTTGAATAAATCCAATATTCAAATATTTGAAATGATTTATTACTTAATTCACTATAATCTGTAACTTTATTAGAAATATCTTCGGTTACAGATAAAAACATTCCTCGATATAATTCACTTCTCATTATTAATATTAATTTTGGAAATTTATATTGTTTTTCTTTTCTTTCAATTATAAAATCTTTTTCATTTTCATTTTCATTTTCATTTAAATAAATTCTTTTCATTGTTTCTTCTATTTTTTCATTGGAATTTATAATTTCTTTAATTTCAGAATATAATTTTGGATTTATAATTCTGTTTGAATAAATCATTTCAAATATTTGATTTGATTCTTTAATTGATTTATTTGAAATAATTTCTTCAAGTTTTTCAATTTCATTTTCATTTTGATTTAATCTATATTTCAATATTAATTTATGAGCTTCAATTATTTCTCCATTTTCTGTTTTAAATGAAGTATTACAAAATTCTTTTCTTCGGAATAATTTTATCAAATCTTCTTCAAGATTGGAAAAAGAAGGAGGAGAATAATAAAGAAATGATTTTTGATATCCACAAGAGATATGATAATTGGAAATATTTTCATTAAATCTTAATTTAGGAAGTTCAATTTGAATTGGAATATATTGATTTTCTTTATCTCCAATTCCTAATTGACCATAAGTGTTATTTCCAAATCCAATTAATTTTGAATTGTAAGTTAAAATCAAAGTATGGAAATCACCAACAGAAATTCCAAGAATATTATCATCATTTTCAAATAAAGACGATTTGATTTCGGTAAATTCATAAGTATTTCCATATTTTCCAAGTCCGTTAAATGGATGATATCCACATGAATAAAGTTTTCTTTTTGGATTTTCATTTTCATTTTCAATCAACATTATTGAATGATTATATGCACATTGAATATCAATTATTTTACCTTTTGGAATATTTTGGATTTTGGTTAATTTCTGGATTTTGGAATCTTTTCTTCTTGATTCTCCTAATCCAACTTGAGAATAGCCATTCCATCCGCATACAAATAATTCTTGATTTGAATTTAAAAGAAAAATATGATTTGAAGAATTTCCTGAAAATATTTTAGAAACATTTTTCATCATTAAAATTGGTTTTTCTGTTCTTTTAAGTGTTTCAGAATCAAAACCAAGTTGACCAAATCCATTTGAACCAATTCCATAAGCATTTTGATTTGAAGTTAATAAGTAAATTGAACTGGATCCAGAAATAATATCTTCAATTATTCTATCATTTGTATCTTCAATTAATGATGAAATATTGATAAATTGATTTCGATTTTTTGGATTAATATCACTTCCTTTGGCAAATACATTTCCTTCTTTTGTTAAAATAGCTTCATTTTGATAACCAACAGTTACTTTTTGAATATTTTCAATTTTAATTTGGATTTTCTCAGGATTTTGATTTGAATAATTTTCATTTAAATATTCTATTGCTTTTCCATTTTTAAAAAGGAAAATTGTTGAAAAATTTCCTGATGAAATTTGTTTAATTTGTTTAATTTGATTTTCATTTTCATTTTCATTTTCATTTTCTTTTTCATTTTCATTTTCATTTTCAAATTTAAATTGAATTGGTTTTGTTATTTTATCAGGTTCATTTTTAATAAGTTTTGGAAATTGATTTCTTCCAAAAAATAAACAATCATTCATTTTTGAAAAGAAAAAAATGAAAAAAATGAATTTTCATTTTTATTTTTCATTTTAATTTTTTTTTATAATGTCTCAGATATTTGAGACTTTTAAACTTTCTCGTTTTAAATCAAATAAATTTCTTCTTGAAAATTATCAAGATTGCAAATTTTATTTCCCATTTTTATTATTAGTCACAAGAAAAAATGAATTAATTTTGAAAATACTTACAAAGAAACATTTTGAAAAGAAACATTTTGAAAAGAAAAATTTTGAAAAGAAAAATTTTGAAAAGAAACATTTTGAAAAGAAAAATTTTGAATTACAAACAATAGAAAATTTTACTTTGCAAAATATTTCAAACTTTTTTATTGCTAAAAACTCAAATGGATCATTTCTTTTGACAGTTATCGATTCTCAAAATAATGTTTATATTGTTAAAATCATTTTAAATTCAAATAATTCAGTTTCTTCTGAAAATATTTCTGTTGTAGAATCAAAACAAACAACCAATTCAAATGGTCTTTTGTTGGATTTTAATTTGCAACTTTCCCAATTACAAAATTCAAAGCATTCAATTATCATTATCAAGCAAATATTTTCAAAAAATCAAATTTTAAAATGCATTCAAAACGAAGAAACAAAACAATTTATTCAAACAATTTCATCAATAGAACTTCTTGAAATCAAAAATTCCCAAAAATATCAATTTAAAATGTTGTGGATATTGAATAATAATGTGGCTGCAATTCTAAAATTCTCACAAAATCAGCTTTTTTTCAAACATCTATTTACTCTTCAACCTCAAATACAAAATTCTTCAAATCAATCATTTTGTTGGACTTATAAATATTTATATGCTATTAATAATCATGCAGATATAATCAATATTTGGGATATTCAACAATTTTCCTCATATTTCTTTTCTGGATTTATCATCTTACAGAAAAGAACAAAAAATCTCCAATGAAAAACCTACCATTTTTGTTACAGATGATGATAGACAAGCCTTTATATATTTAAACAATTCAGATTTTTTTCTTGTTAGTTTTGATTCCTATTTTCATCAATATCCCAATCATTCAACACTCTTTAACGAACAATGCTTCCATTTCCTCAAATCATTCCGAAATGGTTTTGATCAAGAACAACATTTGTTTCCAAAACACACTCCTTTTGAAAAATATCATTCCGTTAATAGAACCAAAATTCCTTCAGCAATGCAAGCCTATCTCCCAAGAAATATTCTCCGCAAAAATTGGTATTTTGGAAAAGCCATAATAAGTACAAAACATATCGGATTCTCTTTTAAAATGAATCCTCTCAATTTCGATTTCATGACTCGTTGGGATACTAAATCTCCCTATTTATTTTCTCCTCCTTGGACATCAAAATTCAGCAAATATTTAGTTTCAACAAAAACCTCTTTCAACACAAAGTCTTTGGATTCATCTCTAAAAAATACCCATATGAGCATTTCTCAAAATCAAATCATTCTATTTTCTCATCAAAATATCTCAAATGATTCCACATTGAAACTCCAATCCATTTCGAATTTTGGAAATGATTTTCTCCTGGTTTTTCAACAAAACAATTTGATTCAACTTTCATTTTTATCAATCGACAAAAAACAAGCAAAACTCATTATAAATTCATATCCTTTTCAAGAACCTTGCTTCATAATTCACAAAGGAAATGGAATCATCTATACTCTTACTCAAAATCATATCAATATTTCCTTGCTTGCCATTTCTTTCTCTCAAATCATTGAGCATTTATTATCTGTCAATACTCTTGATAATTTCCAAGAAATCATCCAAATAAATCGTTGGGATATCCATAAAATATGGAAACAAATTTTTGAATTTAGTCTCAAAAATCAACGAACAGACATTTTAAAAAATCTCATTTTGGAATCAAAAATTGATGAAAAATTCACTAGTTATTTGGTTGCATTTTCCAAAACGGTCGAGGATTTAATTATTATTAAGCATCATCAGTCGGATTTCAGGAGTTTTTTATCTTCTTTATTGCCCATTCTTACTCAATTAATCAACCAATATTCCCAACATTTTTTTTCTTCAATATCACTTGAATCCCAAAATTTGATTGCAAAAGTTGAATGGAAATCTACCAAATACACACTTTCAGCAAATCTTCCAAATCAAATAACCAGTCATTTTGCGGAGAATTTTGTTTCACTTTCTCAAATATTTGCAGAATTAATTTCTAAAATTATCACTGTTTTCAATCCAATTACACACAAAAATGAAGATCAAAAAGATCCAATTTCTCACTCAAATAAATTAATGGATGAAATGTTCCAATTTTGTATTGAAGGAGACATCTCCAAATCTTTGCAAATTCTCCATCAAATCATTATATTCCCAAATCAAAAAATATTTAGCAAAAAACAATGGAAATTAATCACATCCTTTCATTCAGATTTAGATCTTCTTGATGTCTTTAAACATGTATCTTTAGGAATTTCTCATTGGTTGTTTAGCCAAAACCATATTGAATTCGCACTTAAAATACTGAATGTTTCATTTCTTGATCCACATTCACTTCTTCATCAACTTTACACTCTGACGCTTGACAAAACAATAAGAAATATTTTAAAGCAGCTCATTCAATCCTCACAAGAAATTTCTTTTTCTGAAAATTTACTTTCCCTTTTGGATAATCAATCCAATATTTCTAATGATTATAAACTTGTTCTTAATTCCAGAAAAAGAAAGTATCCTTCAGAAACCCAACTCAATATCAATCAATATCAACAAACCAAAAATCTCTCTTCAAAAATAAAAGAAAATTCAAGAAACAATAAGTTGTTGGAAAATTGGAATAATTTTTCAAATCAAATACAAGCTCAAAAAATTTACAATGAAATTTATTCATGTAGAAATATTGATGATGAAAAATTCAAAATTCCTCTTGAATCCCATGATTTTTCATCTCTTCCCATTTCTAATACCAACCAAAACAATCTTCCACAAAATCAGTTGTTAGAAATCAACTCTCCATTATATTTCGTTTCACGCTATTCTTGGTTTCAACAATGGTCCCAATCTACTCAACAAAGAATTTCTTTGGAATTTGACCACATTTCCAATAATACCTCTATATTCCATAATTTTATACAGCAAAATTCACATCTAGAAACCCTTCTTTCAGACAAAATCCGTTATTTTATCAGCCGCTTTGATTTCATATCACTATCTCATTTAATCAAAATTCATCAAAAAGAAATCGTTTCCGATAAGAAAACCGCACTTAAATTGTTTTCAAACTCACTTAGTTATTGTTCAAATTTTTTGAGAACCAAAATTGAAAATTATTTAATCCAAAATTCAATTCTTTCCTTCAAGAATTTTTCCAACTCAAAAGATTTTCTTTTCCATCTTTTTTACTCTTCACACTTTTTCCATCAAGAAATTTACGAAATTGTCAATAATAAAAATAACCTACTTCAAAATATTCAAATAAAATCAAATATTCATTCTGTTAATCAAATCTTAGAGCAGTTTATTATTTTTTGTGCTGAGAATTCTCTTTTCAATGTTCTTAATTTAATCATTTATCATTTCAACTTTCCTCTTGAAAATTTACTACAAAAAGAAAAACCATCTCAAATATTATCTTGGCTCAAGATTTTTGAGATTATTCAAAACGAATCAAATATTTTGCATTCTAATAATGAAAAAATATATGATCTTTCTCTTCTAAATTTTCAAGCAATTTCCAATATTGAAATTTCTTCAGATTATCCCTTGATTTGGATTAGTTCAATGATTTATTCTGATCGCTTTCCTTCTTTATTTCAAATCAATGAAAAAAATCAATCAAATGAAATCCATTCTTTTTTCAACAAATATTCAAAACTATACTCTTTTACATTTCCCCAAAAATTCCTTAATCAATTCGAGAAGTTTTCCAAAGAAAATGAGAATTGGAATAATCAACTCAATTATTTTTCTTCAAGATTTGATTGCTCGATTTTCCAATTAATTTGTGAAGAAAGAAAAATGAAAAATATCAAGTCTTATATATTACAAACAATTACAAAACCACTCTCAAATTTATTTTATGTTGCAAATCCAAATTACCAAGAATCATTTGATATTGTATTCCATTTAATTTTTCAAGGATCCTTTTCAGGTTTTTATTTTTGGAATAAAACATTACACAATAAAATCAAGATAGATTTGCAACAAAATGATTATCTGAATACTTTGCATGATTTAGTTATGATTATCGCAATAGAAAATTTTCTCAATAACTCACATGTTGCCTCTTCTTTTGTTTTCCTTGAATTAATGGGAATTTCTACACAAAAAATGGTTTTGTTTTGTTTTATTTCCAAAATTCTCCATTTTTATTACCAAATTAATCAGCATCAATCACCATTTTTTTATCAACAAAATGAAGACGAAAAAGAGCTTCAATCTTTGTGGGATTTCAAGATTATCAATTTCCAAAAAATGTTCAAAAATATTACGTTTTCTCCAAATATAAATCAAAAAGTGAAAAATCAGTTATTTTCTTTAATTATCCCAAATAAATCAGAAAATGTAGAAGCTATTTATCAACAACTACTTGAAGTTTTTAATTTTTTTCGAAAAAGAGTTCGGCAAAGATATTCTGTTAATAACTTTATTATAACATTTTGGATTTTCAAATCAATTCAATTATTTTCTACTTTTTATTCGATTGATTTTAGCAACTCTTTAATATCAATATTTCTTGAAGATGGTGATTGGATTCATCTTCTTGATTTGTTTTCCAACTGTGAATTAAAATCTGAGCAAATAATTTTAATGAATCAAGAAGAATTCAATTACAATGAATTATATCATATTCCATTGATTTTCCGCAATTTATTATCATCAAAACCTTTATTAAGTTCTAAACTATCTCTTTCCAAACAAAAAATAATCGATTTCAATATTCTAGAATATGTAATTATGATCCAACATCAGTATTTGCATGTTTCTAATTTGATTGAAAAGGGAATTGTTTCAAAGCAACCTATTTATATTACAACTGCAGATAATATTTCAAATAACATTGGATTAATTCCATTAATGATTGCATATTTTTGCGCACAAAATATCGCATGCAAAGATATTGTGCAAATTCTTTTTCAATTCCCAGAATTCCAATCTGAAAATCAAGAAGAAATTTTAAATCAAGAAGAATTGTCACAAAAAAAGCTTATTGAATTAATTACCCAAAACAGTATAAAAATGAACCATTTTAACAAAATTATTCTTCATTTAGTTGAAAAAAAAGAAAATTATTTAGTTATGAAAGCTTTTGAAATATTTGATAACGGAAACTTGATTCAATATTTCCTCAAATTCATCCGTTTTTTCCAAATGAATGCATTTACCAAATGTAAATTGATTTTGGAAAGTTTTCCTGAAAATTTTTCTTTGGAAACTAAACAAAGAATTGGTGATCATAATTGGGTGTTTTTTGTATCAAAGGAGTTATTTAAAATGAAATTTGACAATCAGTTTAATTCATTTCAACAGAAAATATTTATTCGAATTCTCTCAAAATGGAAATTACTTGCACTTGTTTTTCCTTCTCTTTATAAAATGGTTAAATTTTGTACAAAAATCCAAAATTCAAATATTATCATCAATATTTTTCATGATCATGAATCAAATATTCAAAAACTCACACAGAATTCAATGACGAAAGAAGCTAGAATATATTCGAATGAATTTGGATTATCTTGTGATTTAATAGCATTATTTCATGTAGGAAAATATTTGGCTCCAAAAATTAAATTGGGATTCAAAATACATAATTCAAGGAAACTTCTTATTGAAAAATGCAACAAAATTTTCAAGAAATGGAGAATTGAACAAAAAGAAATTGTTGCTGAGTTTTTCCTTTTACAAATCGATTTAATGGGAAGTTTTCAGGAAATTATCACACCTCAAGAATACATATTCATATTAGAAATATCACTTGAATGGTTAGAAAGCCATTCCAAAAGAAATTTATTTGAAGATTACATAAACACACTTAAACTTATGATTAAATTCTTTTCCGTTATTATTGAATTAGGGAAATGGAATAAAATTGGATCATTTGTTCGATTTCTTCCAAATCCGAATTCCCATATCTCATTCAATGAAAATCAATTTAAAAATGAATTTGAAAATGATGAATATTTAGGTTTTACTTTGCAAAAATTACTTGAGTTTCAATCAAATATTGATTTTTGGAATAATTACCTTCTTTCCAAATTTGAAAAAAGAATGAATTCTTACAAAAATAGAATTTTACAAAAAATCACTTTTACACAACAAGAAATTGAAGTATTTGATTTGATAATTGCAGAAATGTTAAGAAAAAGAATGGTGAATGAAGCAATTAAACTTTATGAAGAATTTGGATTCCAAACAAAATTAGATCTTCACATTTTCGAATCAAGTTGCATTCTTGCAGAAAGTCAAAAATTGGATCATCCAGAAAAACTCATTCCACAAGAACTAAAAAGAAAATTTGGGAAAGAAAAACAGATTGCATCTAAATTGGATGTAATTTTATTTTTAATGAAAAATTCACGAAAATATAAACATCATGTAAATAGAGTTTATATTGATCTTAAAATATCTTCTGAAATCAACATTTCTTATCAAGAAATCCAAAAAGAACCATTTAAAATTGTGGAAATACTACTTAATCAAGAACTGTGTGGAAGCTCAATATTCTTTAAATTTGTGAAAGAACACCAACTTTTGAGTCCTTTTTTAGATGGTTTACTTGTTGAAAAGTGTTTTAATTGCATCCTTCAACATGAAAATGATCAAATTGAAGATGAAACAAATTTCGGATATTTTGGAGATCACAAGCATTTGGAAACACAAAGTATTGATGATTTTTTCTATCAAAACAAGAATTTTTATCATTTACTTTCACTTATTGATCAACAAGAATTTTTTGCGCGAAGATTATTATTATTATTTGAAAAGAAAACCCAAAATAGCGCGATTAAAATCAAAACAAAAAGTAAAATATTCGTTCGAGCATTTCTTTGTTTTGAACATACAAGCTCATACAAATACAAAAATATGACTGAGAAAAGCATTCTCAAATTGATTTTAGAATGCCAAGAACAAAAAAATACTGAGCTATTATCACATTTATTTGTTCAAATACACAACAATCAGCACTTGAAGTTAATTTTCAATTATTTGCAAAAACAAGAAAATGGAATCAATCTTCTTTTTAAAAGAAATCCAAATTTAAATAATATAACAAATTTAAGAACAGTGCTTCTAGAATTCTATTCACAAAAATTAATGAAAAATCGAGCACTCCTCTCGAAAGTATTTGAACATTTTGGATTGTGGACAGATCTTGGTAACGTTCTTTTGGAAAATAGTCATAAAAAGATTCAAAAAATCACATCCAAAAATTATATACCTTTAAAAATACACAATTTTAAAAAATTTCATTCCATCCAAAAAAATCTTGTTAAATCATCACAATGCTTCTCAGAAGCCAAATTGGATCAGAAATTACTTAAATCAATTTCTTTGTTTTCTGAAATTTCAATTCAAATTGAATGCTCAGATATTCAACTTTTTGGAAATGTATCAAAACAAGAAATTTTAAAGCAAAAACTAACAAATTTCTATCATGCTTTAACTTTTGCTGAAATTCACAATTTGGATCATGAGGAAATTTGGGCACAATGTTTGTTTCATCAAATCATTTATCAACAAAACATGAATTATACTTTTCTTTTTATAACAGTTTTTATTATCAAAAAAACACTTATTAAAAAATTAAGTCAAATTTATAAATTAGAAATTTCTCGAATTCAAAATCAATCAAGAAAAGAGGAAATTAAACAAAATATGGCATCTTTTTTATTAGAAATTCTTCCTAGTTCTGATTATTTATGTATTTTTAAAGTTGCTAAAAAATTAGGATTTGAAAAAGAAGCACAATTTATAGATGAAAAAATACTTTCAAAACAATATTAAAATTTATATTCATTTTTTTTTTGATTAATGAAATATAAAAAATAAAAGGAATTTAATTAAATCAAAAAAAAAACACAAACAATTTATTCATTTTCAAATAATAATAATTAATTTTTAATTTAAATTAATTTGAATTTGAATCTGAATCTGATAATAATTGAGGTTTAAAGTTTTCTGTAAATTCAACATTAATTTCATTATTTGAATCTGATTCCCAATTTGAATTTTCATTAGAATTTGAAATTGAATTTGCTTTTGAATTTGCTTTAGAATTTGTTTTTTGAATTTGTTTTTGAATTTGTTTTAGAATTTGCTTTAGAATTTGATTTTGAGTTTGCTTTAGAATTTGAATTTGAATTTGATTTAGAATTAGATTTAGAATTTGATTTTGAATTTGATTTAGATTTAGAATTTGAATTTGAATTTGATTTAGATTTTGAATTTGATTTAGAATATGAATCTGATAATAATTGTGGTCGAAAAAAAATGGATAAAATTGAATCATCTTTTAATTCTTGTTTTAATTCTTGTTTTAATTCTTGTTTTAGTTCTTTTTTGAAATGCTCCTTTAAATTATTATTTGAATCTTGTTGTAAATTTTTTGAATCATTTTTTGAATCTTCCTTTAAATTATTTTTTAATTGTTCTTTTAGTTCTTGTTTTATTTCTTGTTTTAATTCTTCCTTCAAATTATTATTTAAATCTTCTTGTAAATTATTTGAATCTTCGTTTAAATTATTTGAATCTTCTTTTAAATTATTTGAATCTTCTTGTAAATTATTTGAATTATTTTTTAATTGCTCTTTTAGTTCTTGTTTTAATTCTTGTTTTAATTCTTCCTTCAAATTATTATTTGAATTTTGTTGTAAATCTTGTTGTAAATCTTGTTGTAAATTATTTTGAATCTTCGTTTAAATTTTCATCATTTACTTCTTCAACCATCTCACCAAATTGTAATTGTAATAATTCACTTTTTTCATAATTTCTTCTTCTATTTTTTCCACTTATACTCATTTTAGTAAAATTACCGAAAGAAAAAGTGGAATCATCATCATGTTGATTAGGAATCGAAATATTATCTAAAGATTGGTTTAAATTTTTGGATAATAATTGAATTGAATTTGTACTTTCTTGATCTAATTGGAATTCATTTGAAGCAAGAGAGAAATCTTTTTTTTCATTTTCCAAAATTTGTGCGTGATATTTAGAGGCAAATTTTTGGGTTTTTGTTGGATGTAAATCGACAACAACAACGGAAATATTATCATTACTTCCTTTAGCATAAGCACGATTTTTAATTAAAATAGCAGAATAATAAGGATCTCTAATTAAATGAGCAATATCAACAGCTTCTTGGTCGGATAAAGCATCCCAAACACCATCACAAGCAAGAATTAAATAACGGTCTTTTGGGCCAATTTCAAACGAGAAAATATAAGGTTCTGAATCAACAAAAGGTTTGAATTCAAAATCACCAATTGAACGAGAAACACCGATAATTCCGTTCACTCTTCCGTCTCTTGATACAATTCCTCCAAGTGAACGAATCCGTTTTATTTCGGATTTCACATCTGGTTTGTGATCAAATGTGAGTCGGAATGCCTTTTTTTCTCGGCTTAGAACAGCCCTTGAATCCCCAACATTTCCGACAAAACATTTGTTATCTACAATTAAGGCAAAAACTGCTGTTGATCCACTTTCTGTATTTGTTTTTTCAAGTTTTTTGTTGATGTTGTTGATTGTTTCCTGAAACGCCTTTTTGACTTGATTTCTTTTCTCTTCTTCTTCAATTGATGATAATTTGAAATGCTGATCTGCTTGTAAAAATTTTTGAATGGAATAATTACTCATTAGATTTGATCTTAATTCCTGGATTTTTTTGGTTTTTGATTTTAATTCATTTTCCAAATCAAGATAAAAATCCATTTTTGCAATTTTTTGTTTTTCATCATTTGCAATATTTGAATAATCTGTATTTTTTTTTGATATTTTTTGGAGATGAGGAAATAATTTTTTCAATCTTTCTCCAATCATTTTGGGGAAAAGTAAAGCAGCAAAATCTGCAGTGAATCTACCCTTATGACCATCAAAAACAGCGAAAAAATCGACATCTTGAAAATTATCAAAATTGCCGTGAATAGCAACACTATCTTCCATTGTTTTTCTTTTTCCGATTGTTTCTGAGTAACCGACTTTAAATCTTGAGCTTTTCCAATTTATTTCTCTTCCAAAAAAAATGTTGGTTGAAGGATCAACAAGTAATTCTTTAAGACAAGGGAATTTCAAAGAAGGTTGATTAATATTCATGTTATCGTTGTTGTTATTATTTATATTATTGGTTTTTGAGGAAGTGTTAATATTTTGCAAATTTTTTTGGATTTGATTTCTTTTTTGGTTGAAACGAATAAATATTTCTTCCTGTCTTTCGTGATTTTTGTTTGATTTTTGATTTGATTTCTGATTTGATTTCTCTGGTGATTTGCTCGATATTACCATCAATAAATTTTGGAATTTTGAAGATAATGTGTTTCCTTCTAAATGCAAAAATTGAAGCTTAGGAAGTTGAGAAATTGAAGACAAATCCAAATCAATGCTGTGATTAAAAGATAGTTTCAAAATTTCCAATTCTTGAAAATTTTGGAAAATTTCAGAAGGAAAATTTGCAATTTGATTATGAGAAAGATCCAAATGCTTTATATTCTTTAGTTTTGACCATAACGGAGACATTTCTGATAATAAATTTGCTGAGAAATCAATTTTGATAAGTCCTTTTTTGGAAGTGGAGGCCAAATCAAAGAAAGAATCAGGAATTTCAGATACTTTGTTGTTACTCAAATTAATTTCTGATAAAGAACGCATTTTTCCAATTGAAGGAGAAATGAAGTGAATTTTATTATCACTTAAGTTGAGTTCTTTCAAGAGCATTAACAAAATAAAGTGGCTTGGGACTATTCTGAGTTTGCAATTACTCATAAATAATTTTTGGAGTTTTGGCAAGGAAAAAATTTGGAGAGGAATTTTTTCGAAAAAATTAAAAGATAAATTTAAGGCGTTAAGACCCTTCATTTCACAAAAGGTTTCGGGTAAATTTTTCAAGCGATTTCTGTTGAGATCCAATTTATAAACAAGAGCCAATTTACCAATCTCATTTGGAATTTGAGAAATATTATTTCGAGACAAATCAAGTTCGTTGAGATTTTTCAAAAACCCAATATTAGGATGTAATTCTTCAAGCAAATTCGCAGATAAATTAAGAATCATTAGGCTTTCCAATGCGGATATTGAAGACGGAAGTTTGCGAATGTTATTGTTTGATAAATTCAATTTGGATAAAGATGGCAAATGTTGGAACGCGTTTTCAGAAAAGGATTCCAAATGATTAAAAGAAAGATCCAATTCGAAAATTTTTTTGTGGTTCAAATTAAAAGAGGAAACTTGGTTGTGTGACAAAATAAGAAGTTGCAATTGAGACAAATCAGAAATTATTTCGGGAATGATTGTAAAATTGTTGTAGTTCAAATTCAATTCAAGAAGTGAAGAATCAAGCCTTGCGAAGGAATCAGGCAAAGCTTTCAAGTTGTTTTTTTCTAACGATAAAAATGAAAGTTTTGTCAGTTTCCCAATTTCATTATGAATTATTGAAATATTGTTTGATTCGCCAATAAGGATTTGAAGATTTGATAAATGGGAGATTGATTTGGGGATTCCTTCAATCAAATTAAAAGAAAAATCAATGCGATAAAGAGAGCAACAATTCCGCAAAGTTTTCTCAATTTCGAATAACTTGATTTTGTTGTTTGAAATATCCAAAACTTTCAAATCCGTTAGAGAACTTAGATTTTGCGAGAATTCATGCAAAAAATTGCCGCTGATATTGAGTTCTCTTAAGTTGGAAAAGCTATGAAAAGAATGCGGAATTTTTTCAATAAAATTTCTTGACAGATCCAATTTTTTCAAGCGTTTTAAAAATCCAAAACTTGTTTCTGGAATTATTTGGATATTATTTTGATTCAGATTCAATTCTTCTAAATTTGACAATTTTTGGATCTTTTCTGGTATTTGCGTTAAATTATTCGAACTTAAATCCAAACAAAGCAGATTTTTCATTTCAAATAAATTTAATGGAATTTTTTTGAGATTATTTTTTCTCCAAATAAGATTGTTTATTGTTTCATTATTAATTAATGTTTTGGAAAGTTTTTGAATGTTATTGTTTGTTATATCAAGTGTTTTTAAAGTGTGGCAAAGTTTTATAATTTCTGGTATTTTGTTCAAATTCATTCCAACAAAATTTAAATTTTCTGTTGAAGAATTTGAATTTGAATTTGAATTTGATGAATCTAATAAAATTTTCAAAAACGAAAATTATTTTAATTTTAATTTTAATTAGAAAATTTTCTTTTTTTGGTTTTTTAAATTACTTTGTAAAGGAATTGACATTTAAAAATATTCAAAAAAAAAAAAAAATTACAGAAGAAAAAAAATAAAAATGAAAAATTTAATTGAAAAAAAAAATTTTTTTTATAATTGATTTAAAAGTAAAAATTTTTAATGGCAAATTAACTAAAAAAAAATAGGAAAAAATTAAGAAAAAGTAGAAAATTTCAAAATAAATTCAAAAATTAATAAAAGGAAAATTTAGGTTTGAGGACAATTTTTAATTTAAAATTTTAATCAAAAAAAAAAAAAAAAATTTAATTAATTTAAAAATTTCGAAAAAAATTTTTTCATTTTTTTTCTCTTTTCATTTCTATTTTTTTATATCTTTTATTTTTGTTTGTTTTTTTTCTTTCTTTCGTTTAAATTTTTTTGATGGTTTGTTATTTATTTTCTTTTTTTTTTAAAAAAATTAAAAAAAAAAATTTTTTCAATTAAAATTTAACTTAAAAAAAAAAATAAAAACAAAATAAAAACAAAAACAAAACAAAACAAAACAAAATAAAATAAAACAAATTTAGTCTGAAATTCACAGTTAGTTTTAATTCAATCAAAAAATCAAAAAATCAAAAAATCAATAAAAAAATAAATAATAAATAATAAAATAATTTTTTATTATAAAAGAAATTGCTGTTGTTGGAGGAGGTGGAGTTGGTAAAAGTTGTTTAATTATTCGTTTTTTAAATGATGTTTTCTTTGAACAATATGACCCAACAACTGGTAATTGAAAAAAAAAAAAAAAAAAAAAATCGTTTTATTTTATATTTTTTTTAATTTTTATTTATTTTTAAAAAAGAGGAAAGATATCGTAAAGATTTTATAATTGATGGAAAAGCAACTTCTCTTGATATTTTGGATACTGCTGGTCAAGAAGAATTTAAGACATTAGGAGATCGAGTAAATTTAATTAATTATAAATAAAATTTAATTAATATAATTATAAATATAATTATAAATTTAATTATAAATTTAATTATAAATATAATTATAAATTTAATTATAAATTTAATTATAAATTTAATTATAAATTTAATTATAAATTTAATTATAAATATAATTATAAATTTAATTATAAATATAATTATAAATTTAATTATAAATATAATTTTAAAGTTCTATAAATTTAATAAATATAATTATAAATAATTATAAATTATATAAATTTAATTAAATTTAATTATAAATTTAATTATAAATTTAATTATAAATTTAAATTATAAATTTAATTATAAAAATTATAATTATAAATATAATTATAAATTAATTATAAATATAATTATATAAATATAATTATAAATTTAATTATAAATATAATTATAAAATAATTAATAATATAATTATAAATATAATTATAAATTAAAAATTTAATTATAAATTTAATTATAAATATAATTATAAATATAAATATAATTATAAATTTAATTATAAATTTAATTATAAATATAATTATAAATATAAATATAAATAAATAAATTATAAATTTAATTATAAATTTAATTATAAATTTAATTATAAATTTAATTATAAAAATTTAAATTATAAATTTATAAATTTAATTATAAAATTTAATTATAAATTTAATTATAAATTTAAATAAATTTAATTATAAATTTAATTATAAAAATTTAATTATAAATATAAATTAATTATAAATTTAATTATAAATTTAATTATAAATTTAATTATAAATTTAATTATAAATTATAAATAAAATAATTGCGAATTATAAATATAATAATTATATAATTATAATTATAAATAAATTATAAATTTAATTATAAATTTAATTAAATATAATTATAAATTTAATTATATTTAATTATAAATAAATTTAATTATAAAAATTATAATTATAAATATAAATTTAATTATAAATTTAATTATAAATTTAATTTATAAATATAATTAATAAAATTTAAATAAATATAAATATAAATTTAATTATAATTATAAATAAATATTATTATAAATTTAATTATAAATATAATTATAAATATAATTATAAATATAATTATAAATTTAATTATAAAAATTATAAATTTAATATATAAATTTAAATATAATTATAAATATAATTATAAATTTAATTTAAATTTAATTATAAATTTAATTATAATTTATAATTATAAATTTAATTATAAATTTAATTTTATTAAATTTATAATTTAATATAATTATAAATTTAATTATAAATAAATTAATTATTATTAAATTTAAATTATAAATTTAATTATAAATTAATAAATTTAATTATAAATTTAATTATAAAATTTAATTATAAATTTAATTATAAATTTATTATAAATATAATTATTATAAATTATAAAATAAATTATAAATATAATTATATAAATAAAAATTAAATTAATATTAATTATAAAATAATAAATTATAATTATAAATTTAATTATAAATAAAAATTATAAATATAATTATAAATTTAATTATAAAATAATTATAAATTTAATTATAAATTATAAATTTAATTGGTATAATTAAATTTAATTATAAATATAATTATAAATTTTTAATTTTACTTATAAATTTAATTATAAATATAATACAGATAAATTTAATTATAAATTTAATTATAAATTTAATTATAAAAATATAATTATAAATTTAAATATAAATAAATTTAATTATAAATTTAATTAATTTAATTAAATTTAATTATAAATTTAATTAAATTTATAAATTTAATTATAAATATAAATTTAATTATAAATTTAATTATAAATTTAATTATAAATTTAATTATAAATTTAATTATAAATTTAATTATAAATTTAATTATAAATATAATACAGATAAATTTAATTATAAATTTAATTATAAATTTAATTATAAATTTAATTATAAATTTAATTATAAATTTAATTATAAATCTAAAATTAGAATTTCCAAAAAATGGAAGGGTTTCTATGTGTATTAAGTGTAGCATCAAAACCAACAATTGGAGAAATACGAACAATAATACAACAAATCAAAAGAATCAAAGGAGACCAAATAGTTGGAGTTTTAGTAGCCAACAAATGTGATATAGCTGAAGAAGATCGAGTAGTTTCACTTTCACAAGCAGAAGAATTAGCGCAAGAATTTGGAATGAAATTCTTTAGTTGCAGTGCAAAAACAGGATACAATGTTCAAGAAGCATTTTTCCAGTGTGTTAGAGAAGTAATAAAAGATAAAAGAGATCAAGAACTCAATCCAAGAAAACTTACTCGAAATAAATCTTCTGTTAAACAACGGCAAAAAGCTCGCAAAAAAAGACAATCTGAAAGTTCTGGTTGCTGTATTTTGATTTGAAATACTTCCCTTTTATAACTCAAGTTAACTTTTTGTTTTTCGTTCATTTCTTTGTACCAAAATGGTTTGGTTGATTCTTTTCCAAAAAGAACAAACATCATTGTTTGATTTGAGATTTTCCTTGTTATATTTTTTTTTTCTATTGATCTTTCAATAAAACAAGGAAACTTTTAATTTTCCAAAAACCAAAAAATTTTTCCAAAAACAAGAAAGCAAAGAAAATAATTTATTAAAAAAATTAAAATTTAAAAAAAATTAATTTGATTATCTAAAAGATAAAACAATACCAAGTAATCCTAAAATTCCTGTTATAATTAAAGGAGGAAAAAAAACAAATCCCCAATTTAAACCTGATTCTCCTTCCAATTTTCCAAAAACAAGAAGATCAGAAACCAAAAAAAACAAAGAGAAAAACGTAAAAATAAAACAAGAAAAAATTGCTTCTGATGAGAAAAAATTTCTGAAAAAAGGTCTTAAAATCAAAGAAACAATCAAAAGAACAACATAAAATCCATGAACAATAAAAAGTGGACTCAAAACAGATCCCCAAGACAAAGAAACTGAGTTGTCAATCTTTAGCGAAAGAAGAATGAAGAAAACGGAAAAACAAAGAGTAGCAAAACCAGGACTTGCATGAATGATAGTATCATTGAAAAAAAACATAAAAGAAGAAATTCTTTTGATTTCAAGAACTGCCCAGATTATATAACAAGTTACAAAATGAACGCAAACAAGAAACAAAGGGATTGAAAGAACCAAAATGTTTGTTTTAATTTTTCCATCTCCACGAAGAGAAATCAAAATCAAAAAGAGGATGAAAGGGATTGAATTAATATAATAACCTTGGAGAAGAATATTTTCTGGGAATTCAACACTTTTCACTTCTTTTTCAACAAATCCAAGAAGGGCAATGTAAATAATAAATAATGAAAATGGAATAATAACAACAATCCAAGAGCATTTGATTATTTCGCTTGAGCGAAGAGAAGCAAGAAGTAAAGGTAATGGGAAAATGCATAAAAAAGCGAAAGCCATTGCAAAATTTGAGAAAAGGAAAGTTTTCAATCTATCCGTTTTTGATGGATGATAAACAAATGGAGTATTTAGTATTTTGTAAGCAGTTTTCATTTTTTCCACTTGTTCAATAATAATTGATTTTGGATTGTTTAGAATTTGCAAATCCAAGCTATTTTCCTCTTTATCATTAATTTTATTTTTATGATTAATTTCATTTTTATGATTGATTCCATTTTTATGATTAATTTCATTTTTTTGATTAATTTCATTTTTATCATTGATTTCATTTTTATGATTAATTTCATTTTTTTGATTAATTTCATTTTTGATTAATTTCATTTTTTTGATTGATTTCATTTTTATCATTAATTTCATTTCTATCCTTAATTTCATTTTTTTGATTGATTTCATTTTTTTGATTAATTTCATTTTTTTCATTAATTTCATTTTTTTCATTGATTTCATTTTTATGATTGATTTCATTTCCATCTTCTAAATCATCTTTTTTTTTAAAATAATTAACTATTCCAGTTTTATATATTCCTTGAATTCTACAAGAAATAACCATTAGTGTAATGATATTTTCAAAATCAAGTAAATGTCGATATGATTTTATGATATTTCTCCAAAGTTCTGGATCATTTGAAATTCGGTAAAAAAGTTTATTTACTTCACTACACATAACAAGTATTGGAACTTTTTTAATGTGAGAAAATATTTCCCAAATTACTTTTTAATTGATTTGTGTTTTTTTTTTTTTGAATCGAAAATTAAATTTGGATAAGAATTAAATTTAGATAAAAATTATTTTACTTTCTTCAGGAAGAACTTGAAAAGATCCATTATTTTCATTATCACTTTCTTTATCACTTTCTTTATCATTTTCTTTATCAATTTCTTTATCAATTTCATTATCAATTTCTTTATCATTTCCAATTTCAATTTCTTTATCAATTTCAATATTATTTTTATTATCATTTCCAATTTCAATATTAATTGCATTTAAATTTCTTCTACTAATAAATAACGGAAGAACATAATCTATTTCAAAATATCTTATGTTATCGTTTTCCATTTAATTTTAAAAATAAAAAAAAACGTTTTATTAAATCAATCAAAAAATAATAATAAAAAAAGAAATGAGAAGAAAAATGAAAAATTTATTTTTATTATAAAATTAATTTTGAAATAATTTATTAGTAAATTACTATTTAATCTTATTTAAAATTATTAATAAAAAATTAATTAAAATTTGTTATTAATTTATTTATTTATTTTTAATTATATTTAATTAATATATTATTATATTTTTATTATAAAATTAATTTTGAAATAATTTATTAATAAATTGTTATTTAATCCTATTTAAAATTATTAATAAAAAATTAATTAAAATTTGTTATTATTTTATTTATTTATTTTTTAATTATATTTAATTAATATATTATTATACTTTTATTTTAAAATTAATTTTGAAATAATTTATTAATAAATTGTTATTTAATATTATTTAAAATTATTAATAAAAAAATTAATTAAAATTTGTTATTATTTTATTTATTTATTTTTAATTATATTTAATTAATATATTATTATATTTTTATTTTAAAATTAATTTTAAAATAATTTATTAATAAATTGTTATTTAATACTATTTAAAATTATTAATAAAAAATTAATTAAAAATTTGTTATTATTTTATTTAATTATTTTTAACTATATTTAATTAATGTATTATTATATTTTTATTATAAAATTAATTTTGAAATAATTTATTAATAAATTATTATTTAATATTATTTAAAATTATTAATAAAAATTAATTAAAATTTGTTATTAATTTATTTTATTATTTTTAATTATATTTAATTAATGCATTTTTATATTTTTATTATAAAATTAATTTTGAAATAATTTATTAGTAAATTACTATTTAATATTATTTAAAATTATTAATAAAAATTAATTAAAATTTGTTATTATTTTATTTATTTATTTTTAATTATATTTAATTAATGTATTTTTATATTTTTATTATAAAATTAATTTCGAAATAATTTATTAATAAATTGTTATTTAATATTATTTAAAATTATTAATAAAAAATTGATTAAAATTTGTTATTAATTTATTTAATTATTTTTAATTATATTTAATTAATATATTATTATATTTTTATTTTAAAATTAATTTTGAAATAATTTATTAATAAATTACTATTTAATCCTATTTAAAAATTATTAATAATAAAAATTAATTAAATTTTATTTTATTATTTTTATTATATTTATTTATTTTTAATTATATTTTATTATAAAATAATTTTGAAATAATTTATTAATAAATTGTTATTTAATATTTAAAATTATTAATAAAAATTAATTAAAATTTGTTATTATTTTATTTATTTAATTATTATTTAAAAATTATTAATAAAAATTATTAAAATTTTTATTATTTTAATTATTTAAAATTTTAATAAAAATTTAAAATTTATTAATTTTATTTATTTATTTTTAATTATATTTAATTAATGTATTTTTATATTTTTATTATAAAATTAATTTTAAAATAATTTATTAATAAATTATTATTTAATATTATTTAAAATTAATAAAAAATTAATTAAAATTTGTTATTATTTTATTTAATTATTTTTAATTATATTTAATTAATGTATTTTTATATTTTTATTATAAAATTAATTTTGAAATAATTTATTAGTAAATTACTATTTAATATTATTTAAAATTATTAATAAAAATTGATTAAAATTTCCTTTTAAATATTTAATTATTTTTAATTATATTTAATTAATATATTTTTATACTTTTATTTTAAAATTAATTTTTGAAATAATTTATTAGTAAATTACTATTTAATCTTATTTAAAATTATTAATAAAAAATTGATTAAAATTTGTTATTATTTTATTTATTTATTTTTAACTATATTTAATTATTGTATTATTATACTTTTATTTTAAAATTAATTTTGAAATAATTTATTAATAAATTATTATTTAATCTTATTTAAAATTATTAATAAAAAATTAATTAAAATTTGTTATTAATTTATTTATTTATTTTTAATTATATTTAATTAATATATTTTATATTTTTATTATAAAATTAATTTTGAAATAATTTATTAATAAATTGTTATTTAATCCTATTTAAAATTATTAATAAAAAATTGATTAAAATTTCCTTTTAAATATTTAATTGAAAATAAAAAAGAGATAAAACTCTATTTTAAAATAAATTAAATATATAAATAAAAAAATATAAAAGAGAAAAAAAAAATTTTTTTTTATTTTTCATTTTTTTTTCATTTTTAATTATTTTTTAAATTTAAAAATTTTTACAAAACAAAAACAAAAAAACAAATGACAGAATATAAATTAGTAGTTGTAGGAGGAGGAGGAGTAGGAAAATCCGCATTAACAATTCAATTAGTACAATCACACTTTGTAGATGAATATGATCCAACAATAGAAGATTCCTATCGAAGACAAGTAGAAATAGATGAAGAAATCTGTTTATTAGACATATTAGACACCGCAGGACAAGAAGAATATTCAGCAATGCGAGATTCATACATGCGTTCAGGAGAAGGATTTCTAATTGTATTTGCAATCAATTCAAGAAATTCATTCGATGAAGTTTCCGTTTTTAAAGAGCAAATTTGCAGAGTTAAAGATTCAGATCATGTTCCTATGATTATTGTTGGTAATAAATCTGATCTTGAAAATGAAAGACAAGTTTCTTCTGGTGAAGGTCAAGATCTCGCTAAAACTTTTGGTTGTCCTTATATTGAAACTTCTGCTAAAACTAGAATTAATGTTGAAGAGGCTTTCTTTGGTTTGGTTAGAGAAATTAGAAAAGTTAAATTCGGTAAAACTGATGAGAAAACTACTGGAAAAACTACTAAAACTAAGAAAAAGAGAAAATTGTTTGGAAAATGCTCTTTAATGTGATTTCCTTTTTCTTTTTCTTTTTCTTTTTTGAATTTCTCTTTTTTCTTCTTTGAATTTTTCTTTTTTCAATTGTTTTTCTTTTAATAAATTTAATTTTAATTTTAATTTTAATTTTAATTTTAATTTTAATTTTGATTTTGATTTTAATTTTAATTTTAATTTTAATTTTAATTTTAATTTTAATTTTAATTTTAATTTTAATTTTAATTTTTTTATTCAAATTATCAACATATTTTCAAAATAAAAACAAATAATCTAAAATTTAATTCACAAATTCAAAACAAAACAAAAATTAAAAACAAAAATAATCAATAATCAATAATCAATAATCAATAATCAATAATCAATAATCAATAATCAATAATCTTTTTTCATAATCCATCATCCAAATTTTTAAGCTTTTCAGCAACTTCCAAAATTGAAGGTCTTTTTTGACAATCCTTTTGCGAACAAAGTTCAGCAAATTCAAGAAAACCCAATTCAGCAAAAATAAGTCCCAAATAAAAAATATCATTATTAAAAGTAACATTTTCTTGTTCATCAGGAATTTGAGCCAATCCAAGATCACATAACTTAGCAGTAAAATCAGAAGAAATAAGGATATTATCCATTTTAAGATCCTGGATAACAAGACCTCTTTCATGAATAGCAAGAACACCGTTAACAATATCTTTCATAACTTGCAATCTCAATTTTCGTTTTTCCAAAAATTTTGAATTTTTTTGAACTAGCGAACTTAAACTTCCAAAAGGGCAAAATTCCATTAAATAACCTTGTATTTCTTGTGTTGAAATGTCTTTTATAAATCGTACAATGTTTGGATGATTTTGAAAGGATTGCATTGTTTCTATTTCTTGTTTATTGATTTTTTCATTTTTTCTGAAAACCTTTAACGCATAAACTTGTTTTGAATTTGAATGAACTATTTTGAAAACTTTTCCAAAACATCCACCTCCTATTGAAGAAATAAATTGTAAATCAAGTTGTTTTTTAAGTTGTTTTTTCATTTATAAGACAAATAAAAATAAAAAAGAAAAAAGATAAAAAAAGTGAAAGTTGAAAAATAAAAGGAAAAAAAAATTTTATTTTATTTTATTTATTTTAACCACTTTCTCTTTTATTTTTTTATTTAAAACTTAAAATAAAGAGTTAATCTTTCTTTTTTTTAAGATTTGCCTAACAATCCAAAAAAGAGAAAATTGAATTAAATTCTAAATAAAATTCAAATTAAAAATCTAATTAAAAATCTAATTAAAATTCTAAATTAAAATCTAATTAAAATCTAATTAAAAATCTAATTAAAATCCAAATTAAAATCAAATTAAAAATCCAAATTAAAAATCTAATTAAAATCTAATTAAAAATCTAATTAAAAATCTAATTAAAAATCCAATTAAAATCTAATAAAATTCTAAATTAAAATCTAATTTAAATTCTAAATTAAAATCTAATTAAAATCTAATTAAAAATCTAAATAAAATCTAATTAAAATCTAAATAAAAATCAAATTAAAAATCTAATTAAAATTCCAATTAAAATCCAAATAAAATCTAAAATAAAATCCAATTAAAATCCAAATAAAATCCAATTAAAAATCTAAAATAAAATCCAATTAAAATTGAATTAAAAATCTAAATAAGAAATAAAAATTAAAAATTAAAAATTCAAAAATTCCAAATTAAAAATCTAATTAAAAAAATTAAAATCCAAATTAAAAATTCAATTAAAATCTAATTAAAAATCAATTAAAACTAATTTAAAATTAAAATAAAATTAAAAAAATTAAAAATCCAATTAAAATCTAATTAAAAATCCAAATTAAATTCTAATAAAAAAAAATTAAAATTAAAATCTAATTAAAAATCCAAAATAAAAATCCAATTAAAAATTCAAAATTAAAAAATCTAATTAAAAATCTAATTAAAAATCCAAATAAAATCAAATTAAAAATAATTAAAAAAAAATTCAAATTAAAAATCTAATTAAAAATCTAATTAAAATTAAAAAATCTAAATTAAAAATCTAAATTAAAAATCCAAATAAAATCAAATTAAATTCTAAATTAAATTCTAAATTAAAATTCCAAATAAAATCAAATTAACAATCAAATTAAAATCCAAAATAAAAATCAAATTAAATTCCAATTAAAAATCTAAATAAAATCAAATTAAATTCTAATTAAAAATCCAAATTAAAATCCAAATTAAAAATCAAATTAAAATCTAATTAAAATCCAAATTAAAATCAAATTAAAAATCTAAATTAAAAATCTAATTAAAAATCTAATTAAAAATCTAAATTAAAATCCAAATAAAATCTAATTAAAATCTAAAATAAAATCCAATTAAAATTGAATTAAAAATCTAAATAAAATCCAAATTAAAAATCTAATTAAAAATTCAATTTAAATTCCAAATTAAAATTCTAAATTAAATTCTAAATTAAAAATCTAATTAAAATTCTAAATTAAAATCCAAATAAAAATGAAAATAAAATCTAAATAAAATCCAAATAAAATCTAATTAAAATCTAATTAAAAATCTAATTAAAAATCAAATAAAATCTAATTTAAAATCTAATTAAAAATCATTTTTCATTTCATTTTTTATTTATTCTTTGTTATTTGATTTAAATTTATTAAGAATATTTAATTTAATTTCAAAATTCCTGCTTTGAGCAGGATGAACATCTGGAGAATCAATAAGTTTTTTTAATCTTTGAGCTTCATTTTCAATAAAATCAGGATCTTCAAGAAGATTTCGCATAATTTCTAAATAAAAATGACCTTTTGCATTTTGTATAACTAAATTACGAGTTTTTTCTGTAAGTTCTCTTCGAATTTTAGGATTTTCAATAAATATTTGTGCTAAATCATCGAGTTGTTTTATTGTTCCAAAAGATGTACCTAAAATTCCTTCTGGATTTCGATCTTTGAAACAGTATCTATTTACTTGTTCTACTAATTCTTCATATGTTTCTATTGAAATTTCCCATGGATTTTCTTTTGTTGTGTGTCCAAATATTAAATATGTTGGATATTTTTCAATTTTGTATTTTTCACAAAGTTTTTGTGAATTTTTTTGATCGCAAAATACTGTTGCAAAAATCATATCTGTTTCTTTTTTAAATGTTTGAACTGCTTTTTCTAAATGTGGTTCAGCTAAATTTAAGATTAGATTAGATTTAGATTTAGATTTAGATTTAGATTTAGATTTAGATTTATATTTATATTTAGATTTATTTTATATTTATATTTATATTTATATTTATATTTATTATATTTATATTTATTATATTTATATTTATATTTATATTTATTATATTTATATTTATTATATTTATATTTATTATATTTATATTTATTATATTTATATTTATTATATTTATATTTAATTATATTTATTATTTTATTTTTATTTTATTTATATTTTATATTTTATTTATATTTTATATTTTATATTTTATATATTTATATATTTATATTTATATTTATATTTATATTTATGATTTTATATTTTATATTTTTATTTATATTTTTATATTTATATTTATATTTATATTTATATTTATATTTATATTTATATTTATATTTATATTTATATTTATATTTATATTTTTTATATTTTTTATTTTTATATTTTATATTTTATATTTATATTTATATTTAGTATTTATATTTATATTTTATATTTTATATTTATATTTATATTTATATTTATATTTATTTTATATTTTATATTTTATATTTATATTTATATTTATATTTATATTTTTATATTTTATTATATTTATATTTATATTTATATTTATATTTATATTTGTATTTATATTTATATTTATATTTATATTTATATTTATATTTTAGATTTAGATTTAATTTTAATTTTATATTTATATTTATATTTATATTTATATTTATATTTAGATTTATATTTATATTTATATTTATATTTATATTTATATTTATATTTATATTTATTTATATTTTGATTTATATTTATATTTAAATTTATATTTATATTTATATTTATTTTTATATTTGAAACGTTAACCATTTTTCAATTAAAAAAAAAAAAGAAAAAAAAATTTTACTTTTGCTATCATTTTCAAGAAAAGCTACAACTGAACATGTATGAGGTCGAAGAAGAAATTGTTGATGAATATTCCAATCTACATTAATAACTCCATTTGATGTTAAAACAAGGACAAAAGCAACAATAAAAAAAACAAACAAACTAAAAATCTTTACTTCTTTCATTTTAAAAAAAAAAAAATGAAATTGATCAAAAATAAAAAAAAATTTTTTTAATTTTTTTTTCATTTTTTTTTTAATTGAAAAATTAAAATGAATATTTGGGAAGCAATTAAAAAAAATGATATTAAATATTTAAAACAAATTAAAACACTTTCACAAAATGAATTAATAAAAGAAAAAGAAAATAAACCCATTTTACATTTTGCAATAGAAAATAAAGTTTCCAAACAAATCATTCAAATTCTAATTTCAAAAGGAGCAAAACCAAATTCAAAAGATAATTTAGGAAGAAATTCATTACATATTGCTTGTTTAAATATAAATATATCAATAGAAATTATTGAATATTTGATTCAAAAAGGTGTTGATATTAATTCAAAAACAAATCAAAATCAAACTGCTTTACATTTTGTTTGTGAAAATTTAAATCCTTCATTTGAAATTATTAAGTATTTAATTGAAAACGGAATTGATATAAATGCAAAAACAAGATATTCTAATTTAACTGTTTTACATATTGCTTGTGAAAATCCAAATATTTCTTTTGAAATTATCAAATATTTGATTCAAAAAGGAGTTGATATTAATTCAAAAACAAAAGGAAATGAAACTGCTTTACATATTGCTTGTCAAAATCAAAATCCTTCATTTGAAATTATCAAGTATTTAATCGAAAACGGAATTGATATAAATGAAAAAACAAATAAAACTAGTGAAACAGCTTTACATTTTGCTTGTTTAAATCCAAATATTTCCTTTCCGATTATCAAATATTTAATCTCAAAAGGAATTGATATAAATGCAAAAACAAAATATTCTGATTCAAATGCTTTACATATCATTTGCCAAAATGAAAATCCTTCATTTAAAATTACCAAATATCTAATTCAAAAAGGGATTAATATTAATTCAAAAACAAATAATATAAATGATAGTGCTTTACATATTATTTGCAGAAACAAAAATCCTTCTTTTAAAATTGTTGAATATTTAATCGAAAAAGGAATTGATATAAATGCAAAAACAAATAAAACTAACGAAACTGCTTTACATATTGCTTGTCAAAATCCAAATCCAAATTCATCTCTTAAAATTATCAAATATTTAATCTCAAAAGGAATTGATATAAATGCAAAAACAAATAAAACTAATGAAACAGCTTTACATTTTGCTTGCTCAAATCCAAAATTTTCATTTCAAATTATTGATTTATTAATTGAAAACGGTGTTGATATAAATGCAAAAACAAATCAAAACAAAACAGTTTTACATACTGCCTGTGAAATTCAAAATCCTTCTTTTAAACTTATCAAATATTTGATTGAAAAAGGTGTTGATATAAATGCAAAAACAAATCAAAATAAAACTGTTTTACATATTATTTGTGAAAATGAAAATCCTTCTTTTGAAATTATCAAATATTTGATTGAAAAAGGTGTTGATATAAATACACAAACAAATTATCAAAATCAATCTGTTTTACATATTGCTTGCCAAAATCAAAATACAAATTCATATTTCAAAATTATCAAATATTTGATTGAAAAAGGAATTGATATAAATGCAAAAACAATTGAAAATCAAACGGCTTTACATATTTCTTGCAAAAACCAAAATCCATCTCTTGAAATTATCAAATTATTGATTGAAAAAGGGATTGATATCAATGTAAAAACATCTTGGGGTAATCAAACAGCTTTATATATTGCTTGCAAAAATCAAAATTTAAAAATTGAAATTATCAAATATTTAATTTCAAAAGGAGTTGATATAAATACAGAATCAGAATATAATAATCAAACAGCACTTTCAATATCAATTCATTATAAAAGAAAAGATTTAATTGAATTATTATTAATGAATGATGCAAATATTTTAAATTTATCAAAAAATAGAATAACAAATCGATTTATTGAAATTTTTTTGAAAATTTATTCAATTAATCAAGATATGAATAACTTATTAAATTCAAATGAAAATTTTTCAGATTTAACAATTCAATCAAATGATGAATTCAAATTTAATATTCATAAATTAATTTTATTAACAAGATTTGATAAAAACGAAACAATTTTACAAAAATTTATTGATATTTGTTTTCAAAAAACAAAAGAAGATATTCAAATTATCCTCAATTTCCTTTATACTGGATTTATTTATTTTCCACAAATTTATCAACAATTAAATCAAAAAGTAAATATTAATTTTTTGCAAATAAAAAATGAACAAAAAGAAAAAGAAATTAAATTAATAGAATTTTTGAATGAAATTGGAATTGATTCAAAATGGATTGAAATTAAAAAAGGAAGAAAAGGAATAATAAAAGATTTATCAAAATTATATGAAGAAAATGAAACAAAAGATTTTACAATAATTATTTCAAATGAAAAACAAATTAAAGTTCATAAATTAATATTATTTTTAAGAAGTGAATTATATAAAGGAATGTTTTTAAGTGTTCAAGATTCATCAAATAAAGTTCATGATTATTCAAGAAAAACATTCGAAACAATTCAACAATTAATTTATTTTCTTTATTTTGATAAATTTGAAAAAAAAGAAATTCCAAAAGAAATTAAAGAAGAATTTAAAGATTTAAAAGATTATTATCAATTAAATGAAAATTCAATAATTGATTTATTATTAAAATTTTAGAAAACAAAAAATAAAAAAAAATTTTAATTTCATTTTTCATTTTTTTTTTTAATTGAAAAATTAAAATGAATATTTGGGAAGCAATTAAAAAAAATGATATTAAATATTTAAAACAAATTAAAACACTTTCACAAAATGAATTAATAAAAGAAAAAGAAAATAAACCCATTTTACATTTTGCAATAGAAAATAAAGTTTCCAAACAAATAATTCAAATTCTAATTTCAAAAGGAGCAAAACCAAATTCAAAAGATAATTTAGGAAGAAATTCATTACATATTGCTTGTTTAAATACAAATATATCAATAGAAATTATTGAATATTTGATTGAAAAAGGTGTTGATATTAATTCAAAAACAAATCAAAATCAAACTGCTTTACATATTATTTGTGAAAATCAAAATCCTTCATTTGAAATTATTAAGTATTTAATTGAAAACGGAGTTGATATAAATGCAAAAACAAGATATTCTAATTTAACAGCTTTACATATTGCTTGTGAAAATCGTAATTCATCAATTCAAGTTGTCAGATTATTAATCAAAAAAGGAATTAATATTAATTCAAAAACAAATCAAAATCAAACTGCTTTACATATTTCTTGTCAAAATCAAAATCCTTCATTTGAAATTATTAAGTATTTAATTGAAAACGGAATTGATATTAATTCAAAAACAAAAGATCAAAATAAAACTGTTTTACATATTATTTGTGAAAATCCAAATTCTTCATTTAAAATTATTGAATATTTGATTCAAAAAGGAATTAATATTAATTCAAAAGCAAATCAAAATAAAACTGTTTTACATATTATTTGTGAAAACCAAAATCCTTCATTTGAAATTATTAAGTATTTAATCTCAAAAGGAATTGATATAAATGCAAAAACATATGAAGATAAAAATGCTTTACATATTATTTGTGAAAATCAAAATCCTTCTTTTGAAATTATCAAATATTTAATCTCAAAAGGAATTGATATTAATGCAAAAACATATGAAGATAAAAATGCTTTACATATTATTTGTGAAAACCAAAATCCTTCTTTTGAACTTATAAAATTGTTAGTTTCTAATGAGATTGACATTAATGCAAAAACAAACCAAAACCAAACAGCTTTACATATTATTTGCAGAAAAAAAAATCCTTCTTTTGAAATTATTGAATATTTAATCGAAAAAGGAATTGATATAAATGCAAAAACAAATTATAACGAAACTGGTTTACATATTGCTTGCTTAAATCCAAATTCATCTCTTGAAATTATCAAATATTTAATCTCAAAAGGAATTGATATAAATGAAAAAACAAATTATGATGAAGCTGCTTTACATTTTGCTTGCTTCAATCAAAATCTTTCATTTCAAATTATTGATTTATTAATTGAAAACGGTGTTGATATAAATACAAAAACAAATCAAAACAAAACAGTTTTACATACTGCCTGTGAAATTCAAAATCCTTCTTTTAAACTTATCAAATATTTAATCTCAAAAGGTGTTGATATAAATGCAAAAACAAATCAAAATCAAACTGTTTTACATATTATTTGTGAAAATGAAAATCCTTCTTTTGAAATTATCAAATATTTGATTGAAAAAGGGATTGATATAAATACACAAACAAATTATCAAAATCAATCTGTTTTACATATTGCTTGCCAAAATCAAAATACAAATTCATATTTCAAAATTATCAAATATTTGATTGAAAAAGGAATTGATATAAATGCAAAAACAAATGAAAATCAAACGGCTTTGTATATTGCTTGCAAAAACCAAAATCCATCTCTTGAAATTATCAAATTATTGATTGAAAAAGGGATTGATATCAATGCAAAAACATATTCGAAAGAGAAAACAGCTTTACATATTGCTTGCAAAAATGAAAATTTAAAAATTGAAATTATCAAATATTTAATTTCAAAAGGAGTTGATATAAATGCAAAATCAGGATATAATAATCAAACAGCACTTTCAATATCAATTCATTATAAAAGAAAAGATTTAATTGAATTATTATTAATGAATGATGCAAATATTTTAAATTTATCAAAAAATAGAATAACAAATCGATTTATTAAAATTTTTTTGAAAATTTATTCAATTAATCAAGATATGAATAACTTATTAAATTCAAATGAAAATTTTTCAGATTTAACAATTCAATCAAATGATGAATTTAAATTTAATATTCATAAATTAATTTTATTAACAAGATTTGATAAAAATGAAACAATTTTACAAAAATTTATTGATATTTGTTTTCAAAAAACAAAAGAAGATATTCAAATTATCCTCAATTTCCTTTATACTGGATTTATTTATTTTCCACAAATTTATCAACAATTAAATCAAAAAGTAAATATTAATTTTTTGCAAATAAAAAATGAACAAAAAGAAAAAGAAATTAAATTAATAGAATTTTTGAATGAAATTGGAATTGATTCAAAATGGATTGAAATTAAAAAAGGAAGAAAAGGAATAATAAAAGATTTATCAAAATTATATGAAGAAAATGAAACAAAAGATTTTACAATAATTATTTCAAATGAAAAACAAATTAAAGTTCATAAATTAATATTATTTTTAAGAAGTGAATTATATAAAGGAATGTTTTTAAGTGTTCAAGATTCATCAAATAAAGTTCATGATTATTCAAGAAAAACATTCGAAACAATTCAACAATTAATTTATTTTCTTTATTTTGATAAATTTGAAAAAAAAGAAATTCCAAAAGAAATTAAAGAAGAATTTAAAGATTTAAAAGATTATTATCAATTAAATGAAAATTCAATAATTGATTTATTATTAAAATTTTAGAAAACAAAAAAAGAAAATAAAAAATTTTAATTTCATTTTTGAATTGGAATTCTTCTATTTTGAAATTTAAAACTTAATGAAGAAGATATAGTTTCACCAATAAAAATAGGAATTGAAGTTGAATTTCCTGAAGCAACAAATAAGGAATTTTCAAAAGTGAAATTATGGATTGCAAATGAGAAAATAGAAGAAAGAGATTGAAATCTATTTGGATGAGAAATGGATTTTATTTTTCCTTGCAAAGACCAATTATAAATATTTCTTTCATTTCCGACAGAAAAAATATCTGAAGAATTAAATTTAACATTTTGAGGACAACTGTAAGTTGGTAAAATTGAGGAAATTTTGCCTGATGTAATATTCCAAACCATTAAGCAATTTAATCCAGTTCCACAAACTAGCCATTTCTCAGATGAATCAGTATCCAAACATGAAACCCAAGCAGAGTTTGATTTGGTAAATCCAGTATAATTTTTATCATTTATAATTTCCCCTTTTGAAATATCTAAATTCATTGTTGGAGAGTTAGATCTCATATCCCAAAATGTAACAAATCCATCATCTGAACCACTTATAAGTAGATCAAAATTTGGTAAATATTTGATACAATGAATGTAATCTTTGTGATTTTCTAAATTTCGGATAATTTTTTGAGTTTCTAAATCCCAAACATCAATTATATTATTTCCAGTTGCTCCAAAAAGAATATTGTTTTTTGAATCATATGCAATATCATTTACTTCAGGTATCTCAGATATTGATTCATTTGTTGAAATTGATTGTTTTGTTGTTTGTAGATGAATTAGTGGGTTGATGTTTTGAGAAAGTGAAATTTCTCCTGATTTTTCTCTCCATTTCCAAATTGATACTCCATTTTCTCCTCCAATAAAAAGTAATTCTTCTTGTGATGAAGTTTTTCCAAATTCTAAACAATATAAACATTTTGATTTTGAATTATCTGGTATTGTATATATTGAAAGAAATGGTTTTATTTGATAATCAAAATTGTTTGTTTGATTTATTTGTTTTTTCCAAAATTTTTGGTTCTTTTTTTTTATAAATTTAAAAGATAATTTAATAAATAAATTTAAAAGATAATTTATAAATAAATTTAAAAGAATAATTTATAAATAAATTTAAAATATAATTAATAAATAAATTTAAAAGATAATTTATAAATAAATTTAAAAGATATTTAATAAATAAATTTAAAATATAATTTATAAATAAATTTAAAAGATAATTTATAAATAAATTTAAAATATAATTTATAAATAAATTTAAAATATAATTTATAAATAAATTTAAAAGATAATTAATAAATAAATTTAAAAGATAATTTATAAATAAATTTAAAAATAAATAATTTAAAATATAATTAATAAATAAATTTAAAATATAATTTATAAATAAATTTAAAATATAATTTATAAATAAATTTAAAATATAATTTATAAATAAATTTAAAATATAATTTATAAATAAATTTAAAAAAGATAATTAATAAATAAATTTAAAAATATAATTAATAAATAATTTTAAAAATTAATTTATAAATAAATTTAAAAATATAATTTATAAATAAATTTAAAAGATAATTTATAAATAAATTTAAAAGATAATTTATAAATAAATTTAAAAGATAATTTATAAATAAATTTAAAAGATAATTATAAATAAATTTAAAAGATAATTTTAAAAATTAAAAATTTAAAATAAATAAATTTAAAATATAATTTATAAATAAATTTAAAAGATAATTTATAAATAAATTTAAAAATATAATTTATAAATAAATTTAAAATATAATTTATAAATAAATTTAAAAATATAATTTATAAATAAATTTAAAAGATAATTAAATAAATTTATAAATAAAATTTAAAAAAGATAATTTATAAATAAATTTAAAATATAATTTATAAATAAATTTAAAAAGATAATTTATAAATAAATTTAAAAATATAATTTATAAAATAAATTTAAAATATAATTTATAAATAAATTTAAAATATATAATTTATAAATAAATTTTAAAATATAATTTATAAATAAATTTTAAAATATAATTTATAAATAAATTTAAAAAAAAGATAATTTATTTAAAATAAATTTATAAAAAAAATTAAAAATAAATAAATTTAAAAAGATTGAAAAGAAGAATTTAAAATATAAATAAAAAACAAAAACAAATTTATAAATGAAATTTAAAAATAATTTATAAAATAAATCCATGAAATTATTTAATTTATAAATAAAATTTTTCCATAATTTATAAATAAAGAAAAAATATATTATAAATTTAAAATATAATTTTATAATTAAATTTTAAAATATTAAAATTTAAATTTTCTTTTTAAAAATGAAAAATGAAAAATGAAAAAGAATTTTTTCATTTAAAAAATTTTATTAAATAATTCTTCGTGCTTTTTCTTAAATAAATTTAAAAAAAATTTTTTATAAAAAAATTTAAAAATTGGTTTATAAAATAAATTTAAAATCAAAAATATAAATTTTAAATTTAATTTAAATTTAAATTTAAAAATTTTATTTTTATTTTAAAATGAAAAATTTTTAAAAAATTTAAAAGATAATTAATAAATAAATTTAAAAGATAATTAATAAAAAAATTAAAATATAATTTAAAATAAGTTTAAAGTTTATAATCGATCAAATGGAAAAATTATTGTTGAAATAAATTTATGAAGAAAAAAATTAAAATTTATAATTTATAAAAAAATTTAAAATATAATTAATAAATAAGTTTAAAAGATAATTTATAAATAAATTTATAAAGAAATTAAAATTAGTTTTGTTCAATTTGAAAAGAAGAATATAAACAAATAAAAAACACAAACAAATGCTTCTGAAATTTGAAAAACATTAAGAAATCCATGATTATTTGCAGCAAATAAGTATTTTCCATCATTACTAAATAAAGAAGAATATATTGTAGTTGTAATATCTTTTCTAATTTCATTTTCAGTTAAAATTTCCATTTTCTTTTTTTTAAAAATGAAAAAAATGAAAAAAATGAAAAGAAGTTTTTTTTCATTTTTTTTTTAAATTTTTATTAAATGATTCTTCGTGCTTTTTTTTCTTCAAAACCTAAAAACAAATTTTCACTTCAAAGACTTGAGTAAAAATTGGTTTATTTCTAAAACAATCAAAAAATATCAATTTTATTATTTTTTTTTTCTATTTAAAATTTAATTTTTAAATTTTTTTTTTTATTTGATGAAAAAAAAATTTTTTTTTCAAAATGATTAATTAAAAATTTAAAAAGATATTTACATAAAATTATTAAAAACAATAAAGTTTATAATCGATCAAATGGAAAAATTATTGTTGAAACTCTTCGTGAAATTTCAGAATTAATGATTTGGGGTGACCAAAATAATGAGAAAATTATTGAGTAATTCAAATCAAATCAATTCAAATCAAATCAATTCAAATCAATTCAATTCAAATCAAATCAATTCAATTCAATTCAATTCAATTCAATTCAAATCAATTCAAATCAAATCAATTCAAATCAAATCAAATCAAATCAATTCAAATCAAATCAAATCAAATCAATTCAATATTCAATTCAAATCCAATAAATCAATTCAAATCAAATTCAAATCAAATTCAAATTCAATCAAATTCAAATCAATTCAATTCAATTCAAATTTCAAATCAAATCCAAATCAAATCAATTTCAAATTCAAATTCCAAATCAATTTCAAATTTTCAATTACCAAATTCAATTTCAAATCAATTCCAATTCCAATCAAATCAAATTCCAAATACCTCAAATCAATTTCAATTCAATTCAATTCAATTCGAATTCAATTACAATTCCAATTCAATTTCAATTCAATTCCAATTCAATATTCAATTCAATTCAATATTCAATTCAAATCAAATAAAATCAAATCAAATCAAATTTAATATCAATTATTTATTCGTCAATTCAAATTCCAATTTCCAATATTCATTTCAAATTATTCAATTCCAAATTCAAATCAAATTCAAATCAAATCAAATCAAAATCAATTCCAAATCAATCAAATTTTCAAAAATTCAAATTTTTCAAATCAATTCAAAACCCAAATCAATATTCAAATTCAAATCAAATCAAATCAAATCAAATCAATATTTTTAATATCCAATTCAATTCAATTTCAAATCAAATCAAATCAATATTCAATATCAATAATTCCAAATCAATTTCAATTCCAAATCAAATTCAAAATCAATTCAAAATTCCAATTTCAAATCAAATCAATTTCCAAATCAAAATCAAATTCCAAATCAAAAAATTCCAATTCAAATTCAATTCAATTCAAAATTCCAATTTCAAATCAAATTCAAATTCAAATCAAATCAATTTCAAATCATCCAATTCAAATTCCAAATCAATTTCAATTCACTCAAATTCAATTCCAATCAATTTCAATTCAATTCAAATTCAAATATTCAATATTCAAATCAATTTCAAAATTCAAATTCAATTCAATTCAAATTTCTCAAATCATTCAAATTCAAATCAATTTCAAATCAAATCAAATCAAAAATCAAATCAAATCAATTTCAATCAATTCAATTTCCATTCAAATCAATATTTAATATTCCAATTCAAATCAAATCATTTCAAATCAAATCAATTCCAAATTTCAAATATTCAATTTCAATTCAATTCAAATTCAATTCCAATTCAATTCCAATTCAATTCAATTCAATTCCATTCAATTTAATATTCAAATCAATATTCAAATCAATTTCAATTCAATATTCAATTCAAATCAAATTCAAATCAATTCAAATCAAATCAAATCAAATCAATATTTAATATCCAATTCAATTCAAATCAATTCAATTCAATTCAAATCAATTCAATTCAATTCAATTTTTAATATCCAATTCAATCCAATTCAATTTTAATTTTGAATTTAAATATTATTTTAAAATATATAAAGTTGGTTCTTTGAAAAGAATATTATGGCATTCTTTCTTAGTTTTTTAGATCAAAAAACACCAGTTGAAATTAAAAAACAACTTTTACAAACAATATCAATAATGTTCGAAAATATCAAAACACAATCAGCAATTTATTATTTACTTTCAAACAATCATATAAATTCAATAATTGAACATGAATTTGATTTTTCAGACGATGAAGTTTTAGCATATTATATTACATTACTAAAAGCTTTATCTCTTAAACTAAACAAAGATACAATTCAATTTTTTATTGATGAAGTAGATTATATTATTTTATATTATTTTTTCAAGAATTCTTTTATTATTAATATTTTATTATCCTTTATGTTCGTTTTGAATTTTAGAAAACTAAATCTTTTCCTTTATATACAGAATCTGTGAAATTTTTTAATCATAAAGATTTTATGGTTAGAGTTGCAGTTAGAACAATAACTCTTAATGTATTTCGAAGTAAAGGAAATATCCAATTTAAAAATAAATATTCAATTAAATATTCAAATAAATATTAAAAATAAATATTAAATTAAATATTCAATTAAATATTAAAATAAATATTCAATTAAATATTAAAATAAATATTAAAATAAATATTAAAAATAAATATTAAAATAATTTAAACAGTAAACTTGGATATAATTAGAGAAATTGTTCTTTCAGAAGATATTGCTCCTTATTTTCTTAATCTTGCTTGTTTTATTTATCAAAATTGTGTTTCAATTCAAAATGTTTTAGATAAATCATCGTAAAAATCAAAATTAAAATCAAAATTAAAATCAAAATTAAAAAATTTGAAGAAAATACTTTAATCTAAATTTTAAATTTGTTACTACTGTTGTTTTTTTTTATATTTTAATGATAAAAGTTATACAAAATTGCAATGGGTTGATGATCAATTATTTGCTCAACTTGATAATTTATATTATTTATCTGATATTTTCAGATTAAATATTCCTGAATTAAACAAAAGTCTTTCAGCAAATTTAATAAAAAATTTATTTATTCTTCTTGTTGAAGTTTTAAATTCAAATTCAAATCAAATTCAAAATGAAATTCAAAATCAAAATCAAAATGAAAATGAAAATGAAAATCAAATTCAAATTCAAATTCAAAATCAAAATCAAATTCAAAATCAAAATAATCAAAATAAAAATAACCAAAATGAAAATCAAAATCAAATTCAAAATCAAAATCAAAATCAAAATCAAAATGAAAATCAAAATCAAAATCAAAATCAAAATAAAAATAATCAAAATGAAAATCAAAATAAAAATAATCAAAATAAAAATCAAAATAAAAATAATCAAAATAAAAATCAAATCAAAATCAAAATCAAAATGAAAATAAAAATAAAAATCAAAATCAAAATAAAAATCAAAATCAAAATAAAAATCAAAATAAAAATGAAAATCAAATTCAAAATCAAAATCAAAATCAAAATCAAAATCAAAATCAAAATAAAAATCAAAATAAAAATAAAAATCAAAATCAAAATAAAAATCAAAATCAAAAATAAAATTAAAAATTCAAAATATATTTAAAAATGAAAATCAAAATATATTTAAAAATCAAAATCAAAATACATGCCAAGATCAAAACCCTAAAGTAGATATAATTATTAATTAACAAAAAAAAAAAAACTTTTATAAAAAAAAAATTAAATACTTTTTTTTCTTTATAAAAAAATATCATTTACAGTATCAAATATCACCAGTTCTTTCTTTATGTTTATTAGCACAATCATTTCATGTAATTTCATGTGTTGATTTAGTTAATGAACTTGCTGAAGTTTTATTTGAATCGAAATTACCTAATATTGAAAAATATAATAAAATAATTTCAACACCAACAAGAAAAGTTAAAAAACCAACAAGAAGTATTAGTTTTTCTTTATTTAGCGATGAATTTACAAAAAAGAAGGAATCTTTATTTAATGAATCAAATTTATTTCCCAAAATGATTCGTTCAGTTTCAACAACATTTTCACAACATAATGATATGAATGATGATGATAATGATGATGATTTAGTAGTGAAAATTTTTGTATCAGATTTTGTTAGTCAAATTGTTGAAAATTCTTTAGAAAAAATGAAAAAGAAAAATATTAAATCTATCAGGAAAAAGCAAAAAAGAAGGAAAAAATCAAATTTATCAGGAAATTTTGCTAAAAACAAAATCATTTCATATCTTGAATCTCAAGATGAAAGATTTGTGTTATTTTCGATGTGTTTATTTTATTCAATTATCAAACACAAAAGTAATTTGTTTTTTTTTCAAAGAAGAACAAAAAAAAAAAGTAACTTGTGTTTTTAATTGTAAATTCTTATTGAAAATACAAACAAATTTAGCAATATCAAAGTATTTGTTGATTAAACATGATATCCTTCCAGCAAAATTTGTTAAAACTCAAAAAATTTTTCAATCTTTAACTCATGAAAATGATTCAACTTCAGATTTTTCAAGATTTTCAAAAAAATCAGGAATTTTTCAACATTCTTTGAATGAGAATCAAAATTTACAAGAAGAAAAACAATTTGATTATCCGATTTGGCTAATTGATAAGTTATTGAAAATATTTTTTAGAAGACCTTTTTGTTGTTATCCAATTTATCAAGTCTGCTTCAATTTAATTATCCAATTAGTTTTTATAAGCAAACATTCTGGACCTTTTTTAAATTCAAAACATCAAGAATTATTCGATGTAAAAATTTAATCAAAATTTCATCAAAATTTAAAAATAAATTGAAAAACAAAATATTCATTTAGGATGCTTGTGATTTAATATCAAATGATTTAAATGAACATTTACTCAAAAATTCAATTTCTACAATTGAATTCTTTGAAAATGAATTTTCTAGTTTTGAATCAAGAACTTTTAGTTTTGAAAAAATTCTTCGGAATCCAATTTTATTAAAACCATTTTTAAATGATAATTTTTATGGAATTGGTAAAAAAAAACACAAGAAAAGAAATTTTTTTTTTGTTCCACTTTTTTTAATCAAACAAATTTTTTTTTTGTTTCAAATTAGATTTATTTTTTAGACATGCATTTGGACCAAATGAACAAATTATAAAAACCTGTCAGTTATTTTTGATATTAAGAAAATTGAAGAATAAATTAGATTTAAAAACAGAAGAACTTCTTCCGTTAAAAGAAAAACCAGAACCTGAATGGATGAAAGAGGGAAAAGCTTTTGATTCACAATCAAAAGATATAATTCAATGTGAAAAAATAATGGAAAATCCACAAAACAATAAAATTGTGAAAAATCACTTAGTTTTTATTGAAGGTTATATTGTTTTTCTTGATTTAATTTCTTCTGATTCTGGATTCCCTTCAACACTTATTAAATCCTTTATTCAAATTTCGAAAATTCAAATTAAACTGTTAGAAGAAGAAAGAATTTGGAAAATTTCTTCTTCTGTTGATTTTGATTTGAATTTGAAACTCAGATTTGAAAATCAAACTTCTTATAAAACAGCAAAACAAGTTTTAGAACAAGAAAAATTATTTGTTAATCAATTTAAAATTAATCAAATGGAAATTTTATTGAATGAAATGAAAAAGAAAAAGAAATGAAAGAAAATTAAAAAAAAAAAAATTTTTTTTTAATTAAAAAAAGTGGAACAAAAAAAATTTTTTTTTTTTGATTTTGAAAGTCAAAAAAAAAAAGAAGAAGAAGAAGAATTTGGAAAATGAAATTTTTTGTTTGTTTTTTTTTTATCATTTAGTTATGTTTAATTGGAATTTTTGGAAATTGTTCAAATTTAATTTCCAAATCAATTTCAAAATTATAAGGAAGTTGTAAAATACGACCACTTGGATATTCTTTTAATTTTAAATTTTAAAAAATAAAACATTTTAATTTAAAAAAAGTAAAACATTTTTTAATTTAAAAAAAATTTTTTACTTTTTAAATCAATTTCAAATGAGTTTAATTCTTCTATTTCTTGTTGATCTTGTCTTGATTGTTTTTCTTCTTTTTCTTCAATATTTTTTGGATCATTTAAATTATTATTATTGTTATTGTTATTATTATTGTTGTTATTATCAACTCCATTTTGTTCTTCATTTTCCATCTAAATTATTTATTTTGATTTTAATTTTAATTTTAATTTTAATTTTAATTTTGATTTTAATTTTAATTTTAATTTTAATTTTAATTTTAATTTTAATTTTTATTTTGATTTTAATTTTAATTTTAATTTTATTTTAATTTTAATTTTAATTTTAATTTTAATTTTAATTTTAATTTTGATTTTTATTTTGATTTTAATTTTAATTTTAATTTTAATTTTATATTTAATTTTAATTTTAATTTTAATTTTTGATTTTAATTTTTGATTTTAATTTTAATTTTTAATTTTAATTTTAATTTTGATTTTGATTTATATTTTTAATTTTTATTTTTAATTTTAATTTTAATTTTTAATTTTTAATTTTTAATTTTTTTGATTTTGATTTTGATTTTAATTTTAATTTTAATTTTAATTTTAATTTTAATTTTTAATTTTAATTTTAATTTTAATTTTAATTTTAATTTTAATTTTAATTTTAATTTTAATTTTAATTTTAATTTTAATTTTGATTTTAAATTTGATTTTGATTTTGATTTTAATTTTAATTTTTGATTTTAATTTTATTTTAATAAATACATCAATAGTTGCTTGATTAACAGGTTTACAAGCACGACGAACAAAAGGATCAAATTCTGAATTATTATTTTGTTGAGTTTTCTTATTCTGTTCGGATTCAAACAAAATTTTCTCATTAATCAATTGATTTCTTTCATTAATTTCAAGAATTTTTTGTTGACTATGAGTAAACTTTGCTCTTTTTTTCTCAATTTCTTCATTTAATTCCTTCATTTGATTTTTGATTTCAATTTCTTTTTTATAATCTTTAATTTGTTTTGCAGCCTCGAGTTGAAATTCAAGATCCTGAAGATGGACAGCCAAAGTGGGTTTATTTTTCTTATTTTTAGCGATCATTTGATCGATTTCTTTATGAGTATAAACATGATTTTTTGCGTCTGAAAGTTGTTTTCTTAAGGATTTAATATTTTCAGTTGTAGGAAGTGGAACGTTATAAGAAATCATTGTTTGTCGCCAATCCTCGAATTCCTTCTGCTGGATCGAGCTATTCGACACATATTTCAAGCTAAATCTCTTTGATTCTTTTGCAATTTTTAAGATGAAATATTTTGACGTATTTTTTGATCCAAGATCATAACTTGATCCTTCAATAACGTCACCTATTTGTGCTATTTTATAAACAGGTGTTCCCCCAAATCCCCCTAAATTCACCCTTACAAACATCCCCTTCATCACTTTGTTGAAGAATGGTTCGTGAAGCCAGTGCTCAATTAGCTTCCGTGTCATCCGAACACTCCGTATTTGCTCTATTGTTACCATACCATTTGTTTCCGTTGTGTTTGTGGTGTTCGTTTTAGTGCTTTCTTCCCCGCTTTCTTTGCTTGTTTGGCTAGGTTCTTGTCCTGCTTGTGTTTGTATCATGTGTTTTCTTCCGTGATACATTTTTTTAGAAAATGAAAAATGAAAAATGAAAAATGAAAAATGAAAAATGAAAAATGAAAAATAAAAAATGAAAAATGAAAAATGAAAAATGAAAAATTAAATTAAAAAATTAAATTAAATTAAATTAATTCAAATTAAATTAAATAAAATAAATTAAATCAAATTAAATTAAAATTAAATCAAATTAAATTAAATCAAATTAAAAAATTAAATAAATTAAATTAAATCAAATTAAAATTAAATTAAATTAAATCAAATTAAATTAAATCAAATTAAATTAAATTAAATTAAATCAAATTAAATTAAATCAAATTAAATCAAATCAAATTAAATTAAATTAAATCAAATTAAATTAAATCAAATTAAATCAAATTAAATTAAATTAAATTAAATCAAATTAAATTAAATTAAATTAAATTAAATTAAATTAAATTAAATCAAATTAAATAAAATCAAATTCAAATTAAAATAAATTAAATTAAATCAAATCAAATCAAATCAAATTAAATTAAATTCAAATTAAAATTAAATTAAATTAAATTAAATTAAATTAAATTAAATTAAATTTAAATCAAAAAATAAATCTAAATTAAAAAATTAAATCAAATTAAATTAAATTAAATCAAATCAAATTAAATTAAATCAAATTAAATTAAATTAAATTAAATTAAATTAAATTAAATTAAATCTAAATCAAATTAAATAAATTCAAATCTAAATTAAATCAAATCAAATCAAATTAAATCAAATTAAATCAAATCAAATCAAATCAAATTAAATTAAATCAAATCAAATTAAATCAAATTAAATTAAATCAAATTAAATCAAATTAAATTAAATCAAATTAAATCAAATTAAATTAAATTAAATTAAATTAAATTAAATCAAATTAAATTAAAATTAAATTAAATCAAATTAAATTAAATCAAATTAAATTAAATTAAATTAAATCAAATTAAATCAAATCAAATTAAATCAAATTAAATCAAATTAAATCAAATTAAATCAAATTAAATCAAATTAAATCAAATCAAATTAAATCAAATCAAATCAAATCTAAATTAAATCAAATTCAAATCAAATTAAATTAAATCAAATTAAATCAAATCAAATATAAATAAATCAAATCAAAAAATTAAAAATCAAATCAAATTAAATAAATTAAATCAAATCAAATCTAATTCAATCAAATTAAATTAAATTAAATTAAATTAAATCAAATTAAATTAAATTAAATTAAATTAAATTAAATTAAATTAAATTAAATTAAATTAAATTAAATTAAATTAAATCAAATTAAATTAAATTAAATTAAATTAAAATTAAATTAAATTAAATTAAATTAAATTCAAATTAAATCAAAATCAAATATTATTATTTAAATTTGTTCCCAATTTTATTTAAATTTATTTTTGTTTTTTTTTTTCATTTTTTTTTTTCAAATTTGTGAATGGATAACGAAAAAGAAAAACCTAAATTGCCATTTCTTCAAGCGATCGAAAGCCAAGAAATCACACTCAAAAAAGCAAAAACAATAGAATCATTAAGTATCCTTGAGGGATTAAATTATCTAAACGAATCAATCAAAAGAGATAAATTTCATTTAGGACTTTCTCAAATGAAATTAAATGAATCAAAAATCAAAATTTCGGAACTTCTTCAAATAATGGGAGAAACAATAAAAGAAAACGGAAGAGATGAATACATTGACATTTCGCAAAAGTTAGAACCTTATGAAAAAAGACCAAAAGTTGTTGAAAGTTTCCGAGAAGTAGTGAAAGATGTAAAAGAATTATGGATTCAAAAATACGATTGGAAAGAAGATATAAGGGTGATCGAAGATAACTTGGTTGGAGCTAATATCATGGTCGTGATCCCCCGCGAATGGAACCATAAAGCTCTTCTTATGGCGCATGGATTTAGACCTGAAAATTTAGTCGAACAAAGATGCGATATTGACACAGAAGAATTATTCACCAAAAGACTCCTAAAAAATGGATGGATTGTGGCAATGACATCCTATCGACGCAACGGGAGGGTTGTGAGAGAAGGCATTGAGGACATCAACAATTTACGGGGTTTCGTCGTAGAGAATTTTGGCGAAATTGAGGTATGCATTCTTCAGGGAAGATCAATGGGAGGTTGTGTAGTCACTCATATTGCCGAAATGCACCCTGATTTATATGACGGTTGTGTTGCAATAGGAGCTGCTTTGTATACCAAGGATGGCGAAAATCCGCTTGATTGGGAATACGAACCAAAAATTCCAATTATTTATTTAACTAACCAATCTGAATTGGGTGTGATTCAAGATTATATCAAAAAATCAGGAGAGAAAAAAAAGAAGAACGTGATTATTCCTGCTATATGGGAAGTCTGGAGAGAGGGTCATGATCTCGTTTCTCAACAGGAGCGCTACATTGCGTTCAAATACTTGATGGATTGGATTCAATTCAAATCATGTGCAACTTATCGCAAAACAAACTTATTTATAAATCATCAAAAGAAAAAAGTGGAAAGTCCTGTTTTTGATCAGAATGGTGCTCAAGGTGTTGTTGTAGATATGGATCTTGTTTATGGAAGTTTCTCCCTTAATTTTTCTGCGGAAGATATGAAGAAGTTGAATATTGGTCTTGGAAAATGGTTTGATTTTTCTGTTGATGGTTCAAATACTAAGTTTCATGCTTATTATGGTTCTTATCCTTTTTTTGTTGAAAAGGGATCTTGGATTACTTATGATGATCCTGATGGTCTTCTTTGCTTTGAGATTTTGAATTATTATCAAGTTATTAGTGCTATTGAAACAGCTGGTGTTTCGATTGGAACAAAAGTTTTTATTTACAAGAACTTTTAAGAATTTCATTTATAAAATCAAAATTTAAAATTAAAATCAAAATTAAAATTAAATTTAAAATTAAAATTAAAATTAAAATTAAAATTAAAATTAAAATTAAAATCAAAATTAAAATCAAAATCAAAATCAAAATATAAATTAAAATTAAAATTAAAATAAAAATTAAAATTAAAATTAAAATCGGAAAAAATTTTTTTCATTTTTCATTTTTCATTTTTCATTTTTCATTTTTCATTTTTCATTTTAAAAATGTCAAATCCTTCAAAAAAAAAAAAAAACAAAAGAAAAACTGACGAAAGTAACGAAGAAGAAGAAGAACAACACAAAATACGAATCCGACAAAGCGATCGAAAAAGACAAACACACATCAAATCAAAATCCCAACGAACAATATTAGAAGAAACAGGACCTAAGAGGAAAGGGAAGAAAAAAAAGAACGACAGCGATGACGAATACGTTGAAGAAAGCGAATCAACAACAGATTCAATAACAGATGAAGACGATGAAATTGAGCGAGAAATCAACGAATTGCAGGACTTGAATTCTCATGATTCTGGTGATGAAACACCGCTCACAAACCCAACAACACCTATTATTTCTTGGAGATCAGAAAATCACACTGAAAAAGAAGAAAATTCAGATGATGATTTTGAATATGATTCTTATCAAGCGGAAATTGACTCAAATACTCGTGAGTATTTGAAGACCTACAGAATCAAATTTCTGCAAGAGTTTGATCAAACTCCTGTTAAGGATCGATATTGGAAACACCGCAAAGTTGAGTTGAATACTCATGAAGTCAAAAAAATACTTGGAAATATTCCAAATTTACCTTCAGCTGATCTTATTAAAATTGTTAAAACTATTTCCCGTAATTTTCTCTCTCAAATTATCGCTGAAAGTAGGCTTGTTATGTCAGAAAATGATGAGTTTGGTTCCATTTTACCTTCTCATATTCGTGAGGCTTTTAGAAGAATGTCTGAAAAAGGTCAAATTCCTTGGTTGAAAAAGGAAAAGTTTTTGGATTGATTTTAAATAAATATTTAAATTAAAATAAAATAAATAAAATAAATATTTGAATTAAAATAAATAAAAATTTAAAATAAAATAAATTAAAATTTGAATTTAAAATCTTTTTTTCGTTTGTTTTTTTTTATTGTTGTGAAAATTTGTTGAAAAGAAAAGAAAAGAATAATTTCCATCCATTTAATTCTTTCCATTCAAAATCTTTGAAAATTTGTTCTTCTTCTTTCTTCTTCTTCTTGAATTTTTGAAAATGACAAAAAAAAAAAAAATGAAAAAAGTGAAAAAAAAAAAGATAATTGAAAATTAAATTGAAAATTAAATTGAAAATTGAAAGAAAAAGCAAAATTACGAAGTTAGTTAGTTAGTTAGATAATTAATTAGTTAATAATTCCACGAGTTTCTCTTGAAATTTTCTTCATTTCCTCATCAGTAGGAGGTTCAAAATGGAAAACAGGAACTTCATCCAAAGGAGCATAAGATTCAAGACAACCAAAAATGGAGTTATTCAAATTTTGAACAATTTTTGCATTTTGAAGAAAAATTTTTTGTTCGGTTGAAACTGATTTATCATTAAGAACATTATTAACATAAATCAAGTGGTAACTGAAATCAAGAGCATCAAAAACTTCTCTTTGACCCAAAAAGTGTATAATTGTTGAGCCTGCCCAAGCAAATCCATCTCCAAATATTTCCTGTTTTGAAAATAATTGTTCTTGTGTTTGTGCGTTTGGATCTTTTTCGGGTGCTAAGCAAAACATGAATTGTAAACTACTCCATAATCTATAGAATTCGTTAGATCGATCAACGTTGAAAAGTCCAGGTTTTGAATCTCCTAACCATTTAGAACGTACTGGATCAAGCATCTTGTTAACGTGAAGAAGTGCTGCTTTAAATAGTGACATTTTCTTTGAAAGAGGTCGATAAATCTATTTATATTTTAATTTTATAAATGAATTTTAATTTTATAAATGAATTTTAATTTTAATTTTAATTTTATAAATGAATTTTAATTTAATTTTAATTTTATAAATGAATTTTATATTTTAATTTTAATTTTAAATTTAATTTTAATTTTATAAATGAATTTTAATTTAATTTTAATTTTAAATTTAATTTTAATTTTATAAATGAATTTTATAAATGAATTTTAATTTTATAAATGAATTTTAATTTTAATTTTAATTTTATAATTTAATTTTATAAATGAATTTTAATTTAATTTTATAAATGAATTTTATAAATGAATTTTATAATTGAATTTTATAATTGAATTTTATTTACCTCCTCAGATTGCCTAGATAAAGAAACAAGAGAATTCGAAATTTTGGTTGATTTCCCAAGAGAACTCTTTTGCAAATTAACAACAAGTTGTTCAACAGACTTACTAAGAGTAGAATAAATATTTGAATTCATATTAGAATCATCAATTAATCTTGGAGTTTCAGTAACATCAATCCATTCATCAGGTTCATTCTCATCAGGATTTTGATCATTTTCATTTTCCTTATTTTCAGAATTTGGGAAAATAGCCAAAAATGGGGCAGAATTAATAAAAGTTCTAAAACGTAATTGCGGCATTGCTTGATCAAAAAGCCGCATAAGAAGAATAGTATTTCCAATTTCGCGGAAATTCTGGAATACATCAGTATCCAAAGCTTCATAATCGCGGATAACTTTCAGTGGGATATCAAAATATCCGAAGCAGCCTTGGATCCCGTAATCAAGTGATGGAAGATTTGTTTTTGTTGAGATTCCGCTAAGAAGTTCCTCCACATAAGGCGCAAGAACATTTTGGATTTTCAGTCCAACATTTGTCAAACATTCCTGTGCAATCAATGGAAGATTTTCTTCCCCAATGATTCTAAGCATGGACAAAATATGCGGGATCCCGAAAAATTCCCTTGTTAACGCATTAAATTTATCGAATGTTTGATTCATGTCTTCAGATCCATAAAGAAATTCGGCAGGGATTTTCGGTGGGTTGTCCCGAAGAACTTTCTCAACATATGAGATTTGTGAGCGAATGAATCTTTGAGTCACTGAATTATACACAAAATTAGGGATTAAATCATCGATAAATTCAGAAATGCAATGAAGAATGATTCTTCCGTGTAAAGAAACAAGCGATGTTGTCTCATCAATTTCCTTGAGCATGCTTTCGAAGCTATCAATCTCGAGATATCCTGAAAGAAGTTGGTGAGTATAACGGATCCCTTCAAGCAGCTGTTCAAGCTCAACAATTCCTGTGATGTTTGTCGCCTCAAATCTTTGAATTGCGTTGTTAATATTCTCCCGAATCAAGTTGTTCATTTTTTGTGAGAGTAATTTGCTGATATTAATTGTTCTTCCTAAAAGTTTGAAATGTCTTTGTTTCAAAATAATATCATATCTCGATTTCGGCGGATTTAATTTTTCCTTCTTTGAAACCTTGGAAATTTCCGCGCGATAATCAGGATCTAAAAGAATTGTAGAGCTCCAATGTTTGTAATGTACAAATATGTGTTCCGCCATTTGAAAGATTAATTGATCAAAACAAAGATCCACTTCGGCTTGTATTTCCTCAAATAGGAATTGTTGTTTTAGTTTCGATAGTGTAAGTTCTGCTGCGTCGTTATAAATTGATAATGGGAAAAGCATCATTTCAGCAATGTGAGATGTTCTGAGTGAAAGTGAATGATATGCCAATATCCATGGTAAAGAATGTTCAACGGGAAACTAGATAAATTTTTATATTTTAATATTTTAATATTTTAATATTTTTATATTTTAATATTTTAATATTTTAATATTTTTATATTTTAATATTTTTATATTTTAATATTTTAATATTTTTATATTTTAATATTTTAATATTTTTATATTTTTATATTTTAATATTTTAATATTTTAATATTTTTATATTTTTATATTTTAATATTTTAATATTTTAATATTTTAATATTTTAATATTTTAATATTTTAATATTTTAATATTTTAATATTTTAATATTTTAATATTTTAATATTTTAATATTTTAATATTTTTAATATTTTTATATTTTAATATTTTTATATTTTTATATTTTTATATTTTTTTTTATATTTTTTAATATTTTAATATTTTTTATATTTTAATATTTTTATATTTTTAATATTTTAATATTTTTAATATTTTTAATATTTTTAATATTTTTATATTTTTATATTTTAATATTTTTAATATTTTAATATTTTAATATTTTTATATTTTTATATTTTTATATTTTTATATTTTAATATTTTAATATTTTAATATTTTTAATATTTTAATATTTTTATATTTTTAATATTTTTATATTTTAATATTTTTATATTTTTAATATTTTTATATTTTTAATATTTTTTATATTTTAATATTTTTTATATTTTAATATTTTTAATATTTTTATATTTTTAATATTTTTATATTTTTATATTTTAATTTTTATATTTTAATATTTTTATATTTTTATATTTTTTATATTTTTATATTTTTAATATTTTTATATTTTTTATATTTTTAATATTTTAATATTTTTATATTTTTAATATTTTAATATTTTTATATTTTTATATTTTTATATTTTTTATATTTTTTATATTTTTATATTTTTATATTTATTTTAATATTTTAATATTTTTATATTTTAATATTTTTATATTTTTATATTTTTATATTTTAATATTTTTATATTTTTATATTTTTATATTTTTATATTTTAATATTTTAATATTTTAATATTTTAATATTTTAATATTTTAATATTTTTATATTTTTATATTTTAATATTTTACTTGAATCTTATCAGAAAGTTGTAAATGAAATTCTCTAAACCATAAAAATCCAAGATCACCACATTTATGAATTGTTTTACCAAGTTGTAAAATATAAGGGAAAATCCAAATTTTCTCTGAAAACTCCCGAAGTTGATTAACATGAGCTGAAGAAAGTTGTTTTGTTTTCACAACTGCACCTTTCTTATCGAAAACAGAATGAACATTTTCAATAAGCATTAATAATAAAGTAAATTGTGTAGATGTAATTCCAACTTGTTTAAGTCTGAAATTGAAAGGTTTCTTGTATTTCTTGCCAAGAACAGCAGGATCTAATGGAACTTTTTCATCAATCCAGTCTGCAAGAATTGTTCTAATAAACAATAATTTATTAAATGTTTCTTTCTTTTTTTTTGCTGTTTTTTGGATCATTGGATGGATTGTGTTTTGCACAAATTCTTGAATTTCTGTGTAAATATATGATCTGATTATATAAGCAAAAATACTTTCGTTTTTTTTAAGTAAATCGGAAAGTCCTTTAACCATTGCAATATATTCAACGAATGAATTTAATTCTTTTGCAGTATAATTGTATCTTACGACCTATTAAATAAATTTTAATTTTAATTTTAATTTTAATTTTAGATTTTAATTTTAATTTTAATTTTAATTTTAATTTTAATTATAATTTTGATTTTAGTTTTTATAAATTAGCTCACCTTTTCATAATCTGATGTTGATGTCGGACATTTAACAGTTGTTGGATGATGATATTTAAAAGCAGTTTGTTCCATAATAGCTGAAGTCCATTCAGATAATTGGCGTAATCCTCGAATAAGTAAATCAATAACTTTTGTTCTTTGTTGAGAAGTTAAATCTTCTTCATTAATAACTTGATTTTTGATTTCACCGATTGTGTGGCAAAATTCAGATATATATTTGTTATTTTTTGTTCTTTCTTCTTCTATATGATTAACTAATAAATAATCTGTTGGTGTTTTTTTATCTTCAAGTGGACCCCAAATAGAAGATGTATAAAAAGGAACTTGTGTAAGAAATTCATCAGTTTTTGTTGCCATATCTCCATAAAGTAACAAAAATGGAGTTTTCTATTATATTTAATAAAATATATAATAAAATTTATATTTAATAAAATTTATATATTTTTAATCTCTTTTTTAATAAGAACTAACTTTCAAAATCTTTCCAATTCTTGAATTTGGAATATTCTTCATTTTGAATGGGTTTTTTTTCTCGTTTTTTTGATCTCCAACAAAAATTAAACAACTAATAATCATTCGAATTTGTCTATCCTTTTCACTTGGATAAAGATATAATTTGTTTTCACATTTATCTAAATAATAATTAAGTAGCATATCAAGAATTCCTTCATAACTATTATTTAAATTTTAATTTAATTTTTAATTTTAAATTTAAATTTATTTTTATTTTAATTTTATTTTGATTTTTAAATTTACCCATCAATTTTAGATATTTCTGTTTTCAAATGATGAATAAGTGAATATTTATTGGCAAGAAACAAACTAATTGCATGCATTTCTTCAACAAGTTGAATAGATTCAATTTCTGTACTTGAAATAATTGAAAAAGCTCTGAAAAAGAAAATTTAATAAAATTTTTAATTTTAATTTTAATTTTAATTTTAATTTTAATTTTAATTTTAATTTTAAACTTTAATACCTTTTATAATGAGAAAAATCATTTGAAAAAGATGGTTTTTGATTTAAAATCAAATCAACTTGTATATATGAATCAATAAGTTTTCCTAAAGCATCAAGTAAACAATTTGAAATTACAACATCTTTTTTTGTAATCATTGATTTAATAATCTAAAAAAATAATTAAAAAAAAATAATTAAAAATTTATTTAAAAATTTAATTTGTATAAAAATACTGAGCAAATATAAGCTGTTGTATCATCTCTGAATTTAATTAATTTTCTTGCGTTTTGAAGAAGTGGTTCAAGTAAATCTGATGTTAATTTATAAAATTCTTTTGTTACTTCTTCATTTGGAGGAGGATCTAGTTCATTTTTAGTCTATTTTTATATTTTGAATTTGATTTTAATTTGAATTTTGATTTTGATTTTGATTTTAAATTTGATTTTGATTTTGAATTTGATTTTAATTTTGAATTTGATTTTGAATTTAATTTTGATTTTGATTTTGAATTTGATTTTGAATTTATTTTTGAATTTAAATTTTAATTTTAATTTTGAATTTGAATTTGAATTTGATTTTGAATTTGAATTTATTTTTGAATTTAAATTTTAATTTTAATTTTAATTTTGAATTTTGAATTTGAATTTGAATTTGAATTTTGATTTTGAATTTGATTTTGAATTTGATTTTGATTTTGAATTTTGATTTTGAATTTGAATTTGAATTTGAATTTGAATTTGATTTTGATTTTGATTTTGATTTTGAATTTGAATTTGAATTTTGAATTTTGAATTTTGAATTTGAATTTGAATTTGAATTTGATTTTAAATACCTTTGTTATGGTATTTGTAATACTTCGATGTGTGTATAACATTGCCACTAATTCATGACCAGAACGAGTTGTTTGATTCTATTTCAAAAATAATAATAAATAAATTTAAATTAGAAATAAATTTGGAAATGTTTTTAAATGTTTTGTTTTTGAAATGTTTTGTTTTTAAATGTTTTGTTTTTAAATGTTTGTTTTTAAATGTTTTATTTTGAAATGCTTTATTTTTAAATGTTTTATTTTTAAATGTTTTGTTTTTAAATGTTTTATTTTTAAATGTTGTGAAATGTTTTATTTTTAAATGTTTTATTTTTAAATGCTTTGTTTTTAAATGTTGTTAAATATTTTATTATTAAATGTTTTGTTTTTAAATGTTTTATTATTAAATATTTTATTTTTAAATGTTTTGTTTTTAAATGTTTTATTATTAAATATTTTATTTTTAAATATTTTGTTTTTAAATATTTTGTTTTGAAATGTTGTTAAATGTTTTATTATTAAATATTTTATGTTTAAATGTCGAAATTTTTTTTTCGGTTAATTTTTTATTTTAAAAAATTTATATATATTTTTTTTTTTCAATTATTTCTCAAAAAGATTTTTTTTTCTTTTGGTAAATTTAATAAAAAAAACAAAAACAAAAACAAAAAAAATAAAACTAACAAATTGATCGATTAATTCAATTTCTTTAGAAAGAGGAGAATCTTGAAAAGCAAGACGATCTCGAAATTGAAGAGAATCGTTGCCTTCATAACTCAAAACTGGAGACATTGCTTCTATATTTGGTGTGTCATCAATAAAATGTAATTGCATTAACTTATTAACCGGATTTTGAGGATTCATTGGTTGTGCCATTCTTTTAATAAAATTATAAAAGAAAAAAAAAATGAAAAAGAAAAAAATGAAAGAAGAAAAAAATAAAAATGAAAAAAAAAAAAGAAAAAATTTTTTAACAAATCATTTTTTATCAAAATTACTCATAAAAAAAAAATTTAATTAAAGATTTTGTTATTTATTTTTTTTTTATTTAGATTTAATAGTTTAAAAATCGAAAAGCTGTTTCTTTTTCTTCAATTAATTCTTTTGCACTTTCTTCCATTTTTTTCTTTGTAAATTCTTCAATTTTTAAATTTTTTATAATTTGCCATTCTGAATTAAAGCAAACAACAGGAAAAGAATAAACAATATCTCTTGGAATTCCATAAGATCCATCTGAAATTACACCAAAAGAAGTAATTGAATTTGACTAAGCAAAAAAATAAAATAAAAAGCAAAAAAGTGGAATTTTAACGGAAAAAAAAATTTTTTTTTTTCTTGTTTAAAATTTACAGGAGTTCCTTGAATCCAATCTCTCATATGATCACAAATAGCTTGAGCTGCTGAAGCTGCTGAAGATAAACCTCTTGCATTAATAACAGTTGTTCCTCTTTGTTGAATTAATTCGATAAAATCTTTTTGGATCCATGTTTTATCTTTAATAACTTCTTCAACTCGAATTTCTTCATCATTTTCATTATCGATTTCATCATCTTCATTTATAAAATAAGCTTGAGATACATCAGGAAATTGTGTTGAACTATGATTTCCCCATATTATTACATTTCGAAGTGTTGAAACATTACGATTTGCTTTTAATGCTATTTGATATTTGGCTCGATTAAGATCAAGTCTTGTCATTGCACAAAAGTTACTATTTCTAATTCTTGGTGCATTTTTCAAGCAAATTAAACAATTTCTATTAAAATTTCAATAAAAATTAAAATTCATTTTAAAATTAAAATTAAAATTAAAATTTAAAATTAAAATTAAAATTAAAATTAAAATTAAAATTAAAATTTAAATTTAAAATTAAAATTAAAATTAAAATTAAAATTAAAATTAAAATTAAAATTAAAATTAAAATTAAAATTAAATTTAATATTAAAATTCAAATTTATAAAATTAAAATTAAAATTAAAATTAAAATTAAAATTAAAATTAAAAATAAAATTAAAAATCGGATAAAAATTAAAATTAAAATTAAAATTTAAAATTAAAATTAAAATTAAAATTAAAATTAAAATTAAAATTAAAATTAAAATTAAAATTAAAATTAAAATTAAAATTAAAATTAAAATTAAAATTCGGATAAAAATTAAAATTGAAATTAAAATTAAAATTAAAATTAAAATTAAAATTAAAATTGAAAATCGGATAAAAATTAAAATTAAAATTAAAATTAAAATTAAAATTAAAATTTGAATTTATACGTGTTTGCTGGATTTCCAACAACTAAAACCTTAATTCTTCTATCTGCATATTCATTAATAGCTCTTCCTTGTTCTTCAAAAATTTTAGAATTTGCTTCTATTAAATCTTTTCTTTGCATATTTTTCCCTCTTGGTTTTGCACCAATAAGTATAGCGTATTGACATTTTTCAAAAGCAACTTTCAAATCTGTTGTAATTGTAATAGATTTCAAAGAAGAAAATAAACATTCTTCTAATTCCATTTGAAGAGCTTTTTAAATTGAATTTAAAATTAAAATTAAAATTAAAATTAAAATTAAAATTAAAATTAAAATTAAAATTAAAATTAAAATTAAAATTAAAATTAAAATTAAAATTTAAAATTAAAATTAAAATTAAAATTAAAATTAAAATTAAAATTAAAATTAAAATTAAAATTAAAATTAAAATTAAAATTAAAATTTAAAATTAAAATTAAAATTAATATCAAAATTAAAATTAAAATTAAAATTAAAATCAAAAATTAAAATTAAAATTAAAATTAAAATTAAAATTAAAATTAAAATTAAAATTAAAATTAAAATTAAAATTAAAATTAAAATTAAAATTAAAATTTAAATTGAATTTAAAATTAAAATTAAAATTCAAAATTAAAATTAAAATTAAAATTAAAAATAAAATTAAAATTAAAATTAAAATTAAAATTAAAATTTAAATTTAAAATTTATTATTAAATGGTTTACCTTCAAGTAAAGGAAATGCAGGTTCAATATCAAGTAATGCTAAATTAATTAATTGACTTTTGCCAAATATTTCACCATTAGCAACTTTAAATGCAACAATTTGACCAATTTGACCAGCAGCACCTGTAATACAAACATGAAGAGGTTTCATTTTAAAGAATAAAGAAAGAGAAAAAAATGATTTTTATTTTTAATTTTTAATTTTTCATTTTTAATTTTTTAATTTTTTAATTTTTTCATTTTTTCATTTTTCATTTTTCATTTTTTCATTTTAACTGATGACATTTTATCAAGAATTATGTTTAGATATTTTAGATTCATTTGGAAATGTAACAAAAACAATAGCAGAAACTTTACTTCGCCAAGGAGCATCACAAATAAGTGATATTTCAAAAGCAACATTACTTCCACCTCATGAAGTTAGAATTGGATTAGCAACTCTTTATACACATAATATTGTTAGCAAAACTAAAGAAGGTTATAAGATTTTTCCTCTTCATATTCTTTCAAGACTTAGATTTCCTCAGTTTATTCATCTTGTTAAAAAAAAATATAAGAAAAAATCTCATCCTGTTATTGTTGAATATCTTCTTATTGTTGGTACTTCTTCTGCTGCAAAAATTATCGAGGATTTAACAACTCCAAATAATAAATATACAAAAGGTTGAAAATAATTCATTTCAAATTTAATTTATTTAATTTAATTTGATTTAATTTAATTTAATTTAATTTAATTTAATTTGATTTAATTTAATTTAATTTGATTTAATTTAAATATTTAATTTAATTTAATTTAATTTAATTTAATTTGATTTGATTTAATTTAATTTAAATATTTGATTTAATTTGATTTAATTTAAATATTTAATTTTAATTGATTTAATTTAATTTAATTTGATTTGATTTAATATAATTTAATTTAATTTAATTTAATTTAATTTAATTTGATTTAATTTAATTTAATTTAATTTAATTTAATTTAATTTAATTTAATTTAATTTGATTTAATTTAATTTAATTTGATTTAATTTAAATATTTAATTTAATTTAATTTAATTTTATTTAATTTGATTTAATTTAAATATTTAATTTAATTTGATTTAATTTGATTTAATTTGATTTGATTTAATTTAATTTAATTTAATTTAATTTAATTTAATTTAAATATTTGATTTAATTTGATTTAATTTAAATATTTAATTTAATTTAATTTAATTTAATTTAATTTGATTTGATTTAATTTAATTTTATTTAATTTGATTTAATTTGATTTGATTTAATTTGATTTAATTTGATTTTAATTTGATTTAATTTAAATATTTAATTTAATTTAAATATTTGGTTTGGTTTAATTTAATTTAATTTAATTTAATTTAATTTAATTTGATATTTAATTTGATTTAATTTAATTTAATTTAATTTAATTTGATTTAATTTAATTTAAATATTTGATTTAATTTGATTTAATTTAATTTAAATATTTGATTTAATTTGATTTAATTTAATTTAATTTAATTTAATTTAATTTAATTTAAATATTTGATTTAATTTAAATAGAAATCTTCACTCAAATAGAAATTCAACAAGCAATTAATGAACTTATCCGTGATTTATTAATTATTGATCCAAGTTATAGTATTTTTACACAAATTCAAAATCCAGATAACAAAAGATTTGCTGAAAAAAAAACAGAAGAAATTGAAGAAAAAGCAAAATCTAAAAAAAGAAAGAAAAAAGAAATAAATGAATATGAACCTATTAAAATTGAAATTAACACAGAAACTGTTAGGAAATTTCATTCTTTAGATTTTGTAGATTTTTTATTATATTTTTTATTATATTTTTTATCCGATTTTTTTTCATTTTCAAAATTACTTTTTGAATTTTTAAAATTAGGATGCAAAAAATTATTTAAATACTATCAATGAGGAAAATATAGAAACTAATGAAGAAATAACAAATTTAGACAATCAAAATGAAATGAAAGAAAATGTTGAAAAAAGCAAAAAGGAAAATAAAGAAGAAGATGAAAAAAATAAAGAAAATGAAGATGAAAAAAAGAAATCAAGGAAATCAAAATCAAAAAAATCAAAACACAAACATGAACATAAACATAAGCATAAACATAAGCATTCAAAATCAAAAGAGAAATCCAAAAAGGAAAAATCCAAAAAGAAGAAAATTGATCAAATCAAATCAAAAATGGAAATTATTCAAGAAAATAAATCACAAGTTCATATTGATAATTCAGCAATTATTCTTCAAATAAATTTATCACATTTTATTACACTTTATAGGAATCATTTAATTACAAAATATATTTCAAATACTGTTAGAGAAGATATTGGTGAAGCAGCTTCAGCTATTTTAGATATTGTGAATTTTGCAGAAATGAATTATAAACTTACAAATATAAAAGGATTGGAAAAATATGAAAATTTACATTTTCAATGTAGTTATTATTAAATAATAATAAATATTAAATAATAATAATAATAATAATATTAAATAATAAATAATATTAAATAATAATAAAATAATAAATAATAATAAATAATAATATTAAATAATATTAAATAATAATATTAAATAATAAATAATATTAAATAATATTAAATAATATTAAATAATATTAAATAATATTAAATAATAAATAATAATAATAATAAATAATATTATTAAATATTTTTTATTCACAATAGTCTCTTTTTCCAGAAAATGCCTTTTGAAAATCTTCCCAGAATCAAATTCACAAAGACCACAACATAATAAAATAATTGATATTTTATGTGATGAAAGAATTCGGTTATTAAGAGACATCGAACTTGAATCACTTCTTCAATCTCACAAAAGCAAAAACAATTCAAAAGTTTTTACATCAGAAATTCTTAAACAACGTTCTTCAAATTTAGTTTTTGATTTATCAACAATTTCTCAAAAAATGAAAGAAAGAATTTTAAGTGGAATTGTTTCTAAACGTTTTGGTTCAAAATCCTTTAGAATATTTAATTTATTACTTCGTAAAGGAATGTTAGAAGAAAAAATCATTGCAAATATGACTTTATTTTCTCCTCAAGAAACAAAACAAGAATTATATCGACTTCTTCAAGAAAAAGTTGTTTTTCTTCAAGTAAATTAATTTTATTCCAAAAAATTTTTTTCCGATTTTGAAAAATTTTAATTTTTAAATTAAAATCAAAAGCCAATTCCTCGTTCAAGTGATAATTCTCATGCTAGAGCTCTTTATCTTTGGAAAGTTAATTTTGATTTATTTGCTCAACAAAATCTTGATAAAATTCATCAATCTGCTCATAATTTATTAATTAGAATGACTTATGAATTAATGAAAGGTAAAAATTAAAATTAAAATTAAAATTAAAATTTAAAATTTATTTGATTTTTTTTTAGCTGAAAATTTAAATAAGAAAGAACTTCAAGGTCTTTTAACTGATGAAGATAAAAATAATCTTTCAAATCTTGGAAATAAAGTTATGTGTCTTGAAAATGCAATTCTTCAACTTGATAAAGAAATGACTGTTTTAAGAGATCTTTAAATAATTTTTCATTTTAAAATTTAAAATTAGAAATTTGATTTCTTTACTTTTATTTTTCTGATTTTAATTAATTTAAATAATAAAAATCAATTATTTAAGAAATAAAGATAAAAAGAAAAAGGAAAAAACAAAAGATTTTATTTCCTTATTTTTAAAATTTCAAATTAAATCAAATTAAATCAAATTGTTTTTTTCTTTCTTTTTTTTTTGAAGAAAAAAATTGAGGAACAAAATTCAAATGATTAAAAAAGATATTTTTGGATAAAATTATAAATTGGAATTAATTCATAAAATTTTTTTCTTCTTTTTTCTTCTTTTTTTTTTCTTTTTGAGTTGAAGAAATTTTTAAAAGATGTTCTATTTAATTTTGTTTAGAAGAAAATTTTTCAGCAAAAAAACGAACATCTTCATCTTTATCTTTTTTAAGTTCTTCAAAACAAGGATAAATTTTCTGTTCTAAAGTTTCTGTATCAAGAAAAGCTGAAATTTCTCCTAAAACTTGTGCTAAACTAAATCTAACATTTGGAACTGAATCTTTTTGTGCTAAAAGGATATTTGGAATAATTTTTTGTTTTAAAATTTCTTTATTAAAAACTGGAGCAAGTAACTAATTTTCAAATAATTTTCAAATAATTTTCAAATAAATTTTAATTTTAATTTTCAAATAAATTTTAATTTTAATTTTCAAATAAATTTTCATTTTAATTTTCAAATAATTTTCAAATAAATTTTAATTTTCAAATAAATTTCAAATAAATTCTAATTTTCAAATAATTTTCAAATAATTTTCAAATAATTTTTAATTTTAATTTTCAAATAAATTTTAATTTTCAAATAAATTTGAATTTTAATTTTCAAATAAATTTTAATTTTCATTTTCAAATCAATTTTAATTTTAATTTTAATTTTAATTTTCAAATAAATTTTAATTTTAATTTTCAAATAAATTTTTAATTTTAATTTTCAAATCAATTTTAATTTTAATTTTAATTTTAATTTTAATTTTAATTTTAATTTTCATTTTAATTTTCAAATAATTTTTAATTTTCAAATAAATTTCAAATAAATTTTCATTTTAATTTTAATTTTCAAATGAATTTTAATTTTAATTTTTATAATTACAGAAGTTGTTTTAAGTCCAGTTTCTCTAATTAAATAATTCGAATCAGAAATTAAAGATAAAATTTTTTCTAAAAGTTTTTGTTCAACCCAATCTGAACCAAGAAATCCACATAATTTAAATAAATTTTGAGCAGCAACATCTCTAATAATTGAAACAGGATCTTTTAACCAATTAAAATATAAATCAGCAATTTTATCATCTATTAAAGTAATTCCCTATTAATTGAAATTGATTCAAAAAAAAATTTATTTTTAAATTGTTTTTTTTTTTAAATAAAATTATTTTCAATTTGAAAAAGGTTTTTTTTTACAATATTTTCTGAAGGTAAATTTGGAATAAATTCAATTATAGTTTTTCTAATTCTCCATTGTGGATCATCAGATAATTTAATAATAGAAGGAAATATTTCTTTTGCAAGTGATTCTACTCCAATAACATTTGTAATTTCTTTTAATTTAGAAATAACTGCTAATCGTACTTGATATTTTTCTTCTGATAACATTTCTAAATATAAGGGTAATAAATATTTCATTGTTAAATCTTGTCCCAATATTGTTGATAAAGAAGAAATAGAAGAAGCAAATCCAGCTTTTTTGAATGAATTAAAAAAAGTAGAATATAAATTATTTTAAAAATTATTTTTTAAATTATTATATAAATTATTTTTTAAATTATTATATAAATTATTTTTTAAATTATTTCATAAATTATTTTATAAATTATTATATAAATTATTATATAAATTATTTTTAAATTATTATATAAATTATTTTATAAATTATTTTATAAATTATTTTATAAATTATTTCATGAATTATTTTTTAAATTATTTTATAAATACCTTTTGTGTTTGTGGACTTTTCATTTATCATTTCTGAACAAACTGGAATAATTTCATTCACTATAACATCTGGAAATTCATGAATATATGAACAAAATTCATCAATTTTATAAGAAGTTCTAGTTCTAACTTCCCCTTCATTATCAGAAATTAATTTCACAAATATTGGAACAATAATTTTAACAACAATTTGAGGTTCAATATTATGCTCAAGCTATTTAAAAAAAAGGAAAAATGTGTTTTTTTTTCAAAAATAAAAAGAAATTGTTTTGAATATCAAATAAACAACAAACTTCACAAATTTGTTCCGCTAATGAATAGCGTACTCGCCATGAACGATCTTCAACAAGAGATTCCAATATAGGAAGAATAAATTGTGATATTTCATTCTCAGAATGAAAAAGTTTCAATAAAGAAATGCAAACATCAATAGATAACAAACGAACACTATCCTCATCATCATTTGCAATTATTTTAACAAGAGGAAGTAGATGTTCTTGAACTATCTCAGAATCTGCAATTCTAACAATTTCCTAATGTTTTTAATTAATGGATTAAAATTCTTTTTTTTTTCTTTTGGATTTCAATAAATTATAATTATGATCACAAACAGAAAGAGATTTTGCAGCTGCTCTACGAACCATTGTTGTTTCATTTTCAACTAAATCACTAAGAGCACTTAATTGTTAAATAAATTAAAAGTATTTTCAGGATATTTAAGCTGAATTATAATTCTTTTTTTTTTTTTTGATTTTGAAATTGAAATGTATTATTAAATACACAATTAATGTATCTTTTTTCTCCAGTGGAACTTTTGGATAAACAAGAGGCATTAGTTGTAAAGCAGAAATACGAGGAGAAAACCATTCTCCTGATTGTAGTTCATTAACAAGAGTAAATAAATGTGTTTCAATTTCTTTATCAGTTAATTTTTCTGCAATTCGAGAAATAGAATCAACACTCTTTCATTATTTATTTTTTAATTCATTTTTAATTTAAAAGAAGAGAAAAATTGTTTAATTTCTTACTTTTTCTCTCACAATAGATTCCTCAACTGTAAGAAAATTCTTTAAAAGAGGAACTAAAACATAAACATATTTTTCTTCAATAAAATTAACTAATTTCCCAATTTCTTCAGCAAATGTTGAAAGTATTTCATCTTCATCAGAATCGTCAATAGATTCTATTAATTTATTAATAATTTATAAATAATTTATAACGATTTAATTTTTTTAAATAAATAAATAACAAACCACTAAGTGTTGGAATTAGTTCTTCAAGTGTTTTTTTGGAACCAAGAATTTCTGCAATTTTTGTTGTTTTTTGTAATGCAGATAAACGAACATTTCTATTTTCATTATGTAAATCCTCTGTAAAAGTTTCAAGAGGATTTATTGTTTCTTTTTCTTTTTCTTTTTCTTTTTCTATGTCTTTTTATTTATAATTAATTTAATAATTTTATAAATAATTTTATAAATAATTTTATAATTAATTTTATAATTAATTTTATAATTAATTTAATAAATAATTTTATAAATAATTTTATAATTAATTTTATAATTAATTTTATAATTAATTTTATAAATAATTTTATAAATAATTTAATAAATAATTTTATAAATAATTTTATAATTAATTTTATAAATAATTTTAATAAATAATTTAATAAATAATTTTATAATTAATTTTATAATTAATTTTATAAATAATTTAATAAATAATTTTATAAATAATTTTATAATTAATTTTATAAATAATTTTATAAATAATTTTATAAATAATTTTATAATTAATTTTATAAATAATTTTATAAATAATTTTATAAATAATTTTATAAATAATTTTATAAATAATTTTATAAATAATTTAATAAATAATTTTATATTTAATTTTATAAATAATTTTATAATTAATTTTATAATTAATTTTATAATTAATTTTATAAATAATTTTATAAATAATTTAATAATTAATTTTATAAATAATTTAATAAATAATTTTATAAATAATTTTATAAATAATTTTATAAATAATTTAATAAATAATTTAATAAATAATTTTATAAATAATTTTATAATTAAATTTATAATTAATTTAATAATTAATTTAATAATTAATTTAATTTAAGATTAAATTTATAATTTTGATATTTTTTTAACGAATGTTTTTTTTTCTTTTTGTTTTTGGTTATTTTGTTTTTTATGTGTTGTTTTTTGTTGATATTTTGATATTTTGATATTTTGATTGAAAAAAAAATTAATTAAAATTAAATTTTAAATTAATTACCCATTTTATTCATTAGTTTTAAAAAAAAAAAGAAAGTAAAAGAAGTGATAAAAAAAAAATGAAAAAAATGAAAAAAAAAAATTTAATTTTTTTTAATTTTAAAAAACAAAAAAAAATGACTTTGAAAAGAAGAATAAATAATTAAAACAACAAAAATAAAAATAAAAATATTTTTTTTTCTCCTTTTTGTTTTTTTTAATTTTTTAATTTTTAATTTTTCATTTTTTTTTGTTTGATTGATTTTAAAAATTTTTGAAACAATGAATTTCATTTTCTTTTTTGTTTTTTTAATAATTTCTTTACATTTAATTCAAGCAACAGATTATCCAAATATGTTTGAGATATCAACAAGACCTTGGCTTTATTCTTTATCACAAAAATATGGACGTTCAATTACAAAACTCACGTATTTATTTTTATAATTAAATTTATAATTAAATTTTTATTTAATTTTATTATTTAAATTTTTAATTAAATTTTTATTTAAATTTTTTAAGTGAAATTCCTGATGCTGAATTTGAAAACCTTGCAAATCAAGGAATTGATTTAGTTTGGATGATGGGAGTTTGGCAATTAGGAGCTTATGGTAAATATTTTGAAATTATTAATTTTATAATTTTTATTTTTTTTTATTTTTTATTTAGGTCTTAATTATGATAGAACTGACCCAGACCTTTTGAATTATTATAGTCAAGTTTTACCTGGTTATACTCAAGATGATATTATTGGTTCTCCTTATGCTGTTGTTGATTATACTTGTAATTCTGAAATTGGAACAGATGATGATCTTAAATGGTTACATTCTAAATTAAATTCACTTGGAATGAAATTGATGCTTGATTTTGTAATTGATTTAATATTTAATTTATTATTTAATATTTAATATTTATTTAATTTATTATTTAATATTTAAATTAATATTTAATTTAATATTTAATTGATTTAATATTTAATTTAATATTTAATTTAATATTTATTATTTAATATTTAATATTTAATTTAATATTTATTATTTAATATTTAATATTTAATATTTAATATTTGATTTAATATTTGATATTTAATATTTTATTTATTTATTATTTAATATTTAATATTTAATATTTAATATTTATTATTTAATTTAATATTTAATTAATTTAATATTTTATTTAATATTTTATTTAATATTTAATTGATTTAATATTTAATTTAATATTTAATTGATTTAATATTTAATTTAATATTTAAATTAATATTTAATATTTAATTGATTTAATATTTAATTTAATATTTAAATTAATATTTAATATTTAATTGATTTAATATTTAATTTAATATTTAAATTAATATTTAATATTTAATTTTTATTATTTAATATTTATTATTTAATATTTAATTTAATATTTATTATTTAATATTTAATTTAATATTTAATTGATTTAATATTTTATATTTAATATTTAATATTTAATTAATTTAATATTTTATTTAATATTTAATTGATTTAATATTTAATATTTAATATTTGATTTCAAAAGGTACCAAATCATTCTGCAGTAGATTGCCCTTGGACTTCAAGTAATATGGATTATTATATTCGAGCACCAAAAGGAACAGAACCACCTTATGATCCTTCAAAATATCTTTCAAATGGAATTGGTAATTAAAATTCATTATATTTTTTTATATATTTATTTTTATATATTATTTTCATTTTAATTAAAATTAGCGTATGGAGGTGATATGTATGATGGAAGTTGGAAAGATACAGCTCAATTGTAATTTTAATCATAAATAATCAAGAATTCTTCTTTTTTTTTAATTTTACTTTTTATAATTTAATACAAAAATTTTTTGATAAAATAAAATAAAATAAATAATCAATAAGGAATTATTGGAATATGGATTTAAAAGCACAAAGAATTGCACAAATGAAACACATTGCATCTTTATCAGTAAATAAATTATAAATTAATTATAAATTATAAATTATAAATTTTTAATTCTAATTTTCATGTTAATTTAGGATGGAATGAGATGTGATATGGCAATGCTTGTAAAAAATCATTTTAAACATTTAAATTTCAACACATAAAAAAAAGAAAATATTAAAAATATAAATTAAAAATAACAAGATATTAAATGATATCATTGAACAAGCTTGGGGAACACAATTATCTTCATGGGGTTATTCTCGACCATCAACTGAATTCTGGGCAGATGCAATTAGTGAAGTTAAACAAAGTTATCCAAACACTATTTTCTTAGCTGAAGTTTATTGGGGAAAAGAACCTGATTTAATTTCTATGGGTTTTGATTATGTTTATGATAAAACTCTTCTTGATAATCTTGCTTCTTATAATTTGGCAAATATTTGGGGTTATCTTCAAAATATGCCATATGATATTAGTCATGCAGCTAATTTTATTGAAAACCATGATGTAAATTAAAATTAAAATTATAATTAAAATTAAAATTAAAATTAAAATTAAAATTAAAAATAAAATTAATATTAAAATTATAATTAAAATTAAAATTAAAATTAAAATTTAAAATTAAAATTAAAATTAAAATCAAAATCAAAATTAAAATACAAATTATAATTAATATTAAAATTAATATTAAAATTAAAATTAAAATTAAAATTAAAATTAAAATTAAAATTAAAATTAAAATTAAAATTAAAATTAAAATTAAAATTAAAATTAAAATTAAAATTAAAATTAAAATCAAAATTAAAATTAAAATTAAAATTAAAATTAAAATTAAAATCAAAATTAAAATTAAAATTAAAATTAAAATTAAAATTAAAATTAAAATCAAAATTAAAATTAAAATTAAAATTAAAATTAAAATTAAAATTAAAATTAAAATTAAAATTAAAATTAAAATTAAAATTAAAATTATAATTAAAATTAAAATTAAAATTAAAATTAAAATTAAAATTAAAATTAAAATTAAAATTAAAATTAAAATTAAAATTATAATTAAAATTAAAATTAAAATTAAAATTAATATTAATATTAAAATTAAAATTAAAATTAAAATTAAAATTAAAATTAAAATTAAAAATTAAAATTAAAATTAAAATTATAATTAAAATTAAAATTAAAATTAAAAATTAAAATTAAAATTATAATTAAAATTAAAATTATAATTAAAATTAAAATTAAAATCAAAATTATAATTAAAATTAAAATTAAAATCAAAATTAAAATTAAAATTAAAATTAAAATTATAAAATTAAAATTAAAATTAAAATTATAATTAAAATTATAGGAACCAAGAGCAGTTGCAAGATTTGGTTCCTGGCAAAAAGCAGATGCAGCAGCATTAGTAGCATTAACACTTCCAGGAATGAAATTTAGTTTTATGGGACAATGGGACGGATATCACAACAAATTAGATATTCATTTACGACGAGCTGAATCTGAATCTGCAGTAGCTGATGTTCAAAGTTTCTATTCAAAATTTATACCAATGATTTCAGAAGATGTTTTTTTAAAAGGAACTTATAGTTTAATTACAGGATGTGATAATAAAAATCAGTTATTGACTTGGAAATATTATCATGAAAACCAAGACGGAACTTATGATAAGAGATTGTGTGTTATTAACTTCACTGGTTCAACAGCTTATGGTCATGTTGTTGTTTCTGATGCTTATGGAAAAGATGGAAGTGATAATATTGATATTACTGAATTATTCACTGGAACTGTTTATCAAAGATCTGCTAGTCAAATGAGAAGTGAAGGATTAACTGTTATCATTGATCCTTGGTTTGCTCAAATTTTCTCTTATTAATCAAATAATTCTTTAAAACTAAAACGGAAATTTTTTTTTTGATTGATTTTTTTTTTGATTGATTGAATTTTTTTTCAAAACAAAAAATTTTCATTCCAAAAAAATTATTTTCATTTTCTCATTTTTGATTCTTTTTTTTTTTTAAATGGAAAACAAAAAACAAATTACAGAAATTCAAAAAATTTGTTTAATTGGAGAAAAGAATTGTGGAAAATCAACTTTGGTTCATAAATTTTTAACTGGAAAATTTGAAGAACTTAGAGCAACAATTGGAGGTAAAATAAAATTTAATTCAAAAACAAAAAACAAAAACAAAAACAAATTTTATTTAATTAATTAATTAATTAATTATTTATTTATTTATTTAAAAAGGTTTTGCTCAAAGAAAAATACCTTTTGGTTCAATTGAAGTAATTTAGAAAAAAATTCAAAATCAATTTAAAATTTTTTTCAATTTTATTTTATGAAAGGTTGAAATTCAAATTTGGGATACTTATGATCAAGAAAGATTTGGAAAATTAGCTCCAATGTATTATCGTGGTGCAAGAGCTATTTTAGTTGTTTTTGATATTACAAAATATGTAAAATTTGGAATGATATTTTTAAATTTTTTCATTCCAAAAAAAAAAGTGGAATTGATTTGATTTAAATATTATTTTTTTATATTCAATATTTGATTAAAAGGATACTTTTTTGAAAGCTGATCAATGGCTTAAAGATTCAATTGAAAATAATTCAAATCCACATATAATTTTGATTGGAAATAAATCTGATTTAGAATTTGAAAGGAAAGTAGAAACAACCGAAGCTGAAGAATATGCCAAAAAAGTTAATGCAATTTATTTTGAAACTTCATCAAAAAATGGTCAAAATGTTAAAGAAATTTTTATTGAAGCAGGTATAATGATTAATTTTAGAATTGAATTAAAGTTTTTGGATTGATATAAAATTGATATAAAATTAATATAAAATTGATATAAAATTGATTTAGAATTGAATTAAAGTTTTTGGATTGATATAAAATTAATTTAAAATTGATTTAAAATTGATATAAAATTAATATAAAATTGATTTAAAATTGATTTAAAATTGATTTAAAATTAATATAAAATTGATTTAAAATTGATTTAAAATTGATATAAAATTGATATAAAATTGATATAAATTTGATATAAATTTGATATAAAATTGATTTAAAATTGATATAAAATTGATTTAAAATTGATTTAAAATTGATATAAAATTGATTTAAAATTGATTTAAAATTGATTTAAAATTGATTTAAAATTGATATAAAATTGATATAAAATTGATTTAAAATTGATATAAAATTGATTTAAAATTGATTTAAAATTGATATAAAATTGATATAAAATTGATATAAAATTGATTTAAAATTGATTTAAAATTGATTTAAAATTGATATAAAATTGATTTAAAATTGATATAAAATTGATATAAAATTGATATAAAATTGATATAAAATTGATATAAAATTGATATAAAATTGATATAAAATTGATATAAAATTGATATAAAATTGATATAAAATTGATATAAAATTGATATAAAATTGATTTAAAATTGATTTAAAATTGATTTAAAATTGATATAAAATTGATATAAAATTGATTTAAAATTGATTTAAAATTGATATAAAATTGATATAAAATTGATTTAAAATTGATATAAAATTGATATAAAATTGATATAAAATTTTTGGATTGATATAAAATTGATTTAGTGAATTATATTAGATTTATAAATTTAATTTAAAATTGATTTAATGAATTATATTAGATTCGTTTTAAAATTCAGAGTTAATTGATCAATTAAATTATTCGATTAAAAAGATTTACCACTTAAACTAAATATTATTATTAGAAATTAAAATTTGAAATAAATCTCTATTTTATTTTAATTTAGATTTGAAAATTTTTTCGTAAATAAACTGATCAATTCTTATTTATTCTTATTATTCTTATTATTCTTATTATGGATTAATTGATCAATAATAAATTTATTATTTTATTTAAAAATAAAAATCGAATGAAAAAATAAATAAAAATTAACAAAAAAATAATCAAATAAATTAAATTAAATTAAATTAAATTAAATTAAATTGTTTTAAATCTTTTAACTCTATTTTAAGCTAAATTCACTTTAATTGATTTGGAAAAAAATCCAGAAAAAGTAAAAATGAAAGATAATGAGGAAATGGAATTAAAAATTTACGATCCAAAAATTGAAAAAAAAAGTTGTTGTTTTTAAAAAGAAAAATTTGGAACAAAAATTAAAAAATTAAAAAAAAACATTAAAATATAAATAAATTTTAATTGAAAAATTGTATTTGTTGTTGTTTTTTGTTATTAAATTAAATTAAAAAAAGATCAATTATCTTTTTAATTTTAATTTTGTTTTGAATTATAATTTTATTTTAATCACTTTTTTCTTATTCATTTTAAAGTTTAAGTTAATTAAATTTTATTAATTTTTTGGTTAAAATTCTTATTAAAAAAATATTTAAAAAATGCCCCCAATTAATTAAATTAAAAAAATTAAATTAAAATTTAAATTAAAAAAATTTTTTTTATTTTTTTCTTTTTTCATTTTCTTTTTTCTTTTATTTTCTCTATTTTTCTTTTCTTTTTATTTAAAGTAAAATATAAATTTCTTACTTATTTTTTATTTAAAAATAATTTAAAAAAAAAAATAAGAAAAAGATTTAATTAAAAAAAAAAAATTTAATTTATAATTTATAATAATTTTAATTTTTAAATCAAAAGAAAGGAATTATTTATAGTTTTCCTTCTTTTTTTTTCTTTCAAAATTTTATTAATTAAAAAAATTTTTTTTTATTTAAATAATTTTTATTAATTAAAAAAAAATTTTTTTTGTTTTAATTGAAAATTTTCATTTTTATTTTCCTTTTTTTTCTTCCAAAAAAAAAAAAAAAAACAAAACAAAACAAAAACTTAAAATAAAAGATTCAATCTCATAAAAATGAAACGTTTAAAGTTAGTTTGTGTTGGTGATGGTCAAACAGGAAAAACATGCATGTTAATTACATTCGCTAAAGATGAGTAAGCAACTATTCAGAACTTCACAAACAAATTATAATAAAAAAAGTTTTCGAAATTAATTCCAATTTTATTTCTATCAATTTTTTTTATCATTTATTATTATTATTATTATTGAATAAATGAGAAAAAAAAATATTAAAAAAAAAAATTACAAAAAAAAGAAAAAAAGAAAAAGAATAATTCAAATTTAAAAATATTTTAAATTCTAATTTATTTTCCATTTTGAAATTTATTTTGAAATTTATTTTGAAATTTATTTTGTATTTATTTTGTATTTATTTTGTTCCCTTTTTGGAATTATTTTTCAAAAAAAAAAAGATTTCCAGCAATTTATGTTCCAACTGTTTTTGAAAATTATATTGCTGATATTACTGTTGATGATAAAACTTATGAGCTTAATCTTTGGGATACAGCAGGTTCGCAAAATAAATAATTTCCAAAATAATTTATAATTTATAATTTATAATTTATAATTTATAATTTATAATTTATAATTTATAATATTTCAGGGCAAGAGGATTTGGATAGATTACGTCCATTAAGTTATCCTGATTCACATGTTGTTTTAATTTGCTTTGCTATTGACAGTCATATGTCATATGATAATGTTAAACTCAAAGTAATTTTCATTTTTTTTTAAAACACAAACAACCGAAAAAAACTCACATTTCCCCAATAACCACTTTAAAATTTATTAATTATTTAATTTATTAATTTAAATTTTATTAATTTTTAGTGGATTAAAGAAGTCCGACATTATTGTCCCAAAGTCCCAATTCTTTTGGTTGGGTTAAAAACAGATCTTCGAACAGATGAAAAAGTTATTGAAACATTGAGAGAAAATGGAAAAGAACCAATAACAAATCAACAAGTAAATTATTTTTATTGAAAAAAATTTAAATTAACATGAAACGAATAAAAACAATTTAAAAAAATTTAAATTAACATGAAACGAATAAAAACAAAACAAAAATAAAATTGAATTGAATTAAATAAATTTTTACCAATCATTTTTAGGGAGAATCACTTGGAAGAGACATTAAAGCTTGGAAATATGTTGAATGCTCAGCAAAAACAGGAGATAATTTGAAATTTGTTTTTGAACAATCAGTTAGAGCAGCTTTGGAAAAACCGACTAATTCTGGTCATTGTCTTCTTCTTTAAAATCAAAAACTAAAACTAATTCTCTCTAATTTCCAAAGAGTTGTGATCTCTTTTTCAAAAAATCTTTTTTTACTTTTTTGCTTTTTTTACTTTTTTTGCTTTTTCTTTTCTTTTCTTTTCTTTTCTTTTCTTTTCTTTCTTGTTTCTACCTTCTTTTTTTTTTTGGGTTTCTCTCAAAATTTTTATGCGTTTCTTTTCCAAAATAAAACCAAAATCACTTTATTTACGAAATAATAAAAAATTTTTTTTTAATTTAATTTTATTTAATTATTATTTTTTAAGAATTTTTTTTCATTTTTTTCTTTTTGCTTTTTTATTTTTTATTATTTGATTTTTTTTGACGTTTCAAATTACTTAATTAAAATTAAGAACAAAATGACAACTAAAGAATTAAAAGGAATTCAAATACAAAAATTTCGAACAGATAAAGTAGGATTTATAGTTAATCCTAAATCAGGGAATGGACGAGCGAAAAAGATATGGCCAGGAATAGAAAAAAAGATCAAGAAATTATTTACAAATTATTTAATAAAAAAAACAACGAAAGCAGGAGATGCAAGAAAATTTGCAAGTGATTTAATAAAAGAGGGGTATACAACAATATGCGCGGCCGGAGGAGATGGAACAACACATGAAGTTTTCAACGGTATAATGGACGCAACACATGAAAACCCATCTTTAATCAAGAGAACCAAAAAAAACCGCAAAAAATTACCAAATATTTCATTTGCAATTTTGCCAATTGGAACTGGTTGTGATTGTATTAGATCTTTCGGTGTTGGTGATAATAAAGCTTCTGTTGATGAATGTTTGCAAGCTATTATTGATGGTATGTGTGGTTATATTGATATAGGAAAATGTAAATGTATTGATGATGATGGAAATCCTGCGATAAGATATTTCTTTAATATTAGCTCTTTTGGAGGTGATTAATCATTCTTTTTCTTTCCATTTGTGAAATCATATCTGGATTTTAATAATTAATTTTATAAATAATTTTATAAATAATTTTATATTTAATTTTATAAATAATTTTATAAATAATTTAATAAATAATTTAATAAATAATTTAATAAATAATTTTATATTAATTTAATAAATAATTTTATATTTAATTTTATAAATAATTTTATAAATAATTTTATAAATAATTTTATAAATAATTTTATAAATAATTTTATAAATAATTTTATAAATAATTTTATATTTAATTTTATAAATAATTTTTATATTTAATTTTATAAATAATTTTTATAAATAATTTTATAAATAATTTTATAAATAATTTTACATTTAATTTAATAAATAATTTTATATTTAATTTTATAATTAATTTTTATATTTAATTTTTATATTTAATTTTATAAATAATTTTATATTTAATTTTATAAATAATTTTATAAATAATTTAATAATTTTATAAATAATTTTATAAATAATTTTATATTTAATTTTATAAAATAATTTTATAAATAATTTTATAAATAATTTTATAAATAATTTTATAAATAATTTTATAAATAATTTTATAAATAATTTTATAAATAATTTTATAAGTAATTTTATAAATAATTTTATAAATAATTTAATAAATAATTTTATAAATAATTTAATAAATAATTTTTATATTTAATTTTATAAATAATTTTATAAATAATTTTATATTTAATTTTATAAATAATTTTATAAATAATTTTATAAATAATTTTATAAATAATTTTATAAATAATTTTATAAATAATTTTATAAATAATTTTATAAATAATTTTATAAGTAATTTTATATTTAATTTTATAAATAATTTTATAAATAATTTAATAATTAATTTTATAATTAATTTTATAATTAATTTAATAAATAATTTTATATTTAATTTTATAAATAATTTTATAAATAATTTTATATTTAATTTTATAAATAATTTTATATTTAATTTTTATAAAATAATTTTATAAGTAATTTTATAAATAATTTTATATTTAATTTTATAAATAATTTTATAAATTAATTTTATATTTAATTTTATAATTAATTTTATAAATAATTTTATATTTAATTTTATATTTAATTTTATAAATAATTTTTATATTTAATTTTTATAATTAATTTTATAAATAATTTTATAAATAATTTTATAAATAATTTTATTAATAATTTTATAAATAATTTTATATTTAATTTTTATAAATAATTTTATAAATAATTTTATATTTAATTTTATTAATAATTTTATATATAATTTTATATTTAATTTTATAAATAATTTTATATTTAATTTTATAAATAATTTTATATTTAATTTTATAATTAATTTTATAAATAATTTTATAAATAATTTTATAAATAATTTTATAAATAATTTTATAAATAATTTTATAAATAATTTTATAAATAATTTTATAAATAATTTTATAAATAATTTTATAAATAATTTTTATTAATAATTTTATAAATAATTTAATAAAAATAATAAATAATTACATAAATAATTTTAATAAATAATTTTATAAATAATTTTATATTTAATTTTATAATTAATTTTATAAATAATTTTATATTTAATTTAATATAATTTTATAAATAATTTTATAAATAATTTTTATAAATAATTTTATAAATAATTTTATAAATAATTTTATAAATAATTTTATAAATAATTTTATAAATAATTTTATAAATAATTTTATAAATAATTTTATAAATAATTTTATAAATAATTTTATAAATAATTTTATAAATAATTTTATAAATAATTTTATAAATAATTTTATAAATAATTTTATATTTAATTTTATAAATAATTTTATAAATAATTTTATAAATAATTTTATAAATAATTTTATATTTAATTTTATAAATAATTTTATAAATAATTTTATATTTAATTTTATATTTAATTTAATATTTAATTTAATAAAATTTATTCAAAAAAAATTAGGTTCTGCAATGATTGCATATAATATGAATAGAACATCAAAAGCATTAGGTTTCATTTCTTATATTTGGGCTTCTTTCCTTGTTGGAATATCATTCAAAATGCCAACAATATTTTATAGATTTGTAGGACCTGATTCAATTGATCCAAAAAGAAGATTAGATGGTGAAGAACAAGAATTTTCTTATTTTGATGATGAAGATCAAGAAGAAGATAGTTCAAACTCAAATGAAAATTCAGAATTAGAAATTAATAATAAAAATTTGGAAGATTCTCAAGAAAAAAAAGAGGAATTTAGTGAATTTAAAAGAGAACAAGTTATGTTTTTCAATATTTGCAATGGAAGTACTTTTGGAGCAGGAATGGAAGTTGGTCCAACTGCAAATCTTGTTGATGGTTTACTTGATGTTTGTGTTGTTAGACATTTGGATGTTAATGGAGTTATAGAAATCCTTTATAAATTAAGAACAGGAACTCATGTTTCAATGGATTCTGTTTATAGTTTCAGATGTAAAAAGATTGAAGTTCTTCTTCCAAAAGATGCAATTAAATATTTGAATCCAAATTATGAAATTAAAATTGAAAATGAAAATGAAAATGAAAATGAAAATGAAAATGAAAATGAAAATGAAAATGAAAATGAAAATGAAAATGAAATTAAAAATCAAAAAGAAATCAAAATGAAAATCAAAAAGAAATTGATAGTGATAATGAAGATGATATCCTTTTAGAAACTGATACTTCTTTTTCTGAAGATGAAGATGAAAATGAAAATGATATTGATGATAATAATAATAATAATAATAACCAAAATTCCCTTTCAAACAAAAAATATGAATTTAATGAAAAACAATTTGAATTGGATTTAAAATCAATCTCAAAACAAAATATTATGATTGAATCTGAAGGTGAAATGTCTGGAAATATTTCTGCAACATTTAAAGTTAAACCTCGATTTCTTAAATTTATTATTCCTTCAAAATCTTTTCGAAAATCAGATCTTAAAGAAAATCAAAGAAAAAAATAACCGAAAAAAAAAAGGAATTTTTTCATTTTCATTTTCTTTTTCTTTTTATTTTTTTTTTTTTGAGTTTTGATTTGAATTTCTTTTTCTTTTTTCTTGAATTTTTTTCTTCTTCTTATTTTAAAAAATTTTCTTTTAAATTTTCTTTTTCATTTTCTTTTAAAAAAAGATTTAAAAGATTTCCAAATTTCTGAAAAACTTGAATCAATTCATTTCTAAGATAAATATTTCTACTTTTAAATAAACTTAAAATTTCATTATAAGCAATCTTTGTAATTTTAATAAAAGATTCTTTTTCTAATTCAAGAATTTTTTTAAAAGAAAAAATTAGAACTGGATCCCAAAAAATAAGTTCGGTATGTTTTGTTTGAGAAATTAATATATTTTCTTGTTCTGTAAATTGATTATTATTTTCAATTTGAATTTCATTTTGATTTAAATTTTCATTTTCATTTTGAATTTCATTTTCATTTTCATTTTCATTTTCAATTTGATTTTCATTTTCATTTAAATTTTCTTTGTAGTTTGTTATTGTTTGAAACTTCATTTTAATTAAATGTTTTTTCCATAATTTTCTTAAAGTTTTAAATAATAATGCTTGAATTAATTTTGGTTCAAATTTTGGTTCAATATTCTTTTGAGGATCATATAAAACAAACAAAATACTAATTAGAACTTGAATTCCTAAAGTTTCTTGTTTAAGTAAATTAGGGATTTGTTGTTGAGTAAATTCTTGACGATAAAGTCTTATTCTTAAAACCATATTTTCATTAAATGATTTTGCTGCTTTATATGATTGATTCACAGTTTTGATAAGTTTCTTAATTTCTTCCACATCCAATTTATCCAATCCAACTGCTATTAAATCATAAGCCGCTTGAATCAAATTTAATTGAGCAACACATTTGGTTTTTAAAAAGTTGAATTTTTGCTTGATTTGATTTTGCTTTTTTTGTGATCGATGAGTTCTTCTGCGATGAGGTCTGGTTCTTTTATGTCTAACTCCATCTTTGTTCTCATCATTCTCTAATTCTTGATCTTTTGGGAAATCATATTGAGAGAAAATATTTTCAAAAATAGATGTTATTGTTTGTCTTGAAAGTAGTTGTGTTATTGATAAATTTTCGTTGTTTTCAATAAGATTTTTTTCTTGTTCTTCTTTTTCTTTCAAAATGAATTCATTTTTTTGAGATTCCAAAACATTTTCTATGATTGAAGAAACAGTATTTTTTGAAAAATCTCTGATAATTTGCTTTTCACTTTTTGGATTTTCTTTGACATTTTGATTTGGTTCTTGGATTTCAAACTCAGATTGATGAGGAATTGTTAAATTCAAAAGCTCGGTAACAAATTTACAAATCCAATTCATGATTCCTGTTGTAAATGTATTACTTTTTTGTTTAATTAGATTGATTAAAGATGAAACACTTGCTGTAACTAAAGCTTCAGCATGTTGGAAAATGATATTTTTGATCAATTCAAAATATTCTGTTAATAAAAATGAAATATCATCAAATGAATTAATAAAAAGTTCTCCAACTCCTTCAATCAATTTAACACATGTAGTTTCGATCCATTCTTTTCTTCGTCTTTTTGCTTTTTTTCTTTCTTCGTCTTGATATTCAAACATTGGGAAAATTATTGATTGGAAAATTTCTTTCCAAATTTCTGAAGTGAAAAGATTTGCATTTTGTTTGAAGATATTGAAAAGAATTTGTTGTGATTTGTTTCTAATATGAACATTTGTATGTATTGATGTGATTGTTTTAAGGAGATTGCTAAACAAAGGTAACCAAAATTGTTGTGAAAAATCATTATCAAATTTTTGCAAAACTGGAACGTTTTCGTTTTGGAAATCATCTTGTGTTTGAAATATTTTGATATTTTCATTCTTTGAATTTTCTTTGATGAATTGATTTGCAAATGATCCAAAAAGATCAATGGAAGATAAACCAATTTCCATATTTTTTGTGTTTTGGGAAAAAAGTGATAAAGTTGAAACAAAATCAGAAAAGCATTTCTCAACAAAAATAACTGGTAAATAATCCTTTGCAATGGATGAAAGTGTTTGGAATGCAGAAGATAAAACAGAGTCTTGATCTTTAGAAGCTGATTGAAGAACCATAAAAACAGATTTCCAACCACTTCTAATATTTTTGGAACTTGCACGAATGATTTTATCAATACTTTCAATTGCATAATTTCTCAAATCCATTATTTTTTGATTTAGAACGATATAATGGAATGGTAATAAAACTTCTTGTTGAAAATGATAGTTTGTTAATTCATCCTTCTCCAAAAATTTTGTTGATAATTGTCTTAAACTATTTATTGCAAACATTGAAACTTTTAAATTTTCATGACAACCAAATTCATTTAAATGTCTTGAAATATATTTCCATATTTTTTTCCATGTTATTCTAATTCTATGAAGATTATAATATCCAACATCCATTAATCTTTTCAATGAAAACATCCAAGGTTCTGTTGAGGATGTGATTTCAATTTTGCTTAATTTGCACAAACTTTTCACAAAATAAATAATTGCTTCATCATTTAATGTTGCTGTATTTGTAAATATTCTATCAATACTAGTTGGATTTATTTTTGATACTAAATTTCTTGAGTTGATTTCTTCAAGTTGTTTTGAATCAATTAGTTTGATTTGTGATTTTTTTTGTGGTGTTTTAGGTTTAGATGTTCTAGAATTACAAAAAATAATATATTATTAAATTATTATTAAATTATTTTATTTTATTTTATTTATTTACTGTTCAGAAGTAGTTCCAATCATTAAATTTGTACTTTTTCTTAATTCTTCTGAAAGATTTGAACTTGAACCGATAGCTTGAAATTGTTCAAGTTGAGAAAGACATTTTAAAATTTCAAACCAACTATCTTGCAAATAATTACCATCTATTAAAAATATTAAAAATATTCAAAATATAAAAAATATTAAATATAAAATTAAAATTTAATATAAATGAATTTCTACCTAAAATTGCAATTTTAATTAATATTTTAATTGATTCAATGTTTTTAGGTTTAATTTCAGCTGTGCTTCTTAATAAAGTAAAGCTTGTTAATGATTTAACAAAAATGCTTCTTTCTAAATCCATATAAAATAATCCTGCAATTTTAATAGCATATCTAAAACCAGCAAGACATTCTTTAGCAGTTTTTATATCATCAGTTTCTTCAAGTATTGATGAAAAAGAAGCTAAAATATCTCTCCATGAAGTTTCAAACATTGGTCTTGCATGAGCAATATGAGTTGCTGTATAAAATAAAGGATCATTAAATAATGTTTGTTGATTAAATAGTTCTTGAGATTTTTGGATCATTTTTTCACTTTCTTGAAGAAATAATTCGACTTTTTGTTTTGGAGTTAAAAATTCTAAATAATTTATAAAAAAGAAAATATTAAATTTTTTGAAATTTGAAATTAGAGATTTTTTCTAAATTTTTCTACCATCTCTTTGAGAAAGATGAAACTCTTTTTCATCACCATCCATTTTCATTTCAATAGAAATAACATCATCATAAATTTTAGAAAGAAATTCAGGAGGAAGATCATTTCCAGAATCAATTCCTCTATTATTAGAAATAAATTCTTCTTTTGTCATTTTATTCTTAATTCTAGAACTATGCGCATCAGTATGAAGCATAATAACAGCATAAGCCATTACATAAGCAGTATCTGCACTTGAAAAAATATGTGGATTATTTTGACAAAATTTCTCTGAAAATTTTTCCATTATTCTGTCTATTTTTTGTGATTCTCCTGGAAGTCGAAATCCTAATAAAAAGTTTCTTAACGCTGAATAAAAATCCATTCCTGTAAAATCTAATGTATCAACCCAATTATGTAAAACCTGTAAGCAAAAAGGATTAGGATTTCCTAAATATTCTCCTATTTGTAATTTGCTTAAACCTTCTGTGTTTCTCATAAAATTTGTAATTGCTTCAACTGTATTTTCTAATTGATTATTTTCAATTAAAAATGCAATTCCCTTTTTTTTTTGATTTGATTTGATTTTAAATAAATATTTTAATTTAATTAATTTAATTTAATTTAATTTACTCGTCGAGAAGAACGATTAAACAATTCAATTCCTTGTTCAAATATTTTTTTAACTTCAAATTGTTTTTCAAGAGTTTCAGGTAATTTCACATTTAATTGTGATTTTTCTTTTTTTCCAATAAAACTTTTTAAATGATAAGAAGATAATCTGAGTTGAGAAGAAACTTTTGGTTTGACAGGATGAGTATCATTATCATTAGGATTATCGTTATTATTAGTAATTTTCTGGTTTTCTGATTTTGTTTTTTCTTCTTTGTTTTCAGTTTGTGATTCACTTTGATGAGATGATTGAAATTCAGAAAATTCATCTTCTGTAGTTGAAAAATCAGAAAGATGTTTTGAATCAATTAAATTAATTTGCTTTTCATTTTCGTTTTCGTTTTCGTTGTTTTCATTTTCAATATCATTTTCGTTTTCGTTTTGATTATCATTTTGATTATGATGTAAATCCTCGCTCCAAAGCATTGTTGATTTTGTAATTGTGAATAAAATTCTCAAACAAATTCTTCGGAGCGATGTATGTTGTTCAACTGACATCCAATTTTCCATTCCTGATTTATAAATTTCACGAGACATTTTTGATAATATTTGAACTAATCGTTCAAAAATACTTGATGATATTGTTTTTGTTCCACAATCATAATTTACAAAGATATCAATTATGTTTTGAGGATCTTTGGATAAATTTAAAAAGGTTTCCAAAACATATTGTTTTTGTTGATATGTACTATGTTTACTTTCAAGAATTTGAAGGAAATTATTCAAAAGAACTCCAATTTCGTTCTTTTTTTTTAAAAAAAAGAAATATTAATATTTAAATTAAAATTAAAATTAAAATATTTTTTACTTTCAAATAATATCTAAAAATATTGAATAAGGAATTGAAAAGAGAATAAACAATTTTAAGAACAGGAATTGTTGAAGAAACTCCATTTTTTAAAACAGAAACACATAATTCTTGTTTAACTTTCAATATGAAATCTTGAGATGAATGAAATTCAATACTACTATTCAATACCATTTGATTTAAAAGCTCCAAACTTAAAATTTTTCCACGAAGACTTTCTGAATTTGGTTTTAAAGATTCTTTACAAAAATAAGAAAGAATTGAACCTCCATCTTGAATATCGTTTTGTGATATTTCTCTTGAATTATCTTGAATTAATTTATCTTTTTTCAAGTTATTTTTTTGATGTTTTTTAGTTTTGAGTTTAATATTTTTATCTTCATCAATAACTTGAGGTTTTGTTATTTGATTTTGATTTAAATTTTTTTCATTTTCATTATTTTTTGAATTTTGATTTTCCATTTCATTTTGATTTAAATTTTTTTCATTTTGATTTAAATTTTTTTCATTTTGATTTTGATTTTTGATTTTGATTTTGATTTTGATTTTGATTTTCATTTTGATTTTGATTTTCCATTTCATTTTCATTTTTGATTTTTGATTTTGATTTTGATTTTGATTTTGATTTTCATTTTCATTTTGATTTTGATTTTGATTTTGATTTTGATTTTGATTTTGATTTTGATTTTGATTTTGATTTTGATTTTGATTTTGATTTTCATTTTGATTTTCATTTTCATTTTGATTTTGATTTTGATTTTGATTTTGATTTTGATTTTGATTTTGATTTTGATTTTGATTTTGATTTTGATTTTGATTTTGATTTTGATTTTGATTTTGATTTTGATTTTGATTTTGATTTTGATTTTCATTTTGATTTTCATTTTGATTTTGATTTTGATTTTGATTTTGATTTTGAATTTGATTTTGAATTTGATTTATTTTTGTCATGCTTGGATCAAATTTTAAAACAGCATTTACTAATTGAACTAAAAGACCTTTTGCTGTTAATTGATTATTTTGATTTTTGCTTTGTGTATAAACTGCAAAAAATGTTTTTGTAATTTTTAATAAACTTTCTCCACGAATTTCAACTTTTTTATTTATAACAATTTCAAATAAAGTCTAAAAGAGAAAATTTTAATAATTTTTAATAAATTTTTAATAAATTTTAATAATTTATTACTTGAATTGCTTTTAATTTTGTAATTTCATCTGATAAATTTGAACAATGAATAATATCATCAATTGCAATATCAACAATTTGTTGAGAATTATTATCAGGAAAATAAAAATCTGGAGTAAAATAATTATAACTTGCCATTTTCTAAATAAAATGAAAGAAAAAATTTTTTTAAATTGATTTTTAAATTCAAATTCAAATTCAAATTGATTTTTAAATTTAAATTGATTTTTAAATTTAAATTGATTTTTAAATTTAAATTCAAATTCAAATTAATTTTTAAATTCAAATTGATTTTTAAATTTAAATTTTAAATTTAAATTTTACATTAAATTGAAGCAGTAATAAATTTTGAGTTTTTGAAATTAATTGCTAAATGAAATGGTTTAAAAATAATGTGTTTTGTATTGTTATCTAATTCTTCTCCAGATTTATTTCTGAAAATTTAAATAGAATTTATTTTAAAATTAAATTTTAAATTTTAAATTTTGATTTTGGATTTTGAATTGATTTTTTTACTTGGTTTTTTGAGCAAAATCTAATTTTAAAAGAAATTTAAAAGAAAAAATTGAAATGTTTAATTTTTCAGTTAAAAGAAAATAAAAATAAATTTACCTAAAGCTTGTTGACAAGATTGTTTTAAAAGTTTAAATTTCTTTGAATTTCCACACTTTCCTTGAATTTCATTAAGTGAATGTTTAAGAAAAGGAAGCATTTAAATTTAAATTAAAAAATAAAAAGAAAATCAAGAAAGCAAATTTTAATTAAGAAAAAAAATGAAAAAAAAAAATGATTAAAAAAAAATTTTATTTAAAAAAAAAAAAAAATAAAATTTTCAAAATAAAATCTTTTTTATTATTAATTTTCTTTTTTTTGATCAAGTATTTGATTTAATGAAATAATAAATGAAGTTTGTTCATTCATTTTATCACAAATTTCTTGCACTTTTACAGCATTTTTTGTTATAGAATTAAATAATTTTGAAAGATTTGTTGCAATCTAATTTTAATTTTAATTTTAATTTTAATTTTAATTTTTAATTAAAGAAATGAAAATATTTAGAATTCAAATTAGATTTATTTGTTTTACAGATTCAATTTGTTCGTGAATTTCTTGAGATTTATTTTCTTCTTCCATTTTTTTTATATATATAAAATGAGAAAAAAAATGAAATTTATATTTTTTGAAAAATATTTTTTTATTCCACTTTTTTTTTAAATTTGATTTTGAATTTGAATTTTATTTTAATTTAAATTTAAATTTGAATTTAATTTTCAATGTCAAAATAATGAAATTTATATTTTTTGAAAATATTTTTTTATTCCACTTTTTTTTTGATTTGATTTTGAATTTGAATTTGATTGAATTTAATTTTCAATGTCAAAAATAATGAAATTTATATTTTTTGAAAAATATTTTTTTATTCCTTATTTTTTCTCTTTAATTTGCTTGATTTAAAATGAAAAATCAAGAAATGGAAAAAAATAAAAAAAATGATCAAATTCAAAATGAAGAATTAAAAAAATTTATTCCAATTCTTCAACAGAAAATTAAAAAAATTGAAATTGAAATTCAACAAAAAAATGAACAAATTCAAAAAAAAGAAGAAGAAAATGAAAAGAAAAAAAAAGTAATGAATAAAAAAAAAATAATTTTTTTTTGTTCCACTTTGTTTTGATTAATAAAAAAAAAATAAATAGGATTTTCAATTAAAATTAAATAATAGAAAACTCCAAATAAAACAAAAATTGGAAAAAGATTGGGAAATTTTAGAAGCGAAATTTGAAGAAGAATTAAAAAAAATAAATGAAAAGGAAAAAAAAGAAGAAAATTTAAAGAAAAATAATTGAAAATGAATTTAATGTCAAGAAGAAAGAAATTGAAGAAGAAATTGAACATTTTGAAAAATCAGAAGAAAAAAGAAAAGAAAATGAAAGAAAATATGAGAAAATTTTTAAAGAAGAAGAAGAAGAAAAAAATCGGAAAAAAAAATTTCAAGTTGAAAATCAAAAGGAAAATTTACTCCAAGAAATGGAAGAAAAAAAAAGGAAATATATTGAAGAACTACTTGAATCACAACAAAAAGAATATATGGAAATGAAGATTTTTTACGAGAGAATAATTGAAAAAACACTTGGAATTATAAAGAAATTGAGAGAAAAATTAGTGAAAATGGAAAAAAAAAATTTTTTACAAAATCAAAAAGTTCAACAACTTGAAAATTTAACAATTCATTCAGAAATGGAAGATTTGAATAAAAAAAAACAAGATTTGGAAAGGTTTTTGATTAATAAAAAAAAAGTGGAACAAGATCTTAATTTATTTGCAAAGAAAAATAATTTGATTGAAGTTAGAAAATCTCAAATTGAATTTGAAACTGAAATTTTAACACAAAAAATTCAAGAAGCAAAACAAAAGAAAAAACAAATGGAAATTGAATTTGAAAGAGATTTAGAAGAAATTTATCAAAAATTAGCTTTAAAAAGAGACTTAATAGAAAGAAAAGTAACAAGTCTTTCTTCACAAACAACAAAATCATTTTAAAAAAAAAAATTTTTTTTTGATTTTTTTTTTTCATTTTTTTTTCTTAATCAAATTTAAAAATGATAGAAAATAAATTAAATCAAGCTTCGATATGGTTAGCAAATTTTTTAAACAAACCTGATCTAGAATTAGATCAAAAAAATGATAGAAAATTACAAATTATAGTTGGAAAAATAATAAGAAGGATTAATATTCCGAAAGAACTTAAAAAATACAAGTAAGAAATTATAAAATTAAATTACAATTATAAAATTAAAATTCATTTATAAATTAAAATTCATTTATAAATTAGTTTGGATCAAGATGAAAGATTTACACATTTGGTTACAAAATTCCGAAAACGTAAAAACACACTCAAAAGAGAAGAAATGAACGAAATGATTATTCAATTATGGGAATTTGTGGGTCAGAAAGACCAAGAAGAACAAAAGGAAGAAAACGAAAAGGAAGAACAAGAAATTGAAATGGAGAACAAAATGAACGATAAAAAAAAGGAGATTGAAGAGAAAAAAGAAAAACAAACAATAATGAATAATTTTGTAATTGGAAAAGCAACGTTTTTAGTTGAAATTTTTAATGGAGAAAACAATTGGAAAAATGGAAGAATTGATATAAGTGAGGAAAAAATAACGGTTTTTATGGAAGGATATTGTGTAAGTGAAGGCAGACTTGCACAAAAGAAGGAAGTTGAAATTCGTTTCAGTCAAGAACAAGAGATGATTATTTGCATAGTTATTAAAAAAACAAAGCGAATTATTGTGAAAATGCAGAATGAAAAAGAGCGAAAAATTTTATGGAAAACTTTCCTGATGTTTTCGCGGTACTACGGCGGTGTTCCCGAATGTGTTTCGATAGACGGGAGTATTCTTGGGGTGGAGAACGAGATCCAAGCGTTAGTTAGTCGCTGTGGAGATGAGAAAGAAGCGCGGTTTATTGTGAAGATTCTGGATTGCGAACAAAATTGGAAAGAGAATTTTTTATTGATGAATAAGAAAGAAATCAAGATTTATTCAAAAGAAGGAAACAGTTTCGAAATTGTTTGGGAAGATATTCTTGCAATAACACAAGTTGGCGATAATTCACAGCAAGGCTTCTTGAAAATTGAAGCGAAAGATGAAGTTTTTATTGTAATTTCGACAGATTCGGGACATTATAACGAGCTAATTTTAGGATGTGCTAGAAAATATATGGGCAGCTTATTTTCTAGCGATAACAAAGAATATGAACTATTGAATTTCAGTAAGAAAATGGATCATTTGGAAAGCGAGCTGGATATGGAGAATAAGGAGGAGTGGAGCCGAGTTGAGCGTAGATACAATCGGGAAAAGAGACAAAGAGTGTGTGTGACAAAGTTTAATGTGCTAACAGGGGGTCCTGAGATTCTGCGTTCAAAACCCTTTTTCCAGCGAATAAGCACAAAGTTGGGTCAAATTGAAAAGGAAAAAATGGTCTCGGAAATTTCTGAAGCGGTCGAAAACTTGCAGAAAATAGGACGTGCTGAGTTTGCGGTTGAATATACTGGCACAGAAGGTGAAGAGCTGCTTTCTGGTTGGTTCTGCATCTCGAAACAAGGCGTCGAATTGCTCAGTGACAAACGCCAGCTTGTTCTTGTAAATGACTTTTGTTCTTCCCAGAGAATGTTTCTCCATTCCACAAAAATCACATGTTTTGTACTACAAATTGACACTTCCACCTCGCTTGTCATGTTTGCGGAATCTGTTTTTTTGCGCGATGTGATTTTCAATTTCTTCCGCAAAATGCAGAATGCGCATGTCAAAATGTTTTCTGAAACGTCAGATGAAATGAGCATTTTTTTCACGCCAACCGACGTTAGTTTATATCCAGAAAATTATCCGAAAATCAAGGAAGTTCAACAGATTTTAGAGGCATCTAATCCAACAAAGCAATCTTTATTTCGGTACACGCCAGAAAACATATTCGGAGGGAAAATATTTCCTCAATTTTTTCCGGGAGAACAAACATACCCCCAAAATTTTTCTGGCGAACAAACAATCCCCCAAAATTTTTCTGTTGATAATCTTTTTTCGCGAACAATTTCGCGTGATTTTTCTGACTCCCAAACGTCATTATTTTCGTCAGCAATCCAGACGCCTACGCAAACAATGGAGCAGTTGATGCTTCACAGACGGATCAGCAGTATTGACGTTGGGGAGCTTCGGACAACGGAGGCGCATGCGAAACGGCAAGAGCAGTTGGGACGGAGTTACACGATTGCGGTTCTGGATTCTTTTTATGTTTTCCACGGACTGTGCTTTGTTAATCTTGAGCCAGACCATCTTGTTCTTGGAGCTTCCTTCACAACCGCCTATTTACAGGAAATACAATCCTTATTCCAATCTTGTTGTTGATTCTGTGGATCACCGAGTTTTCCGTTTCCACATTGACGAGCTCCAGTTTCTGAACATTGTTTTTGCCAACGGACAAACACAGAAGCTTTTTGCGCACGATTTACGGATCAAAAAGCAGTTGAACATCCATCGCAAGATCTTTGTGAAAAAAAGATACAAGTGCTGGATCATCACGTCTTCCGGAAGATGCCAAGCGGAGATTGAATTACGCCCGCATTTCTTCAAGATCAAAACGTCGGTTGAACCGAAGCTTGTTCTGGAGTATTCGTTTCCGCATCGCATTGAGGAGGTTCCTGATCGCGATGGTTATATCAAACTTTTTCTCAACGATCAACTTTATCTACTTCTTTATTTTGCGCAAGAAATCAGCGACAATCCAGACACGAAACTGACGCAGAATTTCTCTGAGAATTTCGACACAAACAAGCACAAGTTCATCTCACGCACACTTGGGTCGCATTACGAGAAATTTGCCTTCTCTTTTCTGGACGGAGCGCGACCGATCCAAGAAGGGTCTATTTTCCTGACATCCTCAAAGCTCTCGATCTGCACAGATTACTTTAGTTTTGGGTTTTCTTATAACACCGAGATTTACACGCACAAGAAAGTCAACACCATTGCTCGCGTGTCTTTTCCCGAATCGGAAACACAAGTTTTTATGGAGTTTCCCAGTGCGGAAGAGCGCGCAAATTTCTTGCGGAAATATTATCATTATCGCGACAAACACACCGCGCTTTTCCGTAAAGAGCCGTGCGATCAAAGGATTACTTTGGATTCGCAGAGTCCTGTTGAGCCGTCTTTTGTGGTCACGTTTCTTCCGCGAGACAAGCTTCATCCAGCGCGGAAGGGAAGCGTTGAAATACAGAACGAAATGCTTGTTCTTGTTCTTCCCGATCAAACGAAGAAAATCCGGAACATCAAAAACGTGCGACTTTTTGTGAATGTACCGAATCCACGAGTGTGCAAAATTGTTGTTCTTCATCTTAGTGAACTTTTTATCATCAGATTTGCCGAGCCAAGTATTGCTGAAGTATTTGCGAGTTCTTTTCGACTTCAGCAAGGACAGCTTTTATCGTCGCCTAAGACTTCTTCTTCCTCTTCTTCTCTTGGCGCTATTGATTATTCACTTCTTAGTTCGCAAGGAGTGCATTCATGGGATGTTATTCTTATGTCTCAAGGGTTTGTTAAACTTGATATTGGGAAGATTGTTTTGAAACGAGGGAAGGCTTTTGTTCTTTCTTCCTCGAGCCGTTCTTATGCGCTTAGTAGTTTTGCTAATTGTCATACAAGTACTTTTGTAAAGAAGCCTAGTGTTCTTCAAATTTCTTTTTCCGAGTCTCATTTTATACTTGATTTTTCCCGTGTTGAATTTTTAGTTGAGTTTGTATCACATTGGAAGAGTGGTTATCGCTCTATGCGGAAAGGGATGCGGATTTAAATTTACAATTTAAAATTTACAATTAATAATTAAATTAATAATTAAATTTATAATTAAATATATAATTAAATTTATAATTAAATTTATAATTAAATTAATAATGAAATTTATAATTAAATTTATAATTAAATTTATAATTAAATATATAATTAAATTTATAATTAAATTTATAATTAAATTTATAATTAAATTTATAATTAAATTTATAATTAAATTTCTGAACAATTTTATTAAATTTATAATTAAATTTAAATTTATAATAAATTTATCAAATTTTATAATTAAAAAATTTATAATTAAATTTTATAATTTCAAATTTATAATTAAAATAAATTTATAATTAAATAATTAAATTTATAATTAAATTTATAATAATTTTATAATTTTATTTATAATTATAATTTATAATTAAATATATAATTAAATTTTTATAATTAAATTTATAATTAAATTTATAATTAATTTTAATAATTAAATATATAATTAAATTTATAATTAAATTTTAATTAATTAATTAAATTTAATGAAAAAATGAAATTTAAATTTATAATTAAATTTATAATTAAATTTTATAATTTAAATTTATAATTAAATTTATAATTAATCGTCTAGACCGTTATAATTAAATTTATAATCAAATTTATAATTAAAATTTAGAATTAAATTTAAATTTATAATTAATAATTAAATTTTAATTAAATATAATTAAATTTATATTAAATATAAAATTTATAATTAAATATATAATTAAATTTATAATTAAATTTATATAATTAAATTTATAATTAAATTTTAAATTTATAATTAAATTTATAATTAAATTTATAATTTAAATTTAAAATCAAATTTATAATTAAATTTATATCCAAATTTATAATTAAATTTTATAAATTAAATTAAATATAATTAAATTTATAATTAAATTAATAATTAAATTTATAATTAAATTTATAAAAATAGAGTTGAAATTGATAAAATTTATAATTTATAATTAAATTTATAATTAATTAAATTTATAATTAAATTTATAATTAAATTTATAATAAAATTTATAATTAAATTTATAATAAAATTTATAATTAAATTTATAATTAAATTTATATCCAAATTTATAATTAAATATATAATTAAATATATAATTAAATTTATAATTAAATATATAATCAAATTAAAATGAAATTAAAATTAAATTTATAATTAAATTTATAATTAAATTTATAATTAAATTTATAATTAAATTTATAATTAAATTTATAATTAAATTTATAATTAAATTTATAATTAAATTTATAATTAAATTTATATTTAAATTTATAATTAAAAATAGAATTGAAATTGATAAAATTATCTAGTTTTTTTTTTGAAATAATTTTGTTTGAAAAAATAAAAAAATAATATTAAAAGAAAGTTGTCATTTCATTTTGTTTTTTTTTCGAACTTCAAAAAAAAAGGAAAAACAAACAATCCAAAAATCAATTTGAAAAGAAATCAATTTGAAAAAAGAAATCAATTTGAAAAAAGAAAAAGAAAAGAAAAAGAAAAAAAAGAGATTTTGAATTATTTGTATAAGAAGTTATCAGTGTAATCAATGAAATCATAACCATCACCAGCAGGAGGCATAGTTTGAACAGCAAAACCAACAATATCAGGTTTCATACCAGCAGTTTTCATTTGAGTTTCAGTAACTTGAGGTTGAGAACTAGAAAGAACACGCCAACTCTCCTTAATCTGTTCAGCAGTATCCGAGTCCTCAGTTCTCTTGACCATGAAATCAACGAACTCATCAAAATCAATAGTGCCGTTACCATCAGTATCATATTTATCAAAAACTTTTTTGGTTTCAACATCATCAAGTTCATCACCGAGTGATTTAAGCACACCTTGAAACTCATAAGGCAGAAGTCCTCCCTTCTTGTCCTTATCGAAATGCTCGAACATGGTCTGGAATTCCTTGAGTTGCTCTTGAGTCACCTTGGCGCCTTCCTTGACCTTGATTTGGTTCTCAAGAAGTGAGAGTTGCTGTCGAGCATAGCTTAAAAGTTGGTCGTACAGATTTGCCAAGACATCAAACGTGACTTCTGTGTAGTATTCCAAGTTCTGGCGTTCGACCTCTCGAGAAAGCTCTTCAATCCGTTGGAGTCTTGACTTGTTGGCGACGATATCTTCAATCATTCCTCGAATTTGATCGGCTTGTTGGTTCAAGTCTCCGCTTACGCCTTGAAGTGCTTGTTTTTCCTCATTAACCCAGTTATTGAAATCTGCTGCTGCTTGTTCGTACTCATCAAGAAGAGCGCGGTTCAATTTCTGCAGTTTGTCTCTTAATGCCTTCGATCGTTCTTGTTCGCTTTGCTCGAGTTTGTTCCAAAGCTCTTCGTTATCTTCAATGCTCAATCCCTGTTCTGGTTCATAAGGGTTTCGATTGTTCACCTTCAAGCGCGTTTGCAACTGATTGAAATCGCTTTCAATTTCCATCTTCTCTGACCCTAATTGTGGCTTCTCGTCTTTCTTGTATGCTTTGAATTCGTCAAGTGATTTCTTTACTCCGTCAATTGTTTCTGGAAATGAATGATCATCAAGTTCGCTGATTTTGGAATTGATTGTGTTGTTGAAGTTTTGGGATCGTTCGTCATATGCTGCTTTTTGTTCGTTGAGTTGTTTCACAAGTGTAATGACTTTGGATATTCTTCGTGCTGCTGTTTCTGCTTTAAGACTAAATTAATCAATTTATAAATAATTTTTTAAATAAATTTATAAATAAATTTTAAAATAATTTTTAAATAAATTAATAAATAAATTCTTTTCAAATAAAAATAAATTTTTAAATAAATAAATAAAAATTAATAAATAAATTAATAAATAAATTAATAAATAAATTTTTAAATAAATTAATAAATAAATTAAATATAATTAAATAATTTGTTTTTTAGAGAAAATAAATTAAAATAAATAACTGCTTTTCATCTGGTTTAACATTTAAATAAATAAATAAATAAATGAAAATGTTTGTTTTTAATAAATAAATTTATAAATCTTGCCAATTAAAAATTAATAAAATAAATTAAAATTAAAATAAATTAAATAAATAAATAAATAAAATAAATAAAATAAAATAAATATAAAATAAATAAATAAATATAAAATAAATAAATAAATAAATAAATAAATAAATAAAAAAATAATAAATATATAAATAAATATTAAATAAATAAATAAATAAATAAATAAAAAAATAAATAAATAAATAAATAAATAAATAAATAAATAAATAAATAAATAAATAAATAAATAAATAAATAAATAAATAAATAAATAAATAAATAAATAAATAAATAAATAAATAAATAAATAAATAAATTAATAAATAAATTTATAATTAAATTAATAAATAAATTTTATAATAAATTAACAAATAAATTTTCAAATAATTTTATAAATAATTTTTTAAATAAATTTATAAATAATTTTTTAAATAAATTTTAATTTGTTTACCCTTTAGAGAAATATTTGAAATATTCATAAAGATATGCCATAACTGCTTTTTCATCTGGTTTAACATCAACCATATCTTCAACATCCAAAAATTTGGGAATTCCAAGTTCATTTTCTGCAACATCAAATGCAAGTTGAAGATTTTCTCCTTTGTTTGCTTTACTTAATGAATCAAAATCAATCAAATCTGGGCGATGTTTGTGAATTAAAGCACAGAAAGCAAGACCATCTTGCCAACTAAAAAATATAAAATTATTAATAAAATTAAATATAATATTAAATATAAAATTAAATATAAAATTAAATATAATATTAAATATAATATTAAAATATAAAATAAATCGTTTTAAATATATATATAAATAAATAATATTAAATATAAAATAAAATTAAAATAATAATATTAAATATAAAATTAAATATAAAATTAAATATAAAATTAAATATAAAATTAAATATAATATTAAATATAAATTAAATATAAAATTAAATATAATATTAAATATAATATTAAATATAAAATTAAATATAATATTAAATATAATATTAAATATAAAATTAAATATAATATTAAATATAATATTAATTATAATATTAAATATAATATTAAATATAAAATTAAATATAATATTAAATATAATATTAAATATAATTTTAAATATAATATTAAATATAATATTAAATATAAAATTAATTATAAAAAAAGAAAAAGCAAAAAAAATTTTTAATTAGAAATTTTTCAATCATTTTAATTTTTCGTTTTTTTTTTTACCTCCAAGTAAAGTTTTTAACATCAACATCATTATATCCTTCAGTTTTACGTTGACACCAAAGTAACAAAGGCTTCTTTAGCTGTCAATTCTTCAACACTAATTTCAGCAATTTGGAAACGAAGAATAACAGTCCAAATGGTTCCAAGAATCAATTTCAAATTTCCATCAACAATATCTAAAAATAAATTAAAAATTAAAAATTAAATTATTTTTTAAATTAAATTTAATTTAATTTTATTTTATTTTACCTTCTCCACCAATAGCTGTCAATTTGACTCCTCGACTTTCAATAAATTCTAATGCAATCTTCACATTTTCAATCATTTGAATTCTTAATCTTGGATTTTTATTGTATTTTGGAAATGTGGTTTCCCCAATTGTCTCCAATAATTTAATTAAATTCAATCCACTCTTGAAATCACTCGTAAGATCTTCAATCTTAGCTCCTTTTTTTGATAAATGATGATTGCACCATTTTGTAAATGTTTTTGTTTGAACTCGAACCCAATCAGTATTACTCATTCTATTTTTATTATTTATATTTATTATTTAATTATTTTTTAATTTATTAATTTAAAAAAAAAAAGAAAAAGCAAAAAAAAAAATTTTTTTTATAATTTTAGTCTTTTTTTATTAATTTTTACTTACTTTTAATTGTTAAATTGAAAAGAAAAAAATGATTTTTATTTATTTAAAAAAAAACTTTTTTTAAATTAAAAAAAAAGCAAAAAAAAAAATTTTTTTAATTAAAATTAACAAAAACAAAAAAAATTAAAATAACAAACAGCATTTATTTAAAGAAAGAATAAATAAAAATAAATATAAAAATAAAAATAAATAAAATTTAAAGGAAAAAGAAAAAAAGAAAATTGTTTTATTCCTTTTTTTTTTTTGTTTCAATTTTGATTAAATTTTGATTAAATTTTAATCATTTAATTCTTATTGAAATAAATGAATTTAAAATTGAAACAAAATCAAATTCTTTTGAATTGAAATTAGAATTGAAAAAAGAATTCTTTTTAAAAGGAAAATGTAAAGTAAAAGTAAAAGTAAAAGTAAAAGTAAAAGAGAAAGTGAAAAAGAATTGAATTATTCCCAATTAACATCAGGCGCATTATTAATCACTTTCAAAATACAAGCTCCAAGTCGATATCCAGCAATAGCAATTTGTTCTTGTGAAATTTCAAAACATCTTGAAGTGTAACTACTTGATGGATAAGTATTTGGTTCAATATCTGTATATCCATATTTAACAGCTGCTGAATATGATTCATTTGCCCATCTATTGAAATCAAAATCTGTTGGACTGAATCTTCCTTTGAAATAAGAAACTGGATATTTTTTCATAATTTCTGTTGCATTTGCTACTAAATCATTAATTTCACTTTGTGTAAGTGGATAATTTGTTACATATTCTCCTCCTGCTGCATCCCAAAAAAAGTGTAAACTTGAATCATAACTTGCATCTCCTTTTAATTTAAATTCATTTCCACCTCTATCTCCATCTGGAAATTGTTTTGAAAATAAATCAATGCAATGGAAAGGTTGATGACTATTTTTTTGATTTAATTTTATAAATGAATTTTAATTTTAATATCAATATGAATTTTAATTTTAATTTTAATATCAAAATGAATTTTAATTTTAATATCAAAATGAATTTTAATTTTAATTTTAATTTTAATTTTAATTATTTGATTTGATTTGATTTGATTTGATTTGATTTGATTTGATTTGATTTGATTTGATTTAATTTGATTTGATTTGATTTAATTTGATTTGATTTGATTTGATTTTGATTTGATTTGATTTTAATTTGATTTGATTTAATTTAATTTAATTTGATTTGATTTAATTTGATTTGATTTGATTTGATTTGATTTGATTTGATTTGATTTAATTTAATTTGATTTGATTTAAATTGATTTAATTTAATTTGATTTGATTTAATTTGATTTGATTTGATTTGATTTGATTTGATTTGATTTGATTTAATTTGATTTGATTTGATTTAATTTTAATTTTAATTTTAATTTGATTTGATTTGATTTGATTTGATTTGATTTGATTTGATTTGATTTTGATTTAATTTGATTTTATTTGATTTGATTTGATTTGATTTGATTTGATTTGATTTAATTTGATTTTATTTGATTTAATTTAATTTAATTTAATTTAATTTGATTTAATTTGATTTGATTTGATTTAATTTAATTTAATTTGATTTAATTTAATTTAATTTGATTTAATTTGATTTAATTTAATTTGATTTGATTTGATTTGATTTAATTTTGATTTGAATTTGATTTGATTTGATTTGATTTGATTTGATTTGATTTTGATTTGATTTGATTTTGATTTGATTTGATTTAATTTAATTTGATTTGATTTGATTTGATTTAATTTGATTTGATTTGATTTAATTTTAATTTAATTTGATTTGATTTGATTTGATTTAATTTGATTTAATTTGATTTGATTTGATTTTGATTTTGATTTGATTTGATTTGATTTAATTTGATTTAAAATTTAATTTGATTTTTTAATTTGATTTAATTTGATTTGATTTAATTTGATTTAATTTAATTTAATTTGATTTGAATTTAATTTGATTTAATTTAATTTGATTTGATTTAATTTGATTTAATTTGATTTAATTTGATTTTATTTGATTTTATTTGATTTGATTTAATTTAATTTGATTTGATTTGATTTGATTTGATTTAATTTGATTTGATTTGATTTGATTTAATTTGATTTTATTTGATTTGATTTGATTTGATTTGATTTGATTTGATTTGATTTAATTTTAATTTTAATTTTAAATTTTAATTTTAATTTAAATTTTTAATTTTAATATCAAAATGAATTTTAAATTGAATTTTAATAAGAAGCTTACATATCACCAACAAAATGGAATAATTGTCTTAATTGGAAAGCCCAAGCCCAAACAGAAGTACAACTATTATCCTCCAAAGTATCCAAAGCTTGTTGGCATTCAGCAATAACATTTCCAGGAGGAAGAGTATAATTAACTTTGATATTATCAGGATTATAAACCAAATCAGCAAAATGCCAACCAGCCATTGAATCAATTTTAATTGGCGGAGATTTAATTTTATCAGCCCAAACTGCCGCTCCATATAAATCACCTGGAAAATCTGGTTCCCATGTTGATAAAATGTCTAAAATCTTGTTTTTTTGTGTTGTTGTTAAATTTCTTGATGCTATCTCTATTATTATCATGTGACTGTTATCCCACCATGAAAAAACAAAACAAAATAAAAATCCTAAAACAATAACTTGTGTTAGTTTCATCAAAAAAAATATAAAAATATCAAAAAAGAAAAAAATGAAAAAATTAAATTAAAAAAATTTTTTTTTCTCTTTTTTTTGTTTTTGTTTTTGTTTTTTGTTTTTGTTTTTTTTTTTTTTTGTTTTACTTTTATTTTAAATTTTTTGTGATCAATAACGAATTTTAATTAAAAAAATTTTCTTTTTTTTTAAATTTGTTTTTTTTTTTCTTTGTTGTTGTTTCTTTTTTAATTTTTTTGGTTTGTTGAAAGAATAAAACCTTTTTTAAAAGGGATAAAAAAATTAAAAAAAAGAATTTAAAAAAGAATTATAAAAGAATTATAAAAGAATTTAAAAAGAAGTCATTGATCAAATCCCAAATAAATTTGTTTTAATTCAAATTACAAAAACAGCTGGAATTGAAATTGATTTATAATTGAATTTATAATTGAATTAAAATTGATTTTGAATTGAATTTGATTTTGATTTGATTTTGAATTGATTTTGAACTGAATTTGAATTGAATTTGATTTTGAATTGAATTTGATTTTGATTTTGAAATTGATTTTGAATTGAATTTGAATTTGAATTGAATTTGAATTGAATTTGAATTGAATTTGAATTTGAATTAATTTTGAATTGAATTTGAATTGAATTTGAATTAATTTTGAATTGAATTTGATTTTGAATTTGATTTTGAATTAAAATTGATTTTGAATTGATTTTGAATTAAATTTGAATTGATTTTGAACTGAATTTGAATTGAATTTGATTTGAATTGAATTTGATTTTGAATTTGAATTTATAATTGAATTGAATTTGATTTTGATTTGATTTGATTTGATTTAATTTGATTTTGATTTTGAATTGAATTTGAATTTGAATTTGAATTATAAAAAAGAAATCCTTCAATCCCAATTAACTTTAGGTTGATTATTAATCACTCTCAAAATACAAGCCCCAAGTCGATATCCAGCAATAGCAATTTGTTCTTGTGAAATTTCGAAACATCTTGAAGCGTAACTACTTGATGGTGTAGTATTTGGTTCAATATCTGTATATGCATATTTAACAGCTGCTGAATATGTTTCATTTGCCCATCTATTAAAATCAAAATCTGTTGGACTGAATCTTCCTTTGAAATAAGAAATTGGATATTTTTCATAATTTCTGTTGCATTTGCTACTAATTGAGCAATTTGATTTTGTGTAAGTGGATAATTTGTTACATATTCTCCTGCTGCTGAATCCCAAAAATAATGAAGATTTTTTTCATAACTTGCATTTCCTTTTAATTTAAATTCATTTCCACCTCTATCTCCATCTGGAAATTGTTTTGTAAATCGATCAATGCAATGTAAAGGTTGATGACTATTAAGAAATAAACAATAAATTTGGTTATCAGATTGAATTAAATTGAATTAAATTAAATTAAATATTGTGAATTAAATTGAATTAAATATTGTAAATTAAATATTGTAAATTGAATTAAATATTGTAAATTAAATTGAATATTGTAAATTGAATTAAATTGAATTGAATTAAATTGATTTAAATTAAATATTGTAAATTGAATTAAATATTGTAAATTAAATTGAATATTGTAAATTGAATTAAATATTGTAAATTGAATTAAATATTGTAAATTAAATTAAATATTGTAAATTGAATTAAATATTGTAAATTAAATTAAATATTGTAAATTGAATTAAATATTGTAAAATTGAATTAAATATTGTAAAATTGAATTAAATATTGTAAATTGAATTAAATATTGCAAAATTGAATTAAATATTGTAAATTGAATTAAATATTGTAAATAAATATTGTAAATTGAATTGAATATTGTAAATTGAATATTGTAAATTAAATATTGTAAATTAAATATTGTAAATTAAATATTGTGAATTAAATTGAATTAAATATTGTGAATTAAATTAAATATTGTAAATTGAATTAAATATTGTAAATTAAATTAAATTAAATTAAATTGAATATTGTAAATTGAATTAAATATTGTAAATTGAATTAAATATTGTAAATTAAATTAAATATTGTAAATTAAATATTGTAAATTGAATCAAATATTGTAAATTGAATTAAATTAAATATTGTAAATTGAATATTGTAAATTAAATATTGTAAATTAAATATTGTAAATTGAATTAAATATTGTAAATTAAATATTGTAAATTGATGTAAATTGAATTAAAATTGAATTGAATTGAATTTGGATTAAATATAAAATGGGTATAAGATCTTTAAAAAAAAAAGTGGAAAAATAAACTTACATATCACCAACAAAATGGAATAATTGTCTTAATTGGAAAGCCCAAGCCCAAACAGAAGTACAACTCTTATCCTTCAAAGTATCCAAAGCCTGTTGGCATTCAACAATAACATTTTCAGGAGGAAGAGTATAATTAACTTTGATATTATCAGGATTATAAACCAAATCAGCAAAATGCCAACCAGCCATTGAATCAATTTTAATTGGGGGTTGTTTGATTTGATCAGGCCAAATAGCTGCTGCATATAAATCACCTGGAAAATCTGGTTCCCATGTTGATAAAATGTCTAAAAGTGTATTCTTTTGTGATGTTGTTAAATTTCTTGATGCTATCTCTATTATTATCATGTGACTGTTATCCCACCATCCTAAACTTAATTTTAAAAGCAAAATTATTAAAAAAATATTATTTAAAAATTTCATTTTAAAAAGAGAAAATCCCAAAAAAAAAAAAGAAATAAAAAGAAAAATAAATTAATTAAAATAAAATTTTTTTTCACTTTTTATTTGATCAAAATTGAATAAGTCAAAAATTCGTTAAATAAAAAAAATAAATAAAAAAAATAAATAAAAAAAATTCAATTAAAAAGTCAACAAAAAGAAAAATGATCAAAAATAAAAATAAAATTAAAAAAAGAGAATTAAAGAAATGTTTTCCTTTTTTTTTGTATTGATTTGTTTGGTGAAGAAAAAAAAAACAATCAAAAAAAAAACAAAAAAAAAATTGAAAAAGTGAAATTAGTTTTGGAAATTAAGTTGAAAATTTTTTTTTGGAGAGAAAATGACAAGAATTCAACTGAGAATTACTTTTCCTTTTCTCTCTTTTTATCTTTATCAATAAAATGTTGAATTAATTCTCTTAAAGGAGCTTTCTCTTTTTTATCAAGAATCCTTTTTTTAAAATTAAAATAAAAATAAAATTAAAATTAAAATTAAAAATTAAAAATTAAAAAAATCAAACCTAAATTCATTCATAAAGAAAATAAAATGTTTAAATGAAGTATTCAAGTGTGCTTCTTCACCAAGTGATGAAATTTCTTTAAAATGGTGATGATATATATGTCCATAAACTCGAAATAATCTTTTAAAAATTGTTTTCACAATAGACATAAAATTTTTTGGAAAGCTATAACCTTTTCATTTTAAAATTGATTTAAAATTGATTTAAAATTGATTTAAAATTAATTTAAAATTGATATAAAATTGATATAAAATTGATTTAAAATTGATTTAAAATTGATTTAAAATTGATATAAAATTAATTTAAAATTAATATAAAATTGATATAAAATTGATTTAAAATTGATATAAAATTGATATAAAATTAATTTAAAATTAATTTAAAATTGATATAAAATTGATATAAAATTGATATAAAATTAATATAAAATTGATATAAAATTGATATAAAATTGATATAAAATTGATATAAAATTGATATAAAATTGATATAAAATTGATTTAAAATTAATATAAAATTGATATAAAATTGATTTAAAATTGATATAAAATTAATATAAAATTGATTTAAAATTGATATAAAATTGATTAAAAATTAATATTTAAAATTAATATAAAATTGATATAAAATTGATATAAAATTAATTTTAAATTTGATATAAAATTGATATAAAATTGATTTAAAATTGATATAAAATTGATATAAAATTAATTTAAAATTAATTTAAAATTGATATAAAATTGATATAAAATTGATATAAAATTGATATAAAATTGATATAAAATTAATAAAAAATTGATTTAAAATTGATTTAAAATTGATATGAAATTGATTTAAAATTGATATAAAATTGATATAAAATTGATTAAAAATTGATTTAAAATTGATTAAAAATTAATATAAAATTGATTTAAAATTGATTTAAAATTGATTTAAAATTGATATAAAATTGATTTAAAATTGATTTAAAATTGATTTAAAATTGATTTAAAATTGATTTAAAATTGATTTAAAATTGATTTAAAATTGATTTAAAATTGATTTAAAATTGATTTAAAATTGATTTAAAATTGATATAAAATTGATTTAAAATTGATTTAAAATTGATATAAAATTGATTTAAAATTGATTTAAAATTGATTTAAAATTGATTTAAAATTAATATAAAATTGATTTAAAATTGATTTAAAATTGATTAAAAATTAATATAAAATTGATTTAAAATTGATTTAAAATTGATTTAAAATTGATTTAAAATTGATTTAAAATTGATTTAAAATTGATTTAAAATTGATTTAAAATTGATTTAAAATTGATTTGAAATTGATTTGAAATTGATATAAAATTGATTTGAAATTGATTTAAAATTGATATAAAATTGATATAAAATTGATATAAAATTGATTTAAAATTGATATAAAATTGATATAAAATTGATATAAAATTGATTTAAAATTGATATAAAATTAATATAAAATTGATTTAAAATTGATTTGAAATTGATTTGAAATTGATTTGAAATGGGAATTGAAAAGGAAATATAAATAAAAAGATAAATCTAAGTACCCATTCTTGAAGGGAAAATTTCTTCATTATCAAGCTGAGATTGAATCCAAGTCATTAATCTATTAACATATTCAGGAGCAGAAACTTGAATAGGTTTTTTAACAGTAACTCCATCAGCCCAATAATATTCATATTGAGGTCCAGCAGACATAACTTTGCATGTTTCTTCAGTACAATATTCAGAAATACTTCCATAAAGCATTGTTACTTGATTAAAAAAGTCAACAACTAATGTTTATTTAAAAAAATATATTTAATTTTATATTTAATTTTATAAATAATTTTATATTTAGTTTTATAAATAATTTTATAAATAATTTTATAAATAATTATATAATTAAATTTATAAATAATTTTATATTTAATTTTATAAATAATTATATAAATAATTTTATAATTAATTTTATATTTAATTTTATATTTAATTTTATAAATAATTATATATTTAATTTAATAAGTAATTTTATAAATAATTTTATAAATAATTTTATAAATAATTTTATATTTAATTTTATAATTAATTTAATAAATAATTTTATAAATAATTTTATAAATAATTTTATAAATAATTTTATAAATAATTTTATAAATAATTTAATAAATAATTTGGCTTGGTTTTGATTCTTGCCAAGTGGCATATTGAGCTTATTGGCTTATCGAGCCAAAAGCAAAAAAAAAATAATTGAAACTCAATTAGATCAAAAAAAATACCCCCTATTTTTGCCAATTTTGGCAATAAGATTTAGAATCTGATCAATAAAAATTAAAATCCCTAATTTGCCAATTAAGAACTTTTTTATTTACGATTTCCTTTTGTCAAAATTCGCATTTGGCAAAAAAAAGTTGAAAAAAATCAGAAAAAAAAAATTTTTTTTGGCTCAGAAAGCCAAAATTCATTTAAAGAAGAAATCCCTTTAAAACCATTTATCTCCATTCTTAGGACATGTTACTTTATTGTGTCCAGGTTTTCCACATTGAGAACAACAATATTTTTTTTCAGAGTTTTTATGTCTTTTTTTTTCGAATCCATTTTCATGTTCAGAAACTCTTTCTTCTGATAAATCAAAATCTTCTTCAGAACTCCAATCAGAAAAAGAAGAATGTCTATATAGCTTTCTTTTGGGTTTTGGCTTCTTTATTTCTGGTCCTCCTTCATCCATCTGAATAATTTTAGTCAAATCATTATCTTCTTCATCCATAAAGTGTTCAGAGTTATGTAGAATTGGATTTTCAATAAATGGAATATTTTCATTATTTTGATTTGGATCAATCTCCTCTTCATATTCACTGACATAATTCTCTATTTCTTCTTGTATTATTTGATTTTCCTCTTGTTCTTCTAAAATTTGAGAAGATTGTCTCTTCTTCTTATCTTGACTGTTTTTCCTTCCTTGTTTTTTTCTTACTTGAGAACTTAATCTTAATTCATCCTTTTTTTCTTCATCCTCTTTCCTATATTTCTGAACTTTCTCCCACCATTTTGTTGTTTCTTCATTATCTGTTGGAATCTCTCTTGATGTCCAGTTCTCTCTTTGAAATTGAATTTTTTTTCTTATCAATTCTTCTTCAGATTTCAATAATTCAACCATTTGTATCAATTTGGGTTTTTCATGTCCAATTCTTCTGTTTAATCTTTTATGATATCCTTCTAATGGCCCATTTGTTCTTTGGCTTAAATCTGGAAAACTTGAGATATTCCATATTTGAGGTGAATATTTTCTCATCCATATTTTTGAAAATATTTAAAAAATTCTTCACAACCTTTAAAATGAACTTTTATTTTCTTCAATTTCTCTTCAATCATATTTAATGGAATATAAGTTAATTCCTCTAGTGATTCAACTAATTCCTTTTTTTGATTTTCATCTAATTCTGAACACAATTTATTCACCTTTTTCCTTATTGCATTTTTCCAGTGAAAAAAACAACCTATCAACTGTGCTTCTGGAAGAACTTTCTTGATTGCATTCTGAAGAGAAACTTCAAAGTCACAAGTGACATATTTAAATTTCCATTTGGAATTGAGGAAGTATCTAAAGATGTTTTCAAAGATAAATGTATACATATCCTGCTTAGAAGAAGTTGAAATTGCATAAACTGCTGGAACGTAAATTCTACTTGAATGATCAAAACACATAATTGTAATTAATTGAGTAAAGGGTTTGGCTGCACTTAAAAAAGTGCCATCAATAAATATCTGATTGGCCTGAAACAAAGAACTAGCTACACTATCTGAAAACCAACAAACAGCCATTTCTTTTTTGTCTTGAATCAATACTTCAGAGGAGAATCTCCAAAATTTTTTTTCATTTTTTGTTTGTGAATAAGGAGATTCAGAAAGGATTCTTATTAATTCAAAAGGAAATCTTGCTTTTCTAATTGTTGAAATAGTCTGCAAAACATGATGAGCAGGTGGTATTTCAAAATGATCATCTTCCCCAATTTCAGAATTGATTCTTTCAACAGCTAATTGGTAGATCTCCATAGAAGTCTTTCCTAATTCAGATGCCATTTGATTAATAAATTCCCAGAATCTTTTGGATAATGATTCATTTCCTTGAATTTGCTTTTCACATTCTTCTGAATGAGGACGATTTAAACGGTATTGATTGTTGAATCTGATCAATGTTGCACCACAATTAGGAGTCATACACCGATAATACTTCTTCCCTGTCTCTTCAACAAAACTTTTTAATCGAAAAATTCTTGAATTGAAAATAAGTTTCGAATTCATCAAAAAAGAAAAAAAATTGAAAAAAAAAAGTCAAAAAAAAAATGAGAATGAAAAATAAAAATTTTTTTCTTTTTCTTAAATATTTTTTTTTCGCAAGATCCGTGATTGGGGAGAGATCTTTTTGTTTTTTGGTTTTTATTAAGAAAAATAAAGTTTTTCAATTTGATTTCAATTTAAAAATATGTTTATTTTATTTTATTAGCTCGATAAGCCAATAAGCTCAATATGCCACTTGGCAAGAATCAAAACCAAGCCAATAATTTTATATTTAATTTTATTTAATTTTATAAATAATTTTATAAATAATTTTATAAATAATTTTATAAATAATTTTATATTTAATTTTATAAATAATTTAATAAATAATTTAATAAATAATTTTATATTTAATTTTATATTTAATTTTATAAATAATTTTATATATAATTTTATATTTAATTTTATATTTAATTTTATAATTAATTTTATAATTAATTTTATAATTAATTTTATAATTAATTTTATAAATAATTTTATAAATAATTTTATATTTAATTTCATAAATAATTTTATAAATAATTTTATAAATAATTTTATAAATAAAATGTGAATGGAATTTTTCTTCATTTAATCGATTGAATACCATGAACTGCTAACCATTCATTCAAATCCTCTCCTTCTGGTAAAGCAACTGCTAGCTTTAAATTACCACTTCCTAATGTTGCTTCAGCATATTTCTTTAGTTCATATTGTTTTGTGTTTTCAGGCACTTTTCGCATCTTCATTGTTTGATTTTTCCCAAAAAACGACTTCATTTTCTTTTTATTTTAATGTTTTTGTTTGCGTTTTGCTTGTAAATGTTTTTGTAAATTGAAAAAAAAAAGTCAAGAAATCAAATGAAAAAAGAAATCAAATGAAAAAATGAAAAAAATGAAAACTGGAAATGTTTAAAAAAAAAAATTAAAATTTAAAAAAAAAAGAAAGTAAGAAAATTAAACAAGAAGAGAAAAATTTAATTTGTTTTTGTTTTTTTGTTTTTTGTTTTTTTGATCTGAATCTTTTCAACTTTTTTTGATCATTTCTTTTTTTTTCATTTTCATTTTTCATTTTTTTTCTTTTTAAAAATGAATGATTGTTTATTTTTTGGTTATAATTATAATCCAATTCTTTTCAAAAATGAACCAGATGAAATAACAAAACCAATTCAATTTAAATTTGAAAATGAAAATGAAAATGAAAATGAAAATGAAAATGAAAATGAAAATGAAAATGAAAATGAAAAACAAATTAAACAAATTTCATCAGGTTATTTTTCAACAATTTTCCTTTTTAAAAATGGAAAAGCAATAGAATATTCAAATCAAAATCCTTCAAAAATCCAAATCAAAAATATTCAAAAAGTAACTGTTGGTTATGAAAATGAAGCTATTTTAACAAAAGAAGGAAATGTATTTGCCAAAGGAAGAGATATTAATCCAAATAATCCATTTGAATTTATCAATATTTCACCATTAATTGAAGATAAAAATGATAGAGTAATTCAAGATATTATTTCTGGATATAATTCAATTTACTTATTAACTTCAAATCAAAATGTTTATGGAATTGGTTCAAATAAATATGGTCAACTTAGTCTTAGTTCTAAAATAGTTATTAAAAAACACAAAAATCTGAACAGAAAAATAAGAAAAACAGAAAAACCAATTTTAATGATGAAAAATGTTTCTAAAATATTTTCAGGAAATTCTTCAAATCATGTTTTTCTTTTAAATTTAAATCAAGAATTATTTATATGCGGATATAATAGATATGGTCAAGTTGGATTAGGATTTCGGAAAAAACACATCAAAAATTAACACAAATCCAAAATATTCCAAAAGGTAAAATAATTGATATTAAATGTGGAAGTTATCATTCAATAATGTTGATTGAAGATGAAAATGAAAATGAAAATCCAAAAAGAAAACTTTATTCATGTGGAGATCCAGAATATAATGGACTTGGCAAAAATGAAAATACTTATGAATTTACTGAAATCAAATCATCTTTATTTGAAAATGATGATTATATTCTTGATTTTTCTGTTGGATATTATCATAATTTGATTTTAACTTCAAATTCAAAATTAATTGGATTTGGAAGTAATAATTTTGGTCAATTAGGAACTGGAGATAGAGAAAAGCGATCAATTCCAATTCAAATTCAAATTAAACTTCCTAAATTAAGATTTAATGAAAATATTTATAATTATCATGTTTCTTGTGGTGAAAGTAAATCATTTCTTTATTATTCTTCTTTTTCTTTTTCCAATCTTGAAGAAGATTTGATAAAATTATTTAGAAGAAAAGAATTTTGTAATATTTCATTTAAAACCGAAAATGGTTCAATAATCAAAGCTCATAAATTAATATTGAAATATAGATTAAATCTAAATCAATATCAAAATGAAATTGAAAAACTTCAAGAAATTATTTCAAATAAATCAATTAAAGAATCAAATCAAATATTTGAAATGATTTATTCAAACAGAATAATAAATCCAAAATTATATTCTGAAATTAAAGAAATTATAAATTTAAATGAAAAAATTGAAGAAACAATGAAAAGAATTTATTTAAATGAAAATGAAAATGAAAATGAAAAATATTTTATAATTGAAAGAAAAGAAAAACAATATAAATTTCCCTAAAATTAATATTAATAATGAGAAGTGAATTATATCGAGGAATGTTTTTATCTGTTACTGAAGATAACTTCAAATAAAGTTACAGATTATAGTGAATTAAGTAATAAATCATTTCAAATATTTGAATATTGGATTTATTCAAATCAAATTAAAAATGAAATTGAAATTACACAAGAAATGATTAATGAAATTCAAATTGGAATTGATTATTTCCAATTAAATGAAACAAATCCAAATTTATTTGATTTATTAATTAACAAATTTAATAATCAAAATTAAAATTAAAATTAAAATCAAAATTAAATTTAAAATTAAAATTAAAATCAAAATTAAAATTCCAAAAATTATTTTTTCATTTTTTTTCTTTTCAAAAATGAATGAAATTATATTTTTTGGTTTAAATCAATATCCAAAACTTTTCAAAAATGAACCAAATCAAATAACAAAACCAATTCAATTTAAATTTGAAAATGAAAATGAAAATGAAAATCAAAATGAAAATGAAAATCAAAATGAAAATGAAAATGAAAAGCAAATTAAACAAATTTCAACAGGTTATTCTGGAACAATTTTCCTTTTTAAAAATGGAAAAGCAATAGAATATTTAAATGAAAATGATTCAAATCAAAATCCTAAAAAAATCCAAATCAAAAATATTCAAAAAGTAACTGTTGGTTATCAAAATGAAGCTATTTTAACAAAAGAAGGAAATGTATTTGCCAAAGGAAAAAATATTTATCCAAAAAATCCAAATCAATTTATCAATATTTCATCATTAATTGAAGATAAAAATGATAGAATAATTGAAGATATTATTTCTGGAGATAATTCAATTTACTTATTAACTTCAAATCATAATGTTTATGGAATTGGTTCAAATAAATATGGTCAACTTAGTCTTAGTTCTAAAATAGTTATTAAAAAACACAAAAATCTGAACAGAAAAATAAGAAAAACAGAAAAACCAATTTTAATGATGAAAAATGTTTCTAAAATATTTTCAGGAAGTTCTTCAAATCATGTTTTTCTTTTAAATTCAAATCAAGAATTATTTGGATGCGGATATAATAGATATGGTCAAGTTGGATTAGGATTTCGGAAAAAACACATCAGAAAATTAACACAAATCCAAAATATTCCAAAAGGCAAAATAATTGATATTCAATGTGGAAGTTATCATTCAATAATGTTGATTGAAAATGAAAATCAAAATCAAAATCCAAAAAGAAAAGTTTATTCATGTGGATTTTCTCAATATAATGGATTTGACAAAAATAAAAATACTTATGAATTTACTGAAATCAAATCATCTTTATTTGAAAATGATGATATTATTCTTGAAATTTCTGTTGGTTATACTCATACTTTGATTTTAACTTCTAAATCAAAATTAATAGTATTTGGAAATAATAATTTTGGTCAATTAGGAACTGGAGATACAAAAAATCAATCAATTCCAATTCAAATTGAACTTCCTAAATTAAGATTTAATGAAAATATTTCTAATTATCATATTTCTTGTGGATATAACAATTCATTTCTTTATTATTCTTCTCTTTCTTTTTCCAATCTTGAAGAAGATTTGATAAAATTATTTAGAAGAAAAGAATTTTGTGATATTTCATTTAAAACCGAAAATGGTTCAATAATCAAAGCTCATAAATTAATATTGAAATATAGATTAAATCAAAATCAAAATGAAATTGAAATTGAAAAACTTCAAGAAATTATTTCAAATAAATCAATTAAAGAATCAAATCAAATATTTGAAATGATTTATTCAAACAGAATAATAAATCTAAAATTATATTATGAAATTAAAGAAATTATAAATTCAAATGAAAAAATAGAAGAAACAATGAAAAGAATTTATTTAAATGAAAATGAAAATGAAAAAGATTTTATAATTGAAAGAAAAGAAAAACAATATAAATTTCCAAAATTAATATTAATAATGAGAAGTGAATTATATCGAGGAATGTTTTTATCTGTAACAGAAGATAATTCAAATAAAGTTACAGATTATAGTGAATTAAGTAATAAATCATTTCAAATATTTGAATATTGGATTTATTCAAATCAAATTAAAAATGAAATTGAAATTACACAAGAAATGATTAATGAAATTCAAATTGGAATTGATTATTTCCAATTAAATGAAACAAATCCAAATTTATTTGATTTATTAATTAACAAATTTAATAATCAAAATTAAAATTAAAATTAAAATTAAAATTAAAATTAAAATTAAAATTAAAATTAAAATTAAAATTAAAAAAGAGAATAAAATTTGGAAGCTTTTTTTTATTATTATTCTTTTTATTTTTTTTATTGACATAATAAGAGTAAATGTAAAATCAATAAATGCTTATTTAAAGGATTATTTCGAATTTTCATCAAAAGATCAATTACTCTAAAATTTCCAAATGTAATTTGATTAAAAATTTTTTTATGAGTTTCTGGTTGAAAATCAAGTTCTGCAAGAATTTGATAAGCAGTCATCATTAAATCTCCAGTATCATCTTGTTCAAGAACAATTGTGTTATCATCTGAATAAGTTACTAAATAAGGATGATAAAATTTATTATGAGAATGAGAATGAGAATGTTTTTTTGATTTTCTTCTTTTTCTTTTATATTTTTCTTTATGTTTATTTTTTTTATCTTTTTTATTTTTCTTTTTTTTCTTTTCTTTTGATAAGGATTCATCATCACTATCTTCTGAACTAGTATTTGAACTTAAACTTGAACTTGTTGAAGACAATTTATGATTTCGATATTTTTTACGATTTTTTCTTTTCTTTTTTCTTTTTTGTGATCTTAATTTTCTTATTTGAGATTTTTTAGGAAATTCCACATTTTGATTTGAAGAATAATTTTTTGAATAATCACTTGATTCATCACTTGATTTTGAATTATCATTATCATTATCATTATCATTTTCATAATCATTTAATTGAGATCCCCATTCAGATAAACCATAAGTAGCTGTATTTCTATTGTAAGTAAATCCATGTTTTTGATAATTTGAAGGAAGAATAAATCTACCAAAATTACTTGATCTTGTATTTGGAGGATAAGCTTCTTGATAGCATTCCCAAATTTCAGGATAAAGTTCTTGTGTTTTTTTGATTATTTTCATTCTTGGAATTGGTTTTCCATATGATCTAATTGCTTCTTGTCCATAAATCCATCCTGGTTTACGAACAATATTTCTTTGTGCAAGTAATTTAACGAGTTTTTCACCTCCAGATTTTTTTTTATGTTTATTTCCTTTATTTTTGGATTTTGTTTTTTTAGATTCTTCTTTACTTGTTTCACTTTTTTTTTTAGGTTTTGATTTTAATTTAGATTTAGATTTAGATTTAGATTTTGATTTAGATTTTGATTTAGATTTTGATTTAGATTTTTCTTTTGATTTTGAATTTGAATTTGATTTTGATTTTTCTTTTGATTTTGATTTTGAATTTGATTTAGATTTCTCTTCTAATTCTTCTTTTGATCTTGATTCTTCTTTTGATTTAGAATTAGATTTTGATTTAGATTTCTCTTCTAATTCTTCTTTTGATCTTGATTTTGATTTTGATTTTGATTTTGATTTTGAATTTGATTTTTCTTCTAATTCTTCTTTTGATTTTGATTTTTCTTTTGATTTAGAATTTGAATTTGATTTAGATTTCTCTTCTAATTCTTCTTTTGATTTTGATTTTGAATTTGAATTTGATTTTTCTTTTGATTTTGAATTTGAATTTGAATTTGATTTTGAATTTGATTTTGAATTTGAATTAGATTTTGAATTAGATTTAGATTTAGATTTTGAATTAGATTTTGATTTTGAATTAGATTTAGATTTTGAATTAGATTTAGATTTAGATTTTGAATTAGATTTTGAATTAGATTTTGATTTTGAATTAGATTTAGATTTAGATTTTGAATTAGATTTAGATTTAGATTTATATTTAGATTTTAATTTTGATTTTTCTTCTAATTCTTCTTGTGATTTAGATTTTGATTTTTCTTCTAATTCTTCTTTTGATTTTGAATTTGTTTTGTCTAATTCACTTTGATGATAGGCTTCATTAAGTGAATATCTTAATGTTTTACTATCAAAAATAAATCTTGGCTCTTTTGAATTTCCCTTTTGCAAAAGTAAATTACCAAAATTGGTTTTTGCAACTGATTCAGGATATATTTTTTTGTAACAATTCCAAATAGCTGGGAATTTTTGGATCGCAATTTTCACAATTTCTTTTTTTGTTAATGATTTTTTTTGTTCTTGTAAAATTTTAGCTCCATAAATATAACCTTTTTCTCTTTTAGGGACATGAACATTCAAAAGTGCCTTGATTTTTTTTGCTGGAGTATCTTTTTGCCGATGTTTGTTTTTCTTTTTTGAATCATTTTGACTTTTTTCTTGGGATTTTGAGTTGCGATCATCTGAACTAACATCAATTTTCATTTCTTGAATTGATTGAATATTTGTATTGTAATCATCATTATAATTTTCATTGATATTTTCGTTGATATTTTCGTTATTGTTTTCTTTTTCACTTGAATTTGATTCGAAATCAGATTGATAAATTAAATTTAAATTTTTTTTTTGTTGTTTTTCTTCTTCTTCTTGTTGTTGTTGTTGTTGTTGGATTTGAACAAATTGATTTTCATCTTCATTATTACTTATATAAATATTATCATAATCATTTCCATTAAATACTTGATTTTCTTCACTTTGTAATTCAGAATCATGTTTTCTTTTATGCTTTTCTTTGTGTTTCCTTTCTTTTGAATGTTTTGATTTGGTTTTTTTTCTATTCTTTTTTCTTTTTTTATTTTTACTCTTTTCAGAATTATTATGATTTGGTTTGTTTTCAATTGTTTGTTCGTCTTGATTTGAAAAGAGATGAATTAAAGAAAATGTTTAAGATTAGTCTTAATATTATTATTTGGATTTTGAAAATGATTTCAATTTCAATTTTAATTTGATTTTTATTGATTTAAAAAATATTTAATTCAAAAAAAGAAATGAAAAAAAACAAAATCATAAATTGAAATGAATTCAAATATTAAATCATTTTAATCATTTATTTATTAAAAGAAATTAAATAATAATAATAATGATATTAATATTAATTATTTATTTTGGAAATTTATAAAAAAAATCAATTTTGTAAATTTTTGATTTGTTTATATTTTCTTTTTAAATCATTAATTTACCAATTTCAGATTCATACGCTTTATCCATTTTATTAAATAAAATCAATTACTTTTTTATTGAAACGAAATCAAAATATTTTTAAAATATGATAAAAAAAAATGAAAAAACTTGATTTTTTTGAATCAAAAAAAAAAAATTTGAAAAAAATCAAAAAAAAATCATGTTTCATTTTTTTTCATTTTTTTGAATTAAAATGAACCAAATTTTCGCATTCGTTTTAGTTCTTGGGTTTTTGTCATCAACATTCTGTTTGGATTACATTCAAAGATTTGGTGAATTCAATAAAGAAAGTGTTGAGAAATTTATGAATCAAACACTTGATCATTTCGACCCTCAAAATAACAAAACCTTTATTCAAAGATACTATATCAATGATACGTATTGGACTTCATCTGATAAGCCTATCATCTTATACATTGCTGGTATTTACTATTATTAATTTTTATATTTGTTTATTAATATATTTTTTTTTTATTTTTTATTTTGTTATTTTATTTAAATAAATTAATTAATATTAATCAATTATTTTATAATAAATTATTTATAAATTAAAAGTTATAATTAAATATATTATTATTTTATTTTATATTTTATTTTATTTAATATATTTTTTTATTTAATATTTTGTTATATTTATTTAAACAAATTAATTAATATTAATCAATTATTTTATAATAAATTATTTATAAATTAAAAGTTATAATTAAATATAATATTATTTTATTTAATATTTAATTTTATTTAATATATTTTTTTATTTAATATTTTGTTATTTTTATTTAAATAAATTAATTAATATTAATCAATTATTTTATAATAAATTATTTATAAATTAAAAGTTATAATTAAATATATTATTATTTTATTTAATATTTTATTTTATTTAATATATTTTTCTATTTAATATTTTGTTATTTTTATTTAAATTAATTAATTAATATTAATCAATTATTTTATAATAATTTATTTATAAATTAAAAGTTATAATTAAATATATTATTATTTTATTTAATATTTAATTTTATTTAATATATTTTTTTTATTTTATATTTTGTTATATTTATTTAAATAAATTAATTAATATTAATCAATTATTTTATAATAAATTATTTATAAATTAAAAGTTATAATTAAGTATATTATTATTTTATTTTTATATTTTATTTTATTTAATATATTTTTTTATTTAATATTTTGTTATTTTTATTTAAATAAATTAATTAATATTAATCAATTATTTTATAATAAATTATTTATAAATTAAAAGTTATAATTAAATATATTATTATTTTTATTTAATATTTAATTTTATTTAATATATTTTTTTATTTAATATTTTGTTATATTTATTTAAATTAATTAATTAATATTAATCAATTATTTTATAATAAATTTATTTATAAATTAAAAGTTGTAATTAAATATAATATTATTTTATTTAATATTTAATTTTTATTTAATATATTTTTTTATTTAATATTTTGTTATATTTATTTAAACAAATTAATTAATATTAATCAATTATTTTATAATAAATTATTTATAAATTAAAAGTTATAATTAAATATAATATTATTTTATTTAATATTTAATTTTATTTAATATATTTTTTTATTTTATATTTTGTTATTTTTATTTAAATAAATTAATTAATATTAATCAATTATTTTATAATAATTTATTTATAAATTAAAAGTTATAATTAAATATATTATTATTTTATTTTATATTTTATTTTATTTAATATATTTTTTTATTTTATATTTTGTTATTTTTATTTAAATAAATTAATTAATATTAATCAATTATTTTATAATAATTTATTTATAAATTAAAATTTATAATTAAATATATTATTATTTTATTTAATATTTTATTTTATTTAATATATTTTTTTATTTAATATTTTGTTATTTTTATTTAAATAAATTAATTAATATTAATCAATTATTTTATAATAATTTATTTATAAATTAAAATTTAATATTTAGGAGAAGCGCCTTGTGAAGGAACACCAACAGGTTTTATTGAGAAAATAGCACAAGATAATAATGCATTAATTTTAGCACTTGAACATCGATATTATGGAAAATCAATTCCTTTTACATCAACTGAAACTCATAATCTTCAGTACTTAACTGTTGAACAAGCTCTTGAAGATTTAGCTTCTTTTATTGTCTATTTCCAAAATTCTATTAATGAATTAACTGGAACTTTTGTTCAAAATGCTTGGTTTACTATTGGAGGTTCTTATGCTGGTGCTTTAAGGTTATTTTCAATTAATATAAAATTAATATAAAATTGATTTAAAATTGATATAAAATTGATTTAAAATTGATTTAAAATTGATATAAAATTAATATAAAATTGATATAAAATTGATTTAAAATTAATATAAAATTGATTTAAAATTGATTTAAAATTAATTTAAAATTGATTTAAAATTGATATAAAATTGATATAAAATTGATATAAAATTGATATAAAATTGATTTAAAATTGATTTAAAATTAATTTAAAATTGATTTAAAATTGATTTAAAATTGATATAAAATTGATTTAAAATTGATATAAAATTGATATAAAATTGATATAAAATTGATTTAAAATTGATATAAAATTGATTTAAAATTGATATAAAATTGATTTAAAATTGATATAAAATTGATTTAAAATTGATTTAAAATTGATTTAAAATTGATTTAAAATTGATTTAAAATTGATATAAAATTGATTTAAAATTGATTTAAAATTGATTTAAAATTGATTTAAAATTGATATAAAATTGATATAAAATTGATATAAATTTAAAATTGATTTAAAATTAATATAAAATTGATTTAAAATTGATTTAAAATTGATTTAAAATTGATATAAAATTGATATAAAATTGATTTAAAATTTATTTAAAATTGATTTAAAATTGATATAAAATTGATATAAAATTGATTTAAAATTAATTTATTTAAAATTAATTTAAAATTGATTGATATAAAATTGATATAAAATTTAAAATTAATATAAAATTGATTTAAAATTGATATAAAATTGATTTAAAATTGATTTAAAATTGAATATAAAATTGATTTAAAATTGATTTAAAATTGATTTAAAATTGATTTAAAATTGATATAAAATTGATATAAAATTGATTTAAAATTGATTTAAAATTAATTTAAAATTAATTTAAAATTGATTTAAATTTGATATAAAATTGATATAAAATTGATATAAAATTGATTTAAAATTGATTTAAAATTAATTTAAAATTAATTTAAAATTGATTTAAAATTGATATAAAATTAATTTAAAATTGATTTAAAATTAATTTAAAATTGATATAAAATTGATTTAAAATTGTATATTTTGTTGATATAGTGCTTGGTTCCGTTTAAAGTATCCACATTTAACACGAGGATCACTTAGTTCAAGTGGAGTAGTAAATCCAGTATTAAATTTCATACAATTTGATGAACAAATTGCAACAGCAACAGCAGGAGATTGCGCAACAGCATTAAGATTAAACACGGAACTAATTGATACAGAACTTGAAGCGAGTCCCGAAAGAAACGCAGCAGTCAAAGAAAAATTCAATGCAACGACACTTAATGATGGAGACTTCAGATATTATATTGCAGATGCTGGCGCTCTTCCTGTTCAATACAGCAACAAGGAGATCCTTTGTGATCCTATGATTAATGCTCTTAAAAACAATCTTTCTATTATTGATACTTTTAAAGACTATGCTATGTCTTTTTTCTTGAATAATATGAGCTCTCCTGCTTATCTTTACTCAAATTGGTTCATGAAAATTACTACTATTGATCCTGATAGCAGACTTTTTGCACAAAGAATTTGGGTAAATTAATTTAAATTTAAAATTAAAATTAAAATTAAAATTAAAATTAAAATTAAAATTTAAATTAAAATTAAAATTTAAATTAAAATTAAAATTAAAATTAAAATTAAAATTTAAAATTAAAAATTAAAATTAAAATTAAAATTAAAATTAAAATTAAAATTAAATTTGAAAATCGGATAAAAAATTAAAATTAAAATTAAAATTAAAATTAAAATTAAAATTAAAATTAAAATTAAAATTAAAATTAAAATCAAAATTAAAATTAAAATTTATTTGAAATTAAAATTAAAATTAAAATCAAAATTAAAATTAAAATTAAATTTGAAAATCGGATAAAAAATTAAAATTAAAATTTAATTAAAATTAAAATTAAAATTAAAATTAAAATTAAAATTAAATTTAAATTTGAAAATCGGATAAAAAATTAAAATTAAAATTAAAATTAAAATTAAAATTAAAATTAAATTTGAAAATCGGATAAAAAATTAAAATTAAATATTTATTCCTTTTTTTATATTTTAGTGGTACCAAAAATGCTCTCAAGTAAATCCAAAAAAATTTAATTCTTCCAATAAAATTTATCTAATTTAAATGATATAATTCTTTTTTAGTTGGCTTATTTCCAAAATGCACCTCCAACTAACCCAATTCGTTCACCAAAAATCACAATGGAATGGCATAGAGAAAAATGTGCTGATGTCTTTGAAATGAATCTCTTTCCAGATACAGAAGCAATAATCACAGAATTTGGTTCAAACAAAATTGATGCAACAAATGTTTTCTTTTCTCAAGGCGGACAAGTAAAACAAACATCAAAATCAATAATTAAATTTTACTAAAATTATTCCAAAAACAAAATAGAAATATTTTTAATTCAATTAAATATAATAATTTTGTTTTTTCTTTTATAAATTTCAATTTTTATTAATTTCTTTACTTTTCTTTGATTTCTTTTTTTTTTTAAAATAAAATTTAGGATCCTTGGCAATGGGCTGTAAGAAATAATGAAATACAATTAATTCTATTATTTAATTTTTCTTTTCATTCATTTTTTTTTAATTAATTTTTTTAAAAAAATTTGTTCCACTTTTTTAATTTTTTTTTTAATTTTTTTTTAATTTAATTAAATAGGGAGTTAGAGAAACCTTATCAAGTCTAGAACCAGCTCATATTATACAAGGGAATGATATGGGACATTGTATTGATTTACATCAACCAACAGCTAATGATCCACCTGATTTAGTTGCAACAAGAGCAGAAGAATCACAATACATTGCAACTTGGATTTCAACTCCAAATTAAAAATCAAAATCAAATTAAAAATCAAAATTCAATCAAAAATCAAAATCAAAATCAAAATTCAATTCAAAATCAAAATTCAATTCTAAATCAAAATTCAATTCTAAATCAAAATCAAAATTCAATTCAAAATCAAAATCAAAATTAAAATTCAAATTAAATTCAATTTGAATTTTTCTCTTTTCTCTTTTCTCTTTTCTCTTTCAATTTCAAAACAATAAAAAAAGAAAGAAAGAAAAAGAAAATTTAAAAATATCCACTTTTTTGTTTTGTTTTAAAAAATTTAACGGAAAAAAGAAAAAAAAAAGTTTAATTTGTCCAATTTTTATTTTAATTTTTTTTTCATTTTTTTTCATTTTATTTTAATTTGTAAAAAAAAATCCGTTTAAAATGTTCAATCCACAAAATACTTTTAAAATACTTTGTTTAACAGGAAGTAATTTAGGTTATAAAGAAAATGATCGAATTTGTCAAAATGATTCATTTGCATTATTTGAAGAAGCACTTCAAATAGCTGAAGAAAGAAAAGTTGATTTTATTTTACATTGTGGAAATTTTTTCTATTCAGAACCCTCAAAAGAAACACAGAAAAAAGCACTTCAAATCATAAGAAAAGTTTGTTTTGGAGAAAGAAAAGTGGGGTTTTCTGGATTTAAAATGGAAAAAGAAGGACATGATCAAAATCAATCACTCAATTTTCATGATCCAAATTTTCAAATCAAAATTCCCATTTTTGTGATTCATGGAAATTTTGAGATCAATGAATCATCTCCTCTCGATATTTTTTCTGAGGCTAAATACATCAATTATTTTGGCCAACTTTCAGATCTTGATTCATCAATTCAACCAATTAAATTATTAAAAGGATCCACAAAATTGAATTTATTTGGACTTGGATTTCATCCCATTTTGGATCAACAATCCACAAATACATCTCGCAATAATTCTATATTTAATATTTCGCAAGGAGATTCACAAGCATTCAATCTCTTTGCTATTCATAGTTATTCCAATTTTAATCAAAATATTCTTGATCCAAAATCAAATTTCGGATCTTCGCAAAATTTAGTACTTTTTGGATCAGAATCTGGTTTTTTAAATAACAACTCAAATTCAGGGAATCTGGTTACATTAAAACCTTCGCTTCCTGTCGAGTTGCCAGATAGGGGTTTAAGTGACTGGGAAGAAAATAGGTGCATGATATTGGAAATTTCTGATAATAAATTCAAAATTGAATCAATTAAATTTGAAAATTTTAGAAAATTTTTTTATAATTCAATTCCTTCAATGGAAAAAAATGAACTTTATAATTTAGTGAAAAGAGAGTGCCAATATATTAAAAGACATATTCCACAAAAAACACGCTCATTTATATTTCCACCAAAATTTCTTGAGCTTCCTTTAGCTAGAATTGATATTACCTTGAAAGGTAATTCGGGTGATTTAATAAGAATAAATGAAAATGATTCATTTTTTTCTGAATTAATTGCAAATCCAGATTCTGCTTTTAATTTTATTCAACATTCTTTTAATTTTCAAGATGAATCAAGTGTTCAAAATCGTGAACAAAATTTGGAAGAGATTTTCCAAAAAGAAATTCGATCTTTTGGTAATTCAACAAATATGCCTTCTTTTTTTGATCAATTTTTCACAATGAATTTATCTCAGAAAAAAAGTAAAAATTCAAATTCAAAAAAAAAACGGAAATCGGAAAGTAAAAAAAAGAATCCAAAACTTAAAAAGAGTAAAACAAAAAGTTCAAAAAAGAAAAAAAAAGATGATTTTTAATCAAATATTTTTCTTTTATTCAATCAATCAATCAAACATTTGATTAATTTTTTTATTTTTTTTTTTTTTGGAAAATAATATGGGAATCAATAAATTAAATCAACAACATTTTTTTGGAGGTTTTTCCAAATCAATATGAGGAATTTCTTGTTTTGGAGAAATTGGTAATTTTTGACCTAAAATTTTTTAATTTAATTTTAATTTAAATTTAATTTAAATTTAATTAAATTATTTATACATAATAAATCAAATAATTCTTTAACATTTGAACCAGTTTTTGCACTTGTTTCAACATATAAAAGAGAATGATCAATAGAAAATTGTTCAGCTTCTTCAAAAGAAATTTGTCTTTCTTCTGTAAGATCAGATTTATTTCCTGCGAGCATTAAAATAGAATTTGGTGGTCCTTGTCTAAATAATTCTTCAATCCATTCAAGAGCAGAATCAAATGAGGACTAAATTAAATCAAATCAAATCAAATCCAAATTAAATCAAATCAAATTCAAATTAAATTCAAATTAAATTCAAATTAAATCAAATTAAATCAAATTTAAATCAAATTAAATTAAATCAAATCAAATCAAATTCAATTAAATCAAATCAAATCAAATTAAATTAAATTAAATTAAATTAAATCAAATTAAATCCAAATTAAATCAAATTAAATCAAATTAAATCAAATCAAATCAAATCAAATCAAATTAAATTAAATCAAAATTAAATCAAAATCCAAATTAAATTAAAATCAAATCAAATTCAAATTAAATTCAATATTTAATTTTCAATATTTAATCAAATTAAATCAAATCAAATCAAATCAAATCAAATCAAAATTAAATCAAAATCAAATTAAATCCAAATCAAATTTTAAATTAAATTAAAATTTAATCAAATTAAATTAAATCTAATCAAAATTAAATTAAATCCAAATTAAATCAAAATTAAATTAAATTAAATCAAATCAAATCAAATCAAAATTAAATTAAATCAAATAAATTTATATTTACTCTTTCAGTAATATCAAAAATAATAACTGCTGCATGTGCATCCCGATAATATATTGGTGCTAAACTATGATACCTCTCTTGACCTGCTGTATCCCAGATTTCTAATTTTATCTTTTATTTTATTAATCATTTTTTAATCAAAAAAGAAAGAAAAGAAAGAAAGAAAGAAAATTTTTTTTTTTTGATTTGATTATTTGGATTTAATTTTTTTGAAATTTCTCTTTTTTTTTCAGAAAGATCACTTTGTTTTGTTGAAGAATTTTTTCATAAGTATAAAAAGTAGCTTTAAAATTTACAATAAAAAATTTAAGTGAAGAAATAAAAGAAAATAAACAAAAGAAAAAATGATTAATTTTTTTTTAATTAGAATTTTGAAGTTATTTTGAGTTTTAAATTTGAATTGAATTTTAAAATTGATTGGATTTTTGATTTATGATTTTTTTACCTCCAACAGAAGTAATAAATTTATCTTGAAATGTTTGAAAAATTAATTGAGTTATTAAACAAGTTTTTCCAACTCCTGTATTTCCAAGTAAAACAACTTTAAATTTATGTTCCGGAATTAAATTACTTTTTTGAGACATTTTTGAAAAAAAAAAATGAAAAAATTCTTTTCAATTCTTTTCAATTTTTTTAAATTTTTTTTCCTTTTTTTTTATTAAAAAATTTTTTTTTCATTTTTTCTTTTTCATTTTTTTTCATTTTTTTTTCTTGTAAAATTATAAAATGGAAGATAAATATAAACTTAATGGAATTATTGGAGAAGGTTTATTAATTTTTTATTAATACAAACAAAACTAAATCTTCTGAATTTTAAACAAAACAAAAAATTGAAAATTTTTTATGATAAAAAAAAAACGAACAAAAAATAAAATCAAATAAAAATTATTATAATTATAATTGATAATATTTTCAGGTTCTTATGGAGTTGTTTATCAAGCTTATCATACTGAAACAAGTAAATATGCAGCTATTAAAGAGTATAAAAAACCCAAAAGAGGAAGTGATGTTGGAATTATGTTATCAACAATTAGGGAAATTAAACTATTAAAAGAACTTAATCATGAACATATTGTTAAAATTGAGGATATTTTTTGTGATACAAATGAAAGGAAATTGTTTATTGCTTTTGAATATGCAGAGCATGATTTGATTGTAAATTATTTTATTTACAAAATATTTTAATTCAACAATTATTTTATTTACTAAATAATTTAATTCAATAATTATTTTATTTACAAAATAATTTAATTCAATAATTATTTTATTTATTAATTATTTTATTTACAAAATAATTTAATTCAACAATTATTTAATTCAACAATTATTTTATTTACTAATTATTTTAATTCAACAATTATTTTATTTATTAAATAATTTAATTCAATAATTATTTAATTCAAAATATTAATTATTTTATTTACAAAATATTTTAATTCAATAATTATTTTACAAAATATTTATTGTAATTATTTTTTTAAAGGATTTAATTCAATAATTATTTTATTTACAAAAAATTTAATTCAAAAAATAATTTAATTCAACAATAATTTAATTTATTTCAATAATTATTTTATTTACAAAATAATTTAATTCAACAATTATTTTATTTATTAAATAATTTAATTCAATAATTATTTTATTTCAATAATTATTTTTATTTACAAAAATAATTTATTTACAAAATAATTTAATTCAATAATTATTTTATTTATTAAATAATTTATTTCAACAATTATTTTATTTCAATAATATTTTATTTACAAAAATAACAATTATTTCAAATAATTATTTTAATTACAAAATAACTTAATTCAATATTTTTATTTACAAAATAATTTAATTCAACAATTATTTTATTTACAAAATAATTTAATTCAAAATTCAACAAATTTCAAAAAATTAAGTTCAATAATTAAATTCAAAATTATTTTAATTCAATAATAATTTAAAACAATTATTTTTATTCAATAATAATTTAATTCAACAATTATTTTATTTACAAAATAATTTAATTCAATAATTATTTTAATTCAATAATAATTTAATTCAACAATTATTTTATTTATTAAATAATTTAATTCAATAATTATTTTATTTACAAAATAATTTAATTCAATAATTATTTTATTTACAAAATAATTTAATTCAACAATTATTTTATTTATTAAATAATTTATTTCAACAATTATTTTATTTCAATAATTATTTTATTTACAAAATAATTTATTTACAAAATAATTTAATTCAATAATTATTTTATTTATTAAATTGATTAATTATTTATGTCCACTTTTTAAAGGATATTCTTGATTTTTATAAAAAGCAAAAAATGTTGATGCCTGAAATTATTGTTAAAAGTTTAATGTGGCAAATTTTAAATGGAATTCATTATTTACATACAAATTGGATTATTCATAGAGATTTGAAACCTGCAAATATTCTTATAAAAAATACATCAGAAGAAAGAGGAATTGCTAAGATTGGTAAATTAAATCAAATCAAATCAAAATTAAATCAAATCAAATCAAATCAAATCAAATCAAAATCAAATCAAAATCAAATTAAAATTAAATTAAATTAAATCAAATTAAATTAAATTAAAATCAAAATCAAAATCAAATCAAAATCAAATTTAAATTAAATTAAATCAAAATTAAATTAAATTAAATTAAATCAAATTAAATTAAATTAAATTAAATTAAATTAAATCAAATCAAATCAAATCAAATCAAATCAAATCAAAATTAAATCAAATTAAATCGAATTCAAAATTAAATCAAATTCAAATTAAATCAAATTAAATTAAATCAAATTAAATTAAATCCAAATTAAATCAAATTAAATCAAATCAAATTAAATTAAATCGAATACAAAATTAAATCAAATTAAATCAAATTAAATTAAATCAAATCAAATCAAATTAAATTAAATTAAATTAAATTAAATCAAATTTAATCAAAATCAAAATCAAAATCAAATTAAATCAAATCAAATCAAATCAAATCAAATCAAATTAAATTAAATTAAATTAAATTAAAATTAAATTAAATTAAATTAAATCCAAATTAAATTCAAATTAAATCCAAATTAAAATAAAATCAAAATTAAATTAAATCAAATTAAATCAAATCAAAATCAAAATTAAATTAAATCAAATTAAATCAAAATTAAATATTTTTCAAAGCCGATTTTGGACTTGCCAGAATCTTTCAAGATCCATCAAAAAGTTTAGGAAAAGATGGAGATGTAGTAACATTATGGTATCGAGCACCGGAACTATTACTTGGAGCACAACATTACACACCAGCAATAGACATGTGGTCAGTTGGGTGTATATTTGCTGAACTAATCCAAAATCGGGAATTATTTCATGGAATTCCAGCAAAAAATGGAGGATTTGAAGAGGATCAGATCCGGAAAATCATCAATATTCTTGGAATTCCATCAACAAAATGGCCTGAATGTGTTAAACTTCCATATTATCGACATATATCCCAATGGGAACCACAATCAAATCAAATGAACTTGGCACAAGAACTTCGGATCGAAAGTGGAACAACAAAATACAACTTGATCTCTCGAATGTTAAAATACGATCCAAAAGAAAGAATCACAGCACTTGATGCATTAAAACACACTTACTTCAACGAACCACCTTTGCCTTCTCCTTATGCTTTTAGTGAAAATGAGTTTGAATACCCAAAAAGACCTCTCAAACGAATTCATAAACTCCCTCAACAAATCTTATCTAATCAACAACAACAAAACCCCAGTAATCCATCTAATCCCCCTATTGTCCCTATTGATCAAAATATCCCCCGAATTTCTATCCCAAAAAATCAAAATCGAAATCAAAATCAATATCAAAATCAAAATCAAAATCAAATCAAAATCAAAATCAAAATCAATATCAAAATCAAAATCAAAATCAAAATCAAAATCTAAATCAAAATGTTTCTAATTCTTCTAAAAAAAATGAAAAAATTCTTCGTCAAAAAAAAAGAATTGTTTCAAAAAGAACTAAAAGAAAAATTAATTGAGGGAAATTAAACAAAATTTTGGGTAATTCTTTTGTTAAATTATCCAAATTTTTTTTTTTTTTTATAAATTTTTTTTTGATCAAATGATAAGATTTAAAAAAAAAAATAATCAAAAATAAAATTAATATTAAAATCAATTATAAAAAATAAATTATAATAAAAAAAATAAAAAAAAGGAAATTAAAATTGGAATTTCTTTGAAAGGCAAATTTATTAATTTTTTTTTAATTTAATTTTTTAATTTAAAAAAATTTTTTTTTTATTGGAAATTTTTTTCATTTTTTTTATTTTTCTTTATTCATTTTTAATTTTTTTCTTTCTTTATTTTTTTCTTCTTTAATAAACAAACTTTTTTTTTTTTTGTAATTTCAAAAAAAACAAAAAAAAAAACAAAAAAAAAATGAACAGCGATGCAAATTTTACTTATGAAAGACCAAGAAGACCTATTCCACCAGTTCCACAAAAAGAACAAGGACCTACGAATCAAAACACAAACAATAATATACAAAACGTATATGAAACAACTCAACAAAAACCGAAAAAACCGATAAATAAATCTATGAATAACGAAAAAAGGCCAAATCAGCCCAACACACAAAACCCTACACAAAGAAGAAACACACCACCGCGAACAAAGCCTCGTTCGCCATCACCTCATGCGCAACAAAACCCAAGTAACCCAACAACTAGCAGCAATCATCACAGAAAAATGTCAGAAAAAAAATCTCAACTTCCACCACTTCCAACACAAAAATTACCAGAAATTCCGACAGAAACAGAGCAACCAATTCAATCGAAATCACCACCACCAAAACCTGTATCAAAACCGCCACCAAAACCTACATCTAAACCGCCACCAAAACCCAATGCAAAACCTCCTCATTTAATTCGAAAAAATAATCGACCAAATTCTGATCCAAATCAAGATCCAAATAATCAAAATAATCCAAATCAAAATCAAAATCAAAATCAAAATCAAAATCAAAATAATCCAAATCAAAATCATTCAAATAATAAAAAATCTTTTGATATTAGTGATCCTCAATCTAAAACAACAATTCATTCTTTAATTTCTAAAACAGGTTTTATTGTTTCTAAACAAACTGGAGAAACAATGATACAACAACCACAAAAACCAACAGGTAATATTAGATTTTATTTTTTAAGAAGAAACCGAGGAGATTTTTGGGGAAATATATATATATATTTATATTTAATATTTATTTTAATATTTATTTTATTATTTGTTTTAATATTTATTTTAATATTTATTTTAATATTTAATTTAATATTTATTTCAATATTTAATTTAATATTTATTTTAATATTTATTTTAATATTTATTTCAATATTTATTTTAATATTTATTTCAATATTTATTTTAATATTTATTTTAATATTTATTTTAATATTTATTTCAATATTTATTTCAATATTTATTTCAATATTTATTTTAATATTTATTTTAATATTTATTTTAATATTTATTTTACTATTTATTTTAATATTTATTTTAATATTTATTTTAATATTTAATTTAATATTTATTTTAATATTTATTTCAATATTTATTTCAATATTTATTTTAATATTTATTTTAATATTTATTTTAATATTTATTTTTAATATTTATTTTAATATTTATTTCAATATTTATTTTTTTATTTTATTAATATTTATTTTAATATTTATTTATTTTAATATTTATTTTTTTATTTAATATTTATTTTAATATTTATTTCAATATTTAATTTAATATTTATTTCAATATTTATTTTAATATTTATTTTAATATTTAATTTAATATTTATTTTAATATTTATTTTAATATTTATTTTAATATTTATTTAATATTTATTTCAATATTTATTTTAAATATTTATTTTAATATTTATTTCAATATTTATTTTAATATTTATTTTAATATTTATTTTAATATTTATTTTTAATATTTATTTTATTATTTATTTATTTTAATATTTATTTTAATATTTATTTAATATTTATTTTAATATTTATTTATATTTAATATTTATTTTTAATATTTATTTTAATATTTATTTTAATATTTATTTTAATATTTATTTAATATTTATTTTAATATTTATTTTAATATTTATATATATTTATTTTAATATTTAATTCAATATTTATTTTAATATATATTTCAATATTTATTTCAATATTTATTTTTAATATTTATTTTAATATTTATTTCAATATTTATATATTTATTTAATATTTATTTTTAATATATTTCAATATTTATTTCATTATTTATTTCAATATTTATTTTAATATTTATTTTAATATTTATTTTAATATTTATTTTAATATTTATTTTAATATTTATTTTAATATTTATTTTAATATTTATTTTAATATTTATTTTAATATTTATTTTAATATTTATTTCAATATTTATTTTAATATTTATTTTAATATTAATTTCAATATTTATTTTAATATTTAATTTAATATTTATTTCAATATTTATTTCAATATTTATTTAATATTTATTTTAATATTTATTTTAATATGTATTTTAATATTTATTTCAATATTTATTTTAATATTTAATTTAATATTTATTTCAATATTTATATATATTTATTTCAATATTAAATATTTCTAGCTCCTCGAAGAAATACAGTTCACTCATCAAAAAAACCAACATTAGGAGCAAAACCACAATTAAGCTTCCGAGAATCTAAACCAAAAGCACCATCACATTTAGCAGTACCTAACAGTTCAAACAACCTAACAAACACAGGGAACAAAACAGAAGAACAAGGAAATAACGGACTTGAAATAAACATACAAGAAGCACAAGAAGTGGAAGAAGTAGAAGAAACAAAAGCAGAAAAAACAACATCACCAAAACACAAAACATGGGCGAAATTCAAAGAAAAAACGAAGAAATGGGGCGGAAAAGCAAAAAGGGGATCTAAAAGCTTTTTTCAAAAAGCAAAAAACAAACTAACAAAAGATTCCAAAGAAACAGAAACAAACACACGAAACGCGCCCGTTTTTGGGGTTCCGTTGCAGCAGGCAATTGAGAACGAAGGAAGAACAAACAACCAACCGCCAAGTGTAATTGAAAAGGGGATCATGTATTTAGAAGAAAGAGGAAAACTCGAAGAAGGAATCTACCGACTGTCAGGAAGCATGAAGCAAATGGCGGAGCTTAAAGAAGCCTTCAACCGAGGCGAGGATGTTGACCTATCAATTGTCAAAGACGAAAATACAGTTGCTAGTTTAATCAAGCTCTATTTCAGAGAGCTACCTGAGCCACTTTTAACTGAGAAATACACACAACGTCTCGCGAAATTAATAAAACAACCCCATGAAACAATCCTTAAAAGACTCAACCATGCTTATAATAGAATCCCTGAGGTCAACCAGGCTGTTCTTCGTTGGCTTCTTCCTCATTTAGATAGAATTCAAAGGCAAAGTTCTTTGAATAAAATGACTTCTTCTAATTTGGCTATTGTTTTTTCTCCAACTCTTCAAATTCCTACTGAAATACTCCAGATTTTAATTAGTAGATGGATGGATATTCTTTGTCCTGAAATTGATTCTGGTGACTCAAAAGATTCAACTAGAGATTCAGACTAATTTTATCTTTGAATTTTATCTTTGATTTTTTTTCCGTTTTTTTTTTTTGATTTTTATTCATATTTGTTTTTGCTTTTTTTCTTTTTCTTTTTCATTTCTTTTAATGTTTGTATTCTAATTCGTTTACAACATTCTTTACTATTTGAATTCCCCTTTTTTTTTTGGTTTGATTTTTTGGATTTTCAAAAATAAAAGAAAATTGATTAATTTTTTTCATTTTTCATTTTTATTTTTCATTTTTCATTTTTATTTTTCATTTTTCATTTTTTATTTTTTATGGATTTTTCAAATTCTTTTTTTAAAACAAAAGAAATTATTGATAATTGGTTTTCAGAGCTTTATGCTCCATTAGTTATAGTTTCTGTTAGTCCTGATGCAGAAAATGCTTGTTTAAAAAATGGTGTTTCTTTTGTTGATATGATTCGATGTTTTTGTCCAAATTCTTTTTCTGTTAAAATACAACATCAAACAAAGAAAAATGAAAAAAATATTTCAGAAAATTCAAATTCTCATTTAATTTCAAAGTTTTTTGTTAGATTTGAAACTATTGAAACTTTTAATAATTTTAAAAAAACAGATATTGAAGATAGTTTATTTAAAATTGTTTTGAAAAACAGTGTTTATGAAAAATCTGAAAATTTAAAATCTGGTTTTATTACTCAAATGTTAAACAGTAAGAGGAAATAAATTCAAAATTAAATTCAATTTAAAATTCAATATTAAATTCAAAATTAAATTCAAAATTAAATTCAAAATTAAATTCAAAATTAAATTCAAAATTAAATTCAAAATTAAATTCAAAATTAAATTCAAAATTAAATTCAAAATTAAATTCAAAATTAAATTCAAAATTAAAATTAAAATTAAAATTAAAATTAAAATTATTAAAACTTTTCAAGAATATCAAAATCCAATGACTTGGTTTGATCATTATATACAACAATTCTCTAAACTTTTATATTGGTCAAAATTTCAAACAATAAATCATCCAGTTTCATTTATATATGTAATAAGTACAGAAATTGGAGATGCAACAACAGCAATTCAATTTTTAAAAATGCAATGTGATGAAAAAAATCCACCTCGATTTATGATTGAAAATAATATGGATCCAAATGTTCATCGATATTTTCTTTTAATTCATGATATACAAAGTCCATATCCAGAAAAGTAAATAGAATGGAAATCAGGAATTAATATTTCCAAATATTTATTATTTCAAAATATTTATTATTTATTATTTATTAATTAATATTTATTATTTCAAAATATTTTCAATTATTTAATATTTAATATTTCCAAATATTTAATATTTCCAATTATTTATTATTCCAATTATTTAATATTTCCAAATATTTATTATTCTAAATATTTAATATTTAATATTTAATATTTCAAAATATTTCAAAATATTTCCAATTGTATTTTTAATATTTCCAAATATTTATTATTTATTATTTTTATTTATTATTTAAATTTATATTTTCAAATTATTTCATATTTATTTTCAAATTTTAATATTTCAAATGTTTAATATTTAATATTTCCAGAAAAATATTTATTATTCTAAATATTTATTATTTATTATTTATTATTTAATATTTATTATTTCCAAATATTTATTATTCTAAATATTTATTATTTATTATTTATTATTTAATATTTATTATTTCAAAATATTTTCAATTATTTAATATTTCAAAATATTTAATATTTAAATATTTATTATTTAATATTTCCAATTATTTAATATTTATTATTTATTATTTATTATTTATTATTTAATATTTAATATTTATTATTAAATATTTAATATTTTCAAATATTTATTATTCTAAATATTTAATATTTTCAAATATTTATTATTCTAAATATTTAATATTTCCAAATATTTCCAATTATTTAATATTTATTATTTAATATTTATTATTTAATATTTATTATTTAATGTTATTTTTAGAATCTCAGAATTTTTACAAAAAATGGAAGATACTTTTGGAAAAAATTATTGCTTCTTTTTACCAATAAACTCACTCTCAAATAGAAAAGAAAAAAAAGAAACAATTCCTGAAGAAAGAATCCAAAAATATAAAAAATTAGTTTCTTTTGATGGATCTTTACCAGAAAACTTTTGTAATTGCTTAAGCGAAAGCGATATTTCATTCATTTCTTCATTTATTCGATTATTTGTTTCTGAATCATTAATTCCATTTATTGAAAAAAGAATTCAAACTTTAAGTGAAATAGTCAATAACTCTTCGAAAAAAGGATTTAAAAAAGCGTAATTAAAAATAATTTCAAGAGAAATCAAAATCAAAAAAGAAATATTAATTTGGAAAATAATTCAAAATCACAGTTTCAAAAATCTATTTGGAAAACAAAAAGAACAAACAAATACCACAGAAACATTCAATAAAATTGAATTCCAAACTAGAAAATTAGCAGATTATTACTTTTTCTTAAAAGATTACGACCAAGCTTTAGTTTACTACAAAATGGCATCAAACGAATTCAAAAATTCAAATTCATGGGATTATTTTGCAAGTGTTCAAGAAATGGCAACAATATGCAGTTTTATTCACGAAAGTAGAATCATTGATTCATTGCTTGATGCTGCTCAATATGGATATAAAAAAGCAAAATCATCGCCTTGTTTCTTGACAAATTTATTTTGGATTTTTGCAGAATTATATAAGAATTCAATGAACAAAATCGAAAAAGCAATTGAACTTTATCTTCGAATTAGTTCATATGAATCAAATATCACTTCTGCTATTAATCTTGAACAAGCTGCTTACTGTTTTTATTATATGAAACCTTCATCATTTCGCAAATACCATTTTTATTTAATTTTGGCTGGGCAAAGATACAGTTTTTCAGGACAAAGCAACCACACAATCCGTTGCTATTCTAATTTTCAGCAAGAATTTCGAGACAAAAATTGGATCACAATTCAAAATCATTTAAATTATACAATTGCTTTGCATTCATTTTACATTTTGGATTTTGCAACTTCAATTCGTTGCTTCAAGGAAATTATCGGAAAATCAAAAGAATCCGATCAACAACAACGCTCATATTTGGAAGAGCTCATAATAGCTTCTCAAGGAGCTTCACAAAATTCTATTTCGCGAGTCTTTGAATTTCGCGTTCCTCAAATTTTAATGAATTCTATCAATGTTCTAATCAATGATGATTTTGTTCAAATTGATAATTCTTCTCAAATTCCTCCTTCTGAAGATTGGAGTGATCATGAAAATCTTTTCTTGAGAAAATTATCACAAAAAATCCCTATTAAACCTCCTCAAGATCAAATGGAAAAAATTATTTTGAAAATCAAAAAATCAAATATTCATCAATTGCTTGAAAAAATTCCCAAAAAAACCAGTCCTGTTGGTGAATCTATTATTGTAGAATTTTTTGTTTATAATCCTCTGAAATTTATGTTGAAATTTGGTCAAGCTTATTTGATTGCTGTTTATGAAAATAATGAAAATAATGAAAATAATGAAAATAATGAAAATAATGAAAATAATGAAAATAATGAAAATAATGAAAATAATCAACAAGAATCCAAAAATATGATCAAAAATATCAATTGTGATTCAAAAGAAATTGAAGAAATATTAAAAAAATATGAAAAAAGTATTCATAAAAATGAAATTATAGTTGAAAAATCAGAATTCTCTTTATATCCAAATGAAAATCGTTTATTAGAACTTAAAATTACTCCTCAAAAAGAAGGAAGACTAAGGATTATTGGAGTTGAATTTCAATTTCAAGAGCGATTGTTACTTTTTGTTCAATTTAAGATTCCTGGAAAGAAACTAAATAAAACAAAAAATCAAAGAAAAAATGATATTTATCTTCCAAGTAATAAATTGATTGTGGATATTGTTACTCAAATGCCTCGACTTAGTATTCAAATTCAAAATTTTGCTACAAATTTAGTTGATGGATCAATTCGAAAAACATCATTTGAAATTGAAAATATAGGGAAAAAATCATTAAAAAATCTTTATGTTCAATTTGAAAAACCTGAATGTTTTGTTATTGAAAATATAAATGAAAATATAAATGAAAATATAAATGAAAGTATAAATCAAAATATAAATCAAAATTCAAATCAAAATTTAAATGAAAATTCAAATGAAAATATAAATCAAAATATAAATCAAAATATAAAATCAAAATATATCAAAATAAAATAAAAAAAATATAAATCAAAAAAAATAAATCAAAATATAAATGAAAATATAAATCAAAATATAAATCAAAATATAAATCAAAATATAAATCAAAATATAAATGAAAATATAAATCAAAATATAAATGAAAATATAAATCAAAATATAAATCAAAATATAAATCAAAATATAAATCAAAATTCAAATGAAAATATAAATCAAAATACAAATCAAAATATAAATCAAGATTATTCAATTGTTCCTCTATATTTAAATGAACTAAAAAAAAGACAGAAAATCAAAATTCCTTGTTGGTTTCGTGCAACATCCTCAAAATTTGAACAAAATAAACATCTCTTTTTTTATCAAACATTACAAGAAAATTCCAAAATGAAATATCGATTATTTCGAGCAATAACACAATTTAAATCAGAAAGTTCACTTAGTTTAGAAACACAAATATTTCAAAATCCATTTTCAATTAATGAATATATTCTTGTTTTGAGTATTTCAAATATTGGAAATCTAAACATTTTTGAATTACTACAAATCACATCAATTTCAAAGTATTTTGTGATTGAATTACTTAATTATAATGAAATTTCTGGAATTAAAGAATCAAATAATAATAATAATAATAATGATTATGAAAAACTCAATCTTTTTTTAAAACCACAAGAAAATTTAGTAATAATAATGAAAATCAAACCAATCACAAAAAATGTATCATTAAAGAAGGAAAATATAATCGAAGAATTTGAAATAAAACATATTGAAATGAATGAAAAAAATTCACGTGAAGATTTACTTCAAATTCCATTCCAAAATTTTTTCTTTCAAGAAAAACAGCAAAAACAAAACCGAAAAAATCATAAAAATCATAAAAATCATAAAAATCATAAAAATAATCAAACAAATAATGTTGAAATTTCATCGAAAAATCAAAATTTTGAGTTTGGGATTATTTTACTTTGGAAAATTCAAGGAAAAGGATATGGACAACATCAAAAATTAATACCAGATTTAAGAAAAGTGATTTCAAATAGTAATATATCTGAAAGTAGTTCAATATTGAAACGAAAATATAATAATTTTAGTATTACAATATCAAGTTCAAAAGAAATTTGGCATGATTTCTCAAAAAATCCAATAGCTAAAGCAAATGTTGTGTTTTATATTAGAGAAGAATATAATTCAAAGATTAATTCTTTGATTGAAATGAGAAATGGTTCTTCTCAAAATTTATTTTGGATTGGATGTACTCATTTTAATAGAAAATTTTCACAAAATGAATTATTTTCTTTTAAACTTCAAGCTTGTTTTTTGAAACCAGGTGTATATGATTTGAATCAAATTATTATTAAGCAAAATTTAAGAAGACCATTTATTTCTTCTTTTCAACATTTAATATGTGTCAAACAAGCAAATTAGAAATAATAATTTTATTAATAAATTTAATAATAAATTTAATAATAAATTTAATAATAAATTTAATAATAATTTTAATAATAATTTTAATAATAAATTTAATAATAATTTTAATAATAATTTTAATAATAATTTTAATAATAATTTTAATAATAATTTTAATAATAAATTTTAATAATAAATTTAATAATAATTTTAATAATAATTTTAATAATAAATTTAAATAATAAATTTTAATAATAAATTTAATAAATTTAATAATAATTTTAATAATAATTTAAATAATAAATTTTAATAATAAATTTAATTATAATTTTAATTATAATTTTAATAATAAATTTAATAATAATTTTAATAATAATTTTAATAATAATTTTAATTATAATTTTAATTATAATTTTAATAATAAATTTAATAATAATTTTAATAATAATTTTAATAATAATTTTAATAATAAATTTAATAATAAATTTAATAATAATTTAATAATAATTTTAATAATAAATTTAATAATAAATTTAATAATAATTTTAATAATAATTTTAATAATAAATTTAAATAATAATTTTAATAATAATTTTAATAATAATTTTAATAATAAATTTTAATAATAATTTTTAATAATAATTTTAATAATAATTTTAATAATAATTTTAATAATCAATTTTAATAATAAATTTAATAATAATTTTAATAATAAATATAATAATAATTTTAATAATAATTTTAATAATAAATTTAATAATAAATTTAATAATAAATTTAATAATAAATTTAATAATAATTTTAATAATAAATTTAATAATAATTTTTAATAATAAATTTAATAATAATTTTAATAATAAATTTAATAATAAATTTAATAATAATTTTAATAATAAATTTTTAATAAATTTAATAATAAATTTAATAATAATTTAATAATAAATTTAATAATAATTTAATAATAAATTTAATAATAATTTTAATAATAATTTTTAATAATAATTTTAATAATAATTTTAATAATAATTTTAATAATAATTTTAATAATAATTTTTTTAATAATTTTTTAATAATAAATTTAATAATAATTTTAATAATAATTTTAATAATAAATTTTTAATAATAATTTTAATAATAAATTTAATAATAAATTTTAATAATAAATTTAATAATAATTTTAATAATAATTTTAATAATAAATTTAATAATAAATTTAATAATAAATTTAATAATAAATTTAATAATAATTTTAATAATAATTTTAATAATAAATTTAATAATAATTTTAATAATAATTTTAATAATAATTTTAATAATAATTTTAATAATCAATTTTAATAATAATTTTAATAATAATTTTTAATAAATATAATAATAAATATAATAATAATTTTAATAATAAATTTAATAATAAATTTAATAATAAATTTAATAATAAATTTAATAATAATTTTTAATAATAAATTTAATAATAATTTTAATAATAAATTTTAATAATAATTTTAATAATAAATTTAATAATAAATTTAATAATAAATTTAATAATAAATTTAATAATAAATTTAATAATAAATTTTAATAATAAATTTAATAATAATTTTAATACTAATTTTAATAATAATTTTAATAATAAATTTAATAATAAATTTTAATAATAATTTTAATAATAAATTTAATAATAAATTTAATAATAAATTTAATAATAAATTTAATAATAAATTTAATAATAATTTTTAATAATAATTTTAATAATAATTTAAATAATAATTTTAATAATAATTTTAATAATAATTTTAATAATAAATTTAATAATAAATTTTAATAATAATTTTAATAATAAATTTAATAATAAATTTAATAATAATTTTAATAATAATTTTATTAATAAATTTAATAATAATTATAATAATAATTTTAATAATAAATTTAATAATAAATTTTAATAATAATTTTAATAATAATTTTTAATAATAAATTTAATAATAATTTTAATAATAAATTTAATAATAATTTTAATAATAATTTTAATAATAAATTTAATAATAAATTTAATAATAAATTTAATAATAATTTTAATAATAATTTTATTAATAAATTTAATAATAATTTAAATAATAAATTTAATAATAATATTTAATAATAATTTTAATAATAAATTTAATAAATTTAAAAAGATCAAATTTAAAAAGATCAAATTTAAAAAGATCAAATATTTCTCAAAAAAAAAAAACAAAAAATAGAAAATGTGAATTCAACATTTTTTAACAAGAAATTGTTTGTTATTTAAAATTAAAAGTTAAATTAAAATTTTATTTTTTTATTATTTTTATTTTTATTATTTAAAAAAAAATTTTTTTTTAATTTTTCTTTTTTATTTGAGAAAAAAAATAAAAATAAAAAAAATAAAAAATTCATTTTTTTTTTGCTTTTTTTGTTTTAACAAAATGGAAAACTGGAAAAAAACAAACGGATTTGGAATAATATTATATCCATTTGCAGGTATTGGAGCGAATCAAATGAGATTATTACCAGGAGAAGCAGTATCTGTAACTGAAGAAACAGAAGAATGGTATTGGGGAAAGAACATACAAAACGAACAAGAAGGATTAATACCAAAAAACTATGTAAAAATTGTTGAGAAATTTGTGCCAACAAAAGAGCAGTTTGAAGATTCAGAACATCCAATAAAAGAACTTGATCGAACAGTTCAAGAAGTGAATCAAACACTTCGAGAATGGAAAAAATTATTGAGAAATTATGTTTCACCAGAACAAAATGAAAAATTTGAATTTCTTAAAGAATCAATAAAGGAATTGTTGAAAATGAGAAGTGAATTTCTTAGTTCTGATCTTCCTAGACTTAGATACAAACCAATGAAAAATCAAATGATTCAGAAAATTAAACAGACTCAAGAAACTCTTCATCTTCATGATTTACCAAGAGACTCTTTGGGTCAAATGGCTTATGAATCAAATGTCAGTTTTGTTGAACTTAATCGCAAATTTACTGAGATTGATGATTCTAAAAAGGCTCAGGGTCTTTCTTCTGCTAAGAAAAATTTACCTAGATCAAAAAGTGATATTCATCAAATTCAACTTGATTTCGAAGTTTGTCTTCTCCCAATTGGTTCTGATGCTGAACTTAGGTTTTGGTTGTATAAAGACTCGAAACAGTTGACTGAAGCTTATTTGGTTAATATTAGTAGTACTGGAATGCATTTTGATTTAGAGGCTCATGGGAAATTGCAAACCATTTTCAGAGGTAATTTATAAATAATTTTAATAAATAAATAAATAAATAAATAAATAAATAAATAAATAAATAAATAAATAAATAAATAAATAAATAAATAAATAAATAAATAAATAAATAAATAAATAAATAAATAAATAAATAAATAAATAAATAAATAAATAAATAAATAAATAAATAAATAAATAAATAAATAAATAAATAAATAAATAAATAAATAAATAAATAAATAAATAAATAAATAAATAAATAAATAAATAAATAAATAAATAAATAAATAAATAAATAAATAAATAAATAAATAAATAAATAAATAAATAAATAAATAAATAAATAAATAAATAAATAAATAAATAAATAAATAAATAAATAATTAAATAAATAAATAAATAATTAAATAATTAAATAATTAAATAAATAAATAATTAAATAAATAAATAATTAAATAAATAAATAATTAAATTTAAAAAGATCTTGATACCCAAGACGTTTCTTCTGGTCTTTATCTTGCTTGCCAAATCTTCAAATATGAAAAAATCACAGATAAAAAAATAACAATGACAGAAAACATTAAGAAACCATTTGGATGTGGGGTATTCAACATAACAGAAAATTTAAACTCAATAACACAAAAAAAAGAAGCTAAAAAAATACCAATATATCGAGTATTGCCAGATGTACCATTTTCAAAATTAACATCCTTAATTATAGCAAATGATCAATCACTTGTGTCTTATGATACACAAGGAGTTTCAGTTGAATTAAGAAGATATCCTGGTGAATATGATTCTTTTATAAACATTCTTTGTGAAGAAAAACAAGATTTCGAAAGCTTTTATCGCTCATTAAAAGGAACACGAAAAATGGGGTTTCCGAATGTGATTCTTCCTTCTTACATTCGAAACGATTTATACATTACAATCAACGAAGCAAATCTAGTTCAAGCAGATAAGAAAATCAAGAATATCCAATTATTTGCAAGTGTGTACAATAAAGATGTTAAAAATCCTAATGATTTTATTAAAGGAGCTATTTCTTATGGTGTCGAGAATCCTGCTCTTAATACATATTCTTCCTATATTAATCTTCATAATAATAAACCTCAATGGGATGAAACTCTTAAAATTGATTTACCTGTTGACCAGTTTGAACATTGTCATTTGTACTTCGAGATTTATATTTATAATGAAAAAAATGGAAGTCTTCAAAAATATGCTGTTACTCATTTCCCTTTCTTTTCTGAACAAGGAACAATGCCTGCTCAAGATCAACATCATCTTACACTTCATAAATGGGTTCAAAAAATAGCGAAAGACAATCATTTTTTTTATTTAACACCTGAATATTCGAATCCGTATGAAAATATAAATATTTAAAATATAAATATAAATATTTAAAATATAAATATAAATATTTAAAATATAAATATAAATATTTAAAATATAAATATAAATATTTAAAATATAAATATAAATATTTAAAATATAAATATAAATATTTAAAATATAAATATAAATATTTAAAATATAAATATAAATATTTAAAATATAAATATAAATATTTAAAATATAAATATAAATATTTAAAATATAAATATAAATATTTAAAATATAAATATAAATATTTAAAATATAAATATAAATATAAATATAAATATAAATATTTAAAATATAAATATAAATATAAATATAAATATAAATATTTAAAATATAAATATAAATATTTAAAATAAATATAAATATTTAAAATATAAATATTTAAAAATATAAATATAAATATTTAAAATAAATATAAATATTTAAAATATAAATATTTATATTTATTTTTTTCTTTTTTGAATATTTGATTAGAAAAATGAAAAGTAAAATCTTAGAACTTCCAAACGCACTTACAATCACAGTAAATCTATGCTCAACACAAATGACACAGAGAAAAGATATCACAGAATTATTTAAATGGAAAGACAAAGAATCAAACATTCAATCAATTGTCAAACAAGTCACATATACCCCACCAATCGAAATTGTAAAATTTATGCGAGAAATTCTTGATACATTATTCATAATCCACGGAGAAAAAGGACAAGATGTTCAAGATTCAATTTATGAAGCTATTATTTTTGTAATAGGAATTCTTGTTGATAAAAGATTTAAAAATTTCACTCCAGTTTTAAACGATTATATTAGTACAAGATTCTCAAGATCAAACGATTCAAATATTTCACAAAATCTTCACCGTTCTTTATGTTCTGTTCATTCTTCATTTATCGAAATTCTGAAAGAAACATTCACTAAAATTGAAAATGACCATCGCAAAAATTTACTTGATTCAATGAAAGCAATCGAATACACATTTAAGTTCATCATTTATTCATGGCTTCTTGATATCAAAGCAAAAGGTGTTGTTCATATTTCAGAACGCCAAATCCACCAGAACGAATTCTGCATGAATTTGAACGATATTCTTTCAAGATTAACTGATTTACTAAGCAAAACTGAACCTGTTTGGATAAATGCTGTTCAGGAAACAGCCTTGCGTCATTTCAGAACAATTTTCACTGATTTAGGAGAAGTTATGACCGACACTCAACTCGCAACAATCTTTGCAAAACTTATTGATTCTGTTCGTTTGGGAGATTTGAAACTGCTTAATTTATCCAAAATTGAATTGATTTTATCATTAGTTTCAAATCCAATGTTCAAAAAACAAGATTTCCGAGCAAAATTACTTCCCACTATTTTGCATCAAATTAATAACCATATGAATACTTCTGAGGATCTTCTTGATCTTTGTGCTAATATTTTTGGGCACATTTTCTCACTAACAAGCGGTCCTGACAAACTCGAATCAATTTCCGAACTTTTTCCTGCTACTCGTCTTGTTTTTAGACTTATTGACCAGAATAATATTTTCCGAGATTCTTTACTTAAACAAAATCCTGATGATAAAACCAATAGTAATTCCCAGAATTTGATGGAAAGCTCTTTTGAAAATAAGTCTCAAGAAGCTATTAATAAGCGCAATAAAACAGCTTCTATTTTAGTTTCTTGCATTTTGTCAGTTTTCAATTCTATGAAAATGGGTGATATGTATGAATTACTTCGTGTTTATTCTGACGATTTTGAGCGACAACAAGAATTGATTCGTAGTTCTCTTAAGTTGTTTAAGAGTTTGTTTAAAAACACTCTTTTTGATCCTAAAGATGTAATTTCAAAAATTAATAAATTAATAAATTAAAAAAATTAAAATAAAAATTCAAAAATATCTTTTAGAAAATCCTTCATTTCGGCCAGCTTTTAATCGTACTTAAATCATTATGGATGTTTATGGAAGTTCTTTCATCTCGTTATAATGGACCAAATATCGTTATTCCTCTTTGGAATTTACTTTTCAAATTGCTAATTAACATCATTTCATGGAAAGAAATCCAATTAGAGAATTATGATGAATTTACAAGACAAAACATCCTGGAAATGTTTGGGGATTTAAGAATACCAGCATCACAATTATTAGTTACTTTCTGGGAAAGACTTGGCGACCAACAAATTGTGTTTATTCCTGAAAAAGTTGTTCCTGTTCTCTCACTATTGCTCCTCAATAACAACACAATACAACAAGTATCAATTGATGTTTTTTACTCAATGATTGTTGCCGAAGTAAAGGAAACTGGAGAGTTCATCAAAATTGAACAAACAACTGTTGGGATGTTTGGGAGTTTTATCATCAAAGGTCAAGATACAGAATTCGGTACAAATTTCTTTGAAAAATTAATCCCCAAATTTGAAGCAAATCCGAAATTGAAAGAAAAAGGACTTACTTTTGTAGAGCATCTTAGACAGTTAATTACTCGCATTTCAAAATTGAAAACTTTCCCAGATAACCCAAAATACGAAGATGAACGTGTTTCTGTGCTGATTGGTATCACAGAATATCTTTTAAGAACTCAAAGAATTCTCATGTTTCACAAGTTTGTTCATGCTTTGAGTGATGTTCATTTCAGACTCAATAACTTTAGTGAAGCTGCAATGGCCTTAACAAAATGTATTGGCACTCTTGAATGGGATACAGAAAAAATGGAACCCAAACTTGAAGAAGGCCACTTCAAATATCCAAAGGAATCCCAAGCAAGTAGAAAAGAAAGAATTATCTACGAAGCCATTTCTTTGTTTGATCAAGGAAAACTTTGGGAGCAGGCTATCGAATTGATTCAAATTCTTCGTGAAAGATATATAAATCATACATACAATTACATTAAATTATCAGATCTTCTTTTAAAAGAATCAACCTTTTATAAGCAAATCATGACTGTTGAACGTTTCTTCTCAAGTTATTTCCGAGTTGGATATTATGGGAAAGGTTTTGAAACAGAAGAACTAAAGGAAATTAAAAACAAGGAATTTGTTTATCGAGGTGCAGAACTTGAACAATTATCAGTTTTTATTGAAAGAATCAAACAGAAATTCCCACAAGCTCAAATTGGATCTAATGATCCAACAGATGCGATTATAAATGGAGAAGGGCAATATATACAAGTTGCTAATTTATTTCCTGCTAAACTTGATGATGTAAATTTTAAATTTAAATTTCAAAATTAATTTCAATTTCAAAATGAATTTTAATTTCAATATTAATTTTAATTTTAATTTTAATTTTAATTTTAATTTTAAATTTCAAAATTAATTTTAATTTTAATTTCAATTTCAAAATTAATTTTAATTTCAATATTAATTTCAATTTTAATTTTAATTTCAAAATTAATTTTAATTTTAATTTTAATTTCAATTTTAATTGAATTTTTAAGATAAACTGGGATTATGTTGTAACACCAAAAGAAGAAAAAGATAAAATTCAAACATTCTCAATAAAATTGAATAATGATATGCCTCAACAAGTTCAGAAATACTACAATTTGAACAACGTCAATATATTTTTATACACAAAACCATTCCGAAAAACAGCCGAGAAATCTCAAAATGAATTTAAGGATCTTTGGATTAGAAACAATTATCTAATTTCCGAATCACCATTTCCTTCGTTTTGTAGACGTCTTTCTATTGTTCAGAAAGTTATTGAAGAACTTCCACCAATTATGAATGCAGTTAATTCAGTAGAAAAAAAAAACATTGAAGTGAATGAAATGATTGAGAAATATGACAAAACACCAACTCAAAACATTTCACCTTTTTCAATGGCATTAAATGGTGTTATTGATGCTGCTGTTAATGGCGGTGTTTTCCGATATAAAGAAGCTTTCTTTTCATCCGAATTCATGTCAATTTCAAGCACTCTTCATTTGGTTATTAGACTAAAAAGAGCTTTACAAAAACAACTCCAAATTCTTTCTGCTGGAATCATTGTTCATGATCGTCTTTGTCCTGAAGAAATGAGACCTTTTCATGATAAAATGGAAACTTTTCTTAAAAGTATGAAAGAAATGCTTGCTCCAAGTCTTCAAGATCTTGAAAAGATCTGAAAAATGAAAAATTTTTTTTTTCTTTTCTTTTCTTTTCAACAAGCAAAAAACAAAAAACAAAAACAAAAACAAAAACAAAAACAAAAACAAAAACAAAAACAAAAACAAAAACAAAAACAAAAACAAAAACAAAAACAAAAACAATTAAAAAGAAAAAAAATTTTTTCATTTTTCATTTTTCATTTTTTCATTTTTCATTTTTCATTTCACAATTATGATTCGTTTAACTTTTAGAATAAAACATCCAAAAACAATCTCATTTGTTTGGTTATCAGGTTCAATTCCTGAACTTGGAGAATGGAAAAAACAAAATGCAATACAAATGAAAACAATTCAAGAAATGCCAGCAGATTTTCTTTTAAGTGAAGCTGTAATTGAAGTCAAAAGTCCACAAAGAGACACAGTCATTCTATATTCATTTTTCACAGAAAACGAAGAAACTATTTTTGAAAGTAAAAAGAATCGTAAGATTAAAATTATTGCAGGAGCAGAAGGCAAAAAAAGTGTTACCGATATTTGGGGAAAAATTCCAAAATCAATTCAATCAAAAATCGTTGTTAGATTCAAAATACGTTACGTTACAAGTTTTGGACAAAATTTATATGTTTTTGGAAATTGCAAAGAATTGGGATCTGGAGAAGTGAGTAAAGCAATAAAGATGAACTACGTGAACGATGAACTTGAGAACTGGCAAGTTGATGTTAATTTTAGTCGTTTATCTTTGAAGAAAGACATCACCTTTTCCTTCCTTGTTCGTGATAATGAAAACAACACAATCAAAGAAGCTATTCAACGAGTATTACCTGTGTACAGTGACTTTAAAAGAGGATATATTGAGGTTGGAGGTTCTTTTTATGGAAATCTTCCTCCACATGAATACATTATGAATCGAGCACCTTTTAGTCAAATTTTTTCCAAACCCGAAAACAAGGAAATGGAAAAGCTTCCAAAGATTGATTTATGGGAAGATAATAATGGTAATTATTGATAGTAATGATGACAATAATTTTTGTTAACTAATTAAAATATTTTTCTGTTTTTGTTTTTATTTTTTTTTTAGCAAATAAAATTCCAGTAAATTTTCAAGTAATTTGGATTGAACCTTTAAATGGATATCAGATTAGAATTGTTGGAAACTGTCCTTCTCTCGGAAATTGGGATGTTTATAATTCTGTTCCAGTTCTCAATAATGAATTCCCAGTTTGGAAAAATGTAATCGCAATGAGTCCAGAAGAATTTCCAATTGAATACAAATATGTAATTTGTCCTCAAAAATCACTCAGAGAAATCCCGAAAGATCAATTCTACTTTGAAGTGGGAGAAAACAGGAAATTCAAATTGAAAGCCAAAATTGATGGAAATGATGGATATCTCCCAAATGTAGTGGTGATTGATGGAGGAAAATTGCGATTGAACAAAGAAATCAAACCACCAAGAATTGCAGGAGTTGCAATCCCAATATTCTCGATAAGATCCTTAAACGGGCTAGGAGTTGGTGAGTTTCAGGATCTAGAATTGATGGCAGAATGGGCAAGCAGAGCGCATTTGAAGTTTATCCAAGTTCTCCCGATTAATGACACAAGAATAACGGGAACTTGGAAAGATTCGTATCCTTATTCCGCATTGTCTTCGATGTCTCTCCATCCAATATATGCCAACATTGACCGACTCGATCCACCTGAAAATCTCATGGAAATCATAGAAAAGAAAAAGAAAGAAGTCAACGAGATGGTGGAAGACAAAGAAACTCATCAGCAAGTGTTTAAATATCCAACCCTTGATTATCCCGAAATTACTCAACTCAAGATGTATCTTCTGAGACAGATTTTCAATGAGCGAAAAGAAGCATTTAAAGAGTCAAAAGAACTCCAAGAATTCATCAAGGAAAACAAATTTTGGCTTCCGGCTTATGCGCTACTATGCGCATTTGGAGAGAAATACGAAGATGCAGATCACTCTAAATGGCCAGATTACAGAAACATTTCTCGCGAGGCAATCAATGCATTAACTTCTCCTTCTTCGCTTATTTACGATCAAGTTCTTTTTTACATGTGGGTGCAATTTGTTCTTGATGAACAACTCAGAGACGCAGTTTCCGCAGTGAATAAACACGGAATTGCACTTATGGGAGACTTACCAATTGGTGTTGATTTCCAGAGTTCCGATGTCTGGACAAATCCACACATTTTCCGCAAGTATTTCACATGTGGAGCACCACCAGATTACTTTGCACAACGCGGACAGAATTGGTATTTCCCAGCATACGACTGGGAGCAAATGGAAAAGGATCATTTCCAATATTGGAAAAACCGTCTTAGACAGCTTTCCAAGTATTTCCAAGCAATGCGCGTTGATCATATCCTTGGATGGTTCCGCATGTGGGAAGTTCCAATCATACAACACGAAGGTTTATTCGGTCACTTTTGGCCATCTATCCCCATTTATCGCAACGAACTTCTCTCTCGTGGTCTCTGGGATTTAAGAAGACTTTGCGAACCTTACTTGCCTTATCACGTTCTTATATATTATTTTATGAGAGAGATCAAAAAAAACGACAAAGAAGAGGAAGAGGAAGTTTTGATTCCCAATTTCACAGTGCAAGATGCTGAGAAATTGATTTCCATTTACTTCCAAAAAAACGATATTGGAAGATACAGTTTCAAAGACGAATATTCAACACAAGCAAAAATTAAAGATAAGGTGACTAATCCTCATTTAGTTGAAAGATTGTTTAAGCTTTCCACAGAAATTTGCTTGATTGGTGATCCTTATTCAGAAACGTAAATGAATCAAAATGATATTTATATTATTTTTTTTTCAAACAAACTTTAAAACTTTATTTTTTTAAACTTATTCTTATTTTTAGATTTTACCCTCGTTATGGTCTTGAAAAAACATTTTCATACCAAGAAATGGATCAACCTGCCAAAAACAACCTTTCTGAATTAGCAAACGATTATTTCCATCGACGCCAAGATGATCTTTGGAAAAAATCAGCACGTAAAAAATTGCCATTATTAACAGAAACTAATAATATGCTTATTGTTGCTGAAGATCTTGGATTAAAACCTACTTGTGTTGATTCTGTTTTGGATGAAATGAAAATTCCAGGAATGAGAATTGAAAGAATGTCTCCTGATGAAAAAAAATCACCATTTGATCATATAGAGAATTTCCAGTACATGTCAATGACTTCAACATCAACTCATGATACAGAAAATCTTCGACAATGGTGGGAAATTCTGAAGGATAAAGATTTTTACTGGAGAAATATTCTTCATAGAGATGGAAATCCAACTCCCTTTCTTGAAATTAACATCAGCGAGCAAATCATTTATAACCATTTGAATAGTAAATCAATGATTTGCATTATTCCTCTTCAAGATTGGTTTTCTTTAACTTCTCATCTTCGTTTGAAAATGCCAATAACAGAACGAATTAATTATCCTCCAAATCGTGATCATCATTGGGAATATCAAATGCAAATTCCTATTGAGGATTTAATTAATAGAAATCAAACTTTTACAAGTAAGATTGCGAAGATGATTTCAGATACAAATCGAGATTTCTAAATTTTTTTTTTTTTCATTTTTTTTCCCTAATTCCATTTTTCTTCAAATTTTAAAATAATTTTAATTGATTCTCCTTCTTTTAAAACTTCTTTAATTTTTCTTTTTTTTTCTTCTTTTCCTAATATTTTTGATTCTTTTTCAATTTCTGTTTCTTCAATTAAAATTTTTTGATAAAAATTTTTTGTTTGGATAAAAAGAGGAAATTCAATATCTTTTCCATTAATTTTATTTCCAAAATCTGATCCAAATTCTCCAAAAATTTCTTTTTCAATTTTTTTTTGAAATAAATAACGAGTTATTAAAGTAAAAATTAACCATTCAAGAGATTGATTTCCTTCTCCACATTCAATTTGAAATTTTTTTTCTTGAATTCTTCCTAAAATTTTCATTTAAAAAAAAATAAAATGAAAATTAAAATGAAAAATAAAATGAAATTAAAATGAAAATTAAAATGAAAATTAAAATGAAAATTAAAATGAAAATGTTTTAAAAATGTTTGATCAAAATTCCAAAAAAAAAAAGCAAAAAAAAATTTTTTTTGACTTTGAAAAGTAAAAGAAGAAAAAAAAAAAAAAAGAAAGAAGAAAAGGGGAATAAAAATGGGAAATTAAATTGCTATTCTTGATTTGTAATAACCATCATCAGGACAACAAACTGTGTAATAAATTGTAATATCATTAGTTAAAGGAGGAGTATATAAAAGAGCCCAAAGAGTATCATTATTAATTAAATCTTTTTCTTCCATTTCAGCTAAAATTTTCTTTGCAGCTTTTTTTCTTTTTCGAGACATGAAAACATCTGAATCTGAATCATTTCTCCAATGATCTTGATTGCATTGAATTATTAATCCTTTTTTAGAAAAAGTCCATCTTGATTTTTTAACCTCATCTTCACGTTCTCGAGTTATAAGAGTAGCATCAGAAACACCACAAACAGTAAGATAAACTGGTGCCATAAGAAAAGATTTAGATAATCCACCAACAATTTCACTTTTTGGATTGATTTAATTTATATAAAAATAATTAAATAATTAAATAATTAATTTTTATAAAGAGTTTATACTCATATGAATAATCTGAAGTAAGTAAATGTCTAACAAGAAATCCAACAGGCCAAGCTCCATCTTTGGCAGTCATAAGATTTTTAAGAACACTTCCACCAGTAACTCGATAATTAACAGAAACAGCTGCAACTCCTATCAGATATTTTTTTAAATTTAAATTTAGATTTTAATTTTGATTTTCTAATTGATTTTAATTTTGATTTTCAATTTGATTTTGATTTTGATTTTAATTTTGATTTTAATTTTGATTTTGATTTTAATTTTGATTTTGATTTTGATTTTGATTTTAATTTTGATTTTGATTTTGATTTTGATTTTGATTTTGATTTTGATTTTGATTTTGATTTTGATTTTAATTTAGATTTTAATTTTAATTTTTATTTTGATTTTAATTTTGATTTTAATTTTAATTTTTCAAACCAGGTTTCATTCCTGTTAAAATTCCAGCATAACCTGGCCAAGTAGTTCCAATAAAAACAGTTTCTCCATTTCTTCTAAAATCAATTTCAATAGTAAACTTTTTCAAAAAAGGCATTTCCCAATCCATTGTTCTTGCTAAAACAAACTTATTATCATCTTTTTGTTTTTATTTTTGTTTTTGTTTTGAATTTAAAAAATAAGCAAAAAAAAAATAATTTAATTCTTACCAGATCTTTGAGTAACAATAGAAGTACAAGCAGCACTCAATTCATAAGCAATATTCAAAAGAAGTAAACTACCTAAAGGAAATTTTGATTGTTTTGCAATTGCTTGTAATTCTTTTCCAAAAAAAACAGCACCAGACTTTGCAATAGAACCAAAAATACTATTCGCAATTTTTTTCATAAATTTCCCTATAAGCTTTTTAAACAAAAATTTGGAAAATTAAAATCAAAATTAAAATTAAAATTAAAATTATAATTACACCAGATCCAAATATTTCTTTAATCATTCCATCAAGAAATTCAAGAACTTCTTTATAACATGATTTATATTTTTCAACAACTTCATGCCATCTAGTTTCTGGTGGTTCATCTAAATTTATAATAAAACGAGGAATTGCATAAGGATCATTTTCTTTTTCATCATCTTCATCTTCATTTTCTTTCTCTTTTTTTTCTTCTTTTAATTGAAGTGAAAAATATTTATGAAGTTTTTCATGGACTTGATTATCAAAATTTTGAGATTCATTTAAGATTTTAGTTTCATCTTCTTCAGTTATAATAATTTTATCATCTGAATCAATTTCAATTTCTTCTTGTGATTCTGAATCAGTTGAAGACAAATTTTGGTTTTCTTTTTGGTTTGAGTTCATTTTATTTACGTTCTTTGTTTCTTTTGTGTTTATCTCTTTTAAAAAAAAAAAGGAAAAATGGTTTTTTTAAAGGAGAAAAATATTTTTTATTTTTTCATTTTTTCTTCTTTTTTTTTAATGTCTATATTATTTGAAACAACAGAAGGTGATTTTGTTATTGATTTATTTGTTGAAGAATCACCAAAAGCAGCTTTAAATTTTATAAAACTTTGCAAAATGAAATATTATAATCATTGTTTATTTTATCTTATTCAACCAGGATTTATTATTCAATCAGGAGATCCAACAGGAACAGGAAAAGGTGGTTCTTCAATTTTTGGAGTTATTAACGGAGAAAAAGAAAGATTTTTTGAAGATGATTTCTCTCCAAAATTAAAACATAATAAAACTGGAATTGTTTCAATGAATAATTTTGGTTCAAATACAAATAATTCTCAATTTTTTATTACTCTTCGTAAAGATGATTTACAATTTTTAGATAAGAAATATATGATTGTAGGAGAAATTGTTGAAGGTTTAGATGTTGTAATAAATATTTCAGATGCTTTTTGTGATCAAGAAGGGCGACCTTTACGTAATATTCGGTAAAATTCATTTTGAAATTGAAATTAAAATTCATTTTGAAATTTAAATTCATTTTGAAATTAAAATTCATTTTGAAATTAAAATTATAATTAAAATTTTAAATTAAAATTCATTTTGAAATTAAAATTAAAATTAAAATTCATTTTAAAATTAAAATTAAAATTCATTTTGAAATTAAAATTAAAATTCATTTTGAAATTAAATTTAAAATTAAAATTAAAATTGAAATTCATTTTGAAATTAAAATTCATTTTGAAATTAAAATTCATTTTGAAATTTAAATTAAAATTAAAATTAAAATTAAAATTAATATTAAAATTAAAATTAAATTTAAAATTAAAATTAAAATTCATTTTGAAATTAAAATTAAAATTCAATTTGAAATTAAAATTAAAATTCATTTTGAAATTAAAATTTAAATTTAAAATTAAAATTAAAATTCATTTTGAAATTAAAATTAATAATAGAATTTTAAAAACAAATATTTTATTTGATCCATTTCCTGATCCAAATGGATTTCAAGAACCAGATGCATCACCAAACAGAGAAATTGCATATCAAAGTAATGATGTTAGATTTGAAAAAGATGAAAAAATTGAAGAAAATAATACAGATGAACAAATCAAAATTCAAGATGCAAAAGTCAAAGCAGATGTAAAAATTTTTCAAAACAAAAAAAAACAAAACAAAACAAAACAAAACAAAACAAAAACAAAACAAAAAACAAAACAAAAACAAAACAAAACAAAAAACAAAACAAAACAAAACAAAACAAAACAAAACTGACATTTTTCAAAAATTTCATTTTTTCTTGTTAGATCTTAACAATGGTTGGTGACATTCCTGATCCAGAAATAAAACCACCTGATAATGTTTTATTTGTTTGCAAATTAAATCCAATAACAGAAAAAGATGATCTTGAAGTAATTTTTTCACGATTTGGCAAAATAAACAGTTGTGACATTGTTAGAAATAGAAAAACTGGAGACAGTTTATGTTATGGTTTTATTGAATTTGAAAACAAAGAATCATGTGAACAAGCTTATCTTAAAATGGATAAAGCATTAATTGATGACAGGCATATACACGTGGATTTCTGTCAATCTATTGCTAAAGTCGATCCAAGAAAAAAACAAAAGACATCAGAATCAACAAATATGGCATTAACAAGAAGAAAACATTTACATCAAGAAAAAAAGAAAAAAGATTCTATCAAAGTCAAAGATTCAAGTTTTAATCCTGATGTTGCTAATTTATTATTTGGTGGTCTTGGTGATCAAATTAAAAGTTATCTTGAAAATCAAGAAAAAGAAAAAGAGAAAAAGAATAAAAATAAAAATAAAAAAGATCACAGAAAAAGAAAATCTTCAAAATCTAAAAAAGAAAATCATTCACATTCTTATTCACATTCTCATTCACATTATCATTCAAAAGATGAAAAAAAGAAATAAAATAATTTTTTTTTTATAATAAGAAAATGAATATTTTAGAAATTTTAGTTTTCTTTATTTTCTGTTTCAATTTGATTTTGATTTTGATTTAAATTTTGATTTTGATTTTGATTTTGATTTTCAATTTGATTTTTATTTTGATTTTCGTTTTGAATTTGATTTTGATTTTTATTTTGATTTTCGTTTTGATTTTGATTTTGATTTAAATTTTGATTTTGATTTTTATTTTGATTTTCAATTTGATTTTGATTTTGATTTTGATTTTGATTTTGATTTTGATTTTGATTTTGATTTTGATTTTGATTTTGATTTTGATTTTGATTTTGATTTTGATTTTGATTTTGATTTTGATTTTGATTTTGATTTTGATTTTGATTTTGATTTTGATTTTGATTTTGATTTTGATTTTGATTTTGATTTTCAATTTGATTTTGAATTTGATTTTGATTTTGATTTTGATTTTGATTTTGATTTTGAATTTGAATTTGATTTTGAATTTGATTTTGATTTTGAATTTGATTTTGATTTTGATTTTGATTTTGAATTTGATTTTGATTTTGATTTTGATTTTGATTTTGAATTTGATTTTGATTTTGATTTTGATTTTGATTTTTATTTTGATTTAAATTTTGATTTTGATTTTGGTTTTGATTTTGATTTTGATCTTGATTTTTATTTTTATTTTGATTTTGATTTTGATTTTCAATTTGATTTTGATTTTGATCTTTATTTTTATTTTGATTTTGATTTTGATTTTGATTTTGAATTTGATTTTGATTTTGATTTTGATTTTGATTTTGATTTTCAATTTGATTTTGATTTTGATTTTGATATTCATCTTGATATTCATCTTCATATTGATATTCATATTGATATTCATCTTGATATTCATATTCATCTTGATATTCATCTTGATATTGATATTCATCTTGATATTGATATTCAAATTTATTTCTATTTTGATTTTGATTTCTGCTTTCATAATCAAATCTATTTTTGTTTTGATAATTAAATCTAGATCGATTTTGATTTTTATTTTTATTTTGATTTTGATTTTGATTTTGATTTTCAATTTGATTTTGATTTTGATTTTGATTTTGATTTTGATTTTGATTTTGATTTTGATTTTGATTTTGATTTTGATTTTGATTTTGATTTTGATTTTGATTTTGATTTTGATTTTGATTTTGATTTTGATTTTGATTTTGATTTTGATTTTGATTTTTATTTTTATTTTGATTTTGATTTTGATTTTGGTTTTGATAATTATATTGATATTGATTTCTGTTTCCATAATCAAATCTATTTCTATTTTGATAATCAAATCTAGATCGATTTTGATTTGTATTTTGATATTTATTTTGATATTGATTTCTATTTTCATAATCAAATCTATTTCTATTTAAATTTTGATTTTGATATTCATTTTGATTTTGATATTGATATCGATATTTATATTTATTTCGATTTCTATTTTGATATTGATATTCATTTTGATTTTCGTTTTGATATTGATATTCATTTTGATTTTCGTTTTGATATTGATTTTTGCTTTCATAATCAAATCTATTTCTATTTTGATTTGAATTTCGATATTTATTTCTATTTTGATATTGATTTTTGCTTTCATAATCAAATCTATTTTTGTTTTGATTTTGATTTTCATTTTGATTTTGATTTATATTTTTATTTTGATTTTGATTTTGATTTTCATTTTGATTTTCATTTTGATTTTGATTTTGATTTTGATTTTGATTTTCATTTTCATTTTCATTTTCATTTTCATTTTGATTTTGATTTTGATTTTCATTTTCATTTTCATTTTCATTTTCATTTTGATTTTCATTTTGATTTTGATTTTGATTTTGATTTAAATTTTGATTTTGATTTTGATTTAGATTTTGATTTTCATTTTCATTTTGATTTTTTTGTTTTTTTTCCTTTTTTTGTTCATATTCTCTAGCTTGTTTTAATTTTTGTTCAATAAATTCTTTTGATCTCATTTTTTTTATTCTTTCTTCTTCTCTTTTATCAATCGCAACATTTGCAGAAACAACCTTTTGATTAAATAAAATAATTTTTTCCGTTTAAAATTTAATATATTTTCTTTTACAAATTTTATTTTATTTTATTTTGATTTTTTTTTTTTACATTTTTAATTAACCTTTGAGAAAAATTTTGGTTAATTTTTAAATGAGGTTTTTGATTTGAATCAATTTTTGAAGGGGATTTTCTATTTGGATTCATTTTTATTTATTTAAAAAAAAAGAAAAAAAATGAAAAAAAATATTTTTGAAAAATTTTATTTTTTTTTTCATTTTTTCTTCTTAATGGGTCTTCCAGCTTTTTTCCAATGGCTAATTAAAAGATATCAAAAATTATCACTCCCTGCATTATCAAAAACACATCTACAACGGAACCGAATCCTAATGGAATTGAATTTGATAATCTTTATATAGATTTAAATTGTGTAATTCATCCATGTTTCCATCCCGACTCAACCGTAATGGAAAAACCAAGGACACTAGAGCAAGTATTCCACAATATATTTATTTGGATAGATGAAGTATTCACAATTATCCGACCAAGAAGACTAATTTATATGGCGGTTGGTAAGAAAAATATATCAAATATCGGGATGATTAGAAAAATATCCTCATTTAAATATCGAAAAATAAATTAATAATAATTATACTTTATCAAGACGGAGTAGCTCCTCGTGCAAAAATGAATCAACAAAGAAGCAGACGTTTTAGAGCAGCTCGAAATATCGTTTCAAATCAAAAAGATGATGATTTGTTTAATTTTGATAGTGATTTGGATGATTTTAATATTATTACTCCAGGAACTCCTTTTATGGCAACTCTTTCTCAGAAACTTCGTTATTATATTTCTTATAAAATATCAACAGATCTTGCTTGGAAAAATATTCAAGTTATTTTGTCTGATTCTTCAGTTCCTGGTGAAGGTGAACATAAGATTATGAAGTTTATTAGATTGCAAAGATTGAGTTTTGATTATAATCCTAATTTTAATCATGTTATTTATGGTCTTGTAAACTTTGGATTTTTAAAAATTTGAATTTTAATTTGAATTTTAATTTGAATTTGAATTTTAATTTTGAATTTGAATTTGATTTTGATTTTGATTTTGATTTGATTTGAATTAATTGAATTTGAATTAATTTAATTTGATTTGAATTTAAATTTGATTTGAATTTAATTTGAATTTGAATTTGATTTAAATTTAAATTTAATTTGATTTGAATTGATTTGAATTTAATTTGATTTAAATTTGAATTTAAATTTGAATTAATTTGGATTTGATTTTAATTTGAATTTTTTGATTTTAATTTTGTTTTGATTTTGATTTGAATTTGAATTTGAATTTGAATTTGATTTAATTTAATTTAATTTAATTTGAATTTGAATTTGAATTTTAATTTAATTTAAATTTAATTTTGAATTTGAATTTGAATTTGAATTTGAATTTGATTTGAATTTAATTTTAATTGAATTTGAATTTGAATTTGAATTTGAATTTTAATTTGAATTTGAATTTTGAATTTGAATTTGAATTTTGAATTTGATTTTAATTTAAATTTTAATTTGATTTGAATTTGAATTTAAATTTGAATTTGATTTGGATTTAATTTTAATTTGATTTTAATTTGATTTGGATTTTTAAAAATATTTAGGATGGTGATTTAATTATGTTGGGTCTCGCAACTCATGAAGCAAATATAACAATTTTAAGAGAAGTTGTATTTTTATCAAAATCAGAAAAAGAACATTATCAACCTTATAATTATGAACCTCCTTGGGATTTTGATGAAAAAAAAAGTAGAAATCAATTTTGAAAAGATAAAAAAATTTTTATAATTGATTTTTGATTTTTGATTTTTGATTAGTTTTAGAAGAAGGAAACTTAAATGATAAAATTAAACCATATAACTTTTTGCATATTAGTATTTTTAGAGAATATTTAGAAAAAGAACTTCATGTTCCTAATTTAATTTTTGAAACAAATTTTGAACGTATTGTTGATGATTGGGTTTTTATTTGCTTTTTTGTTGGAAATGATTTTTTACCACAACACCCAACTTTTGAAACAAGAGAAGATGCAATTGTATTATTAAGTGAATTATATGTTCGTGTTCTTAATTTAATGGGAGGAAATTTGACAACTAATGGAGAAATCAATCTTCCAAAATTTGAAATTTTCTTAATGAAATTAAAAGAATTGGAGGAAAATCAACATTATTACAAAAAAGATAAATCATTTAATTCAATTGAAAATACTCCCAATTTTGTTGATTCTGATAAAATTAATCCAAAAAACAAACATATTAAACCACAATTTCCAAAAAAGCCAAGAACAAATTACATGAATAAGAAATTTTCAAAAAAAATTGAACAAAGAAAGATTCTTAACAATCTTTTTCCTGATAAAAAGAAAAGAAATCAACTTATTAATGTTAATATAAATACAGTTGAAAATGCTTCTCAAGAATTACACAATTTTTTATTTGGAAAATTTGAAAAATTTGAAAAAAAGCCAAAGAATGAAGAAGTATTAGAAAAAAATAAAGAAATTAAAATTATAGAAGAAAAGAAAAGAAATCAAATTGAGCTTAAAATTCCAATTTGGAAAGAGAAATATTATTTTAAAAAATTTCATGCAAATCGAGAAGATACACAATTTATATCAAAAATAACACAATGTTATATTGAAGGACTTCAGTGGGTATTCAATTCAAATGAAAATTTAAATTATTTTTAAAATATTTATTCAAATGAAAATTTAAATTAAAATATTTTTAAAATATTTATTCAAATGAAAATTAAAATCAATTATTTTTAAAATATTTATTCAAATGAAAATTTAAATTAATTATTTTTAAAATATTTATTAAATCCAAAATAAAAGGTGCTTAAATATTATCTTCAAGGTTGTGTTTCATGGAGATGGTATTATCCATTTCATTATGCACCATTCGCTTCAGAACTTGCATTGTTTATTCCAGAAAAAATAACATTTCAAAAAGGAGAACCATTTAAACCTTTTGAACAATTAATGGCTGTTCTTCCACCATCAAGTGCATTAAGAGTTTTACCAAAAGATTTTTATTCATTAATGATAAATCCAGATTCTCCTCTTTATTCATTTTATCCAAAACATTTTCATATTGATTTAAATGGAAAAACAAAAGAATGGATGGGAGTTGCACTTCTCCCAATGATAGATGAAAATATACTTTTACAACAAGTAGAAAAACTTTATCCAAATCTTTCCAAAGAAGAAATGGAAAGAAATTCTTTTGGAAATGATCTTTTTTTTGTTCATTCTTCTTTTATTCAAAATAATTCTCTTTTTGATTCAAAAGATGAAAATGAATTTTTAATTTCTTCTAATATTTCAATTCAAAATCCTCTTTATGGAAAAATTTCAAAACCATTAAATAAGGATAACAATAATAACAACAATAATTTCCAAAATTTTAATGAAATTCTTAATGATTATGTAAAAATTGATTCAGCTCAAAATTGTTCACAAATGTTTATTTATTCAGATATTGAACCTGAAGATAATTTTGTATTTTCTTCTGAAATTCTTCCTGGTGCTAAATTTCCAAAGAAAATTTTAATGAAAAAACATTTTAAAACATTAACACCTTCTCCTTTTATAAAATTATTTGATCAAAAAATAACTGAAATGATTGATTTTTCAAATCAAAATCAAAACAAAAATCAAAATCAAAACAAAAATCAAAATCAAAATCAAAACAAAAATCAAAATCAAAATCAAAATCAAAATCAAAATCAAAACAAAAATCAAAACAACAAAAATCAAAACAAAAATCAAAATCAAAATCAAAACAAAATCAAAATCAAAATCAAAACAACAAAAATCAAAACAAAAATCAAAATCAAAACAACAAAAATCAAAATCAAAACAAAAATCAAAATCAAAATCAAAATCAAAACAAAAATCAAAACAAAAATCAAAACAACAAAAATCAAAACAACAAAAATCAAAACAAAAAAAATCAAAACAAAAAGAAAAAAAGAAAAATAAAAATAAAAAACAAAAAAATCAAATATAAATTGAAAAAAAATAAATTGAAATATAAATAAAATTGAAATATAAATAGAAATAAATTGAAATAGAAATAGAAATTGAAATATAAATTGAAATATAAATGAAATATAAATAAATTGAAATAGAAATATAAATATAAATATAAATATAAATATAAATATAAATTGAAATTGAAATAGAAATTGAAATATAAATTGAAATATAAATTGAAATATAAATAGAAATTGAAAATTGAAATATAAATAAAATTGAAATATAAATTGAAATATAAATTGAAATATAAATTGAAATATAAATATAAAATATATAAATTGAAATAGAAATATAAATATAAATAAATTGAAATATAAATAGAAAATAAATAAATATAAATATAAATATAAATTGAAATATAAATATAAATATAAATATAAATTGAAATATAAATTGAAATATAAATATAAATATAAATATAAATATAAATATAAATTGAAATATAAATATAAAAATAAATATAAATTGAAAATATAAATTGAAATATAAATTGAAATATAAATTGAAATATAAAATAAATATAAATATAAATATAAATATAAATTGAAATATAAATATAAATATAAATATAAATATAAATTGAAATAGAAATATAAATTGAAATAGAAATATAAATTGAAATATAAATTGAAATAGAAATATAAATTGAAATATAAATTGAAATATAAATATAAATATAAATATAAATTGAAATATAAATTGAAATATAAATTTAAATATAAATTGAAATATAAATTGAAATAAAAATAGAAAATAGAAATAGAAATTGAAATAGAAATATAAATAGAAATTGAATTCTTTTTTTTATTTTTGAAAATTAAAAAAAATCCAAATAAAATTCAAAAAATAAAAATCAAGAAATTAAAGAAAATATTCAATTCAATTCAATTCAAATAATTGTTTTGTTTTTTGATTAGATTTTTTCTTCTATTTTTTGTTCTGGAATTAAAATAATTGAACTTGTTGTTTGTTGAGGATGTTTTATAGAAAAAGGTTTTGAAGGATCAAAATCACCAATTTTATTATCTTCCATAAAATAATGTAAAACCCAAAGAACAATATCTAATTGAGTTTTTCCAAAATCTTTTGAATATAAACTAAAAACTCTTGGAACCAAAATCTTATTAAAATAAATAAATTAATAAATATTGATTTAATTTTTAATTTTTAATTTTTAATTTTTAGAAAGAAATTTAATTACTTTTTGTTGAGAAATTCGAACATTTAAAGATAAATAATTTTGACAACAATCAGTTAATTCATCATCAAGTTGAGTTTCATGAAAGAATTGAACAGGAATTAAAGGTGTATCAAAAGATAAAATTGCGAAATGAATTCTTGGATCTGCAGGAACAACTAATTCAATTCTTTTATCATTTTCTTTGAAATGACTTCCAATATTTCCTCTTAAAATCCCATGTTTTATATCTGAAAGTGAATATAAATCACTTCCAATGTGATATTTTGTGTTTTTCATAAATTTCTTGTATGTTGTTTTATCAGAAGGTGGTCCATTAATTATAGAACCATGAAGATACATACAATTAAAAATGTTGATAAAAAATGCTTTTCTGATATTTGAAGATAATCCTTTTAATTTAATCTATAAACAAAGAGGATATTTTTAATTTGAATTTGAATTGATTTGATTTAATTTGATTTGATTTTAATTTGATTTAATTTAATTTTTAATTTGATTTTATTTGATTTTAATTTTGATTTTAATTTAAATTGATTTTGATTTGAATTTGAATTTGATTTTGATTTTGATTTTGATTTTTGTTTTGATTTTGATTTTGATTTTAATTTGATTTGATTTATTTTAATTTGATTCGATTTTGAATTTAATTTAATTTTAATTTTGATTTTGATTTTGATTTTAATTTGATTTGATTTTGAATTTAATTTGAATTTGATTTTAATTTTATTTGATTTTAATTTAATTTGAATTTGATTTTAATTTTATTTGATTTTAATTTGATTTAATTTATTTTGATTTAATTTTTAATTTACATTCTGGAGTTTATATGTAGAAACTACAAAACGACGAAATGGTATAGATTGAGATAAAATATCACAATCAATTTGTGTTGTTGTTGTTAGAAAATTTGCATAAAGAAGATCAATTAAAAATTTCATTAATTTAATTGATAAACCCAATGGATTTCTTGGATTTCCTTTATATTTTCTTGCACTATTTAAACTCAATTGATTTTTTTGTTTAGATACGATTGTTGCCTTTAATAACATTAAAAAAAATTTAATTGATATAATTTTGAATATTGAAATAATTGAAAAAAAAATACTGATTTTATAGATGATAAAGGGTTATAAGTGGCTCCAATAGAAATTTTCACTAATAATTGTTCATATAAACTTGAAGTTTTAAAAGGCATAAATGCATTGTGTTCCATTAAAGTTAAAATAATATTTTTTGCCTATTAAAAATTGATTTATCATTGTAAATTTAAGATTTTGATTTTTTAATCAAATATAAAAGAAAATTAACCTTATTAAAAATATCAGTAGAAAATTCTCGATTCTTTATTTTTTGAGTAATTTCAGCTCTACTTTTTGAATCAATATTAATTTCGAAAATTGATTCTGGTTTAATATATTTTTCATAAATAGAAATGCTCCATTTTTCAAGTTTCTTTTTGTTTTTGTTTTTGTTTTTGTTTTAAATTTAATTTGAAAAATTAAATTAAATTAAATTAATAAAAAAATACTTTTGGATCTTGAAGTTGTTGAAATTCTCGAATTTCATTATAAAAAATAATATTTTCTTGGTTTAATTGTTGAGAAAGAAATTCTTTAAAATATTCATTTGCTTGAGGAATTTCTAAAAGTTGTTCTAAAGTGTCAAAATCAATAACAATCTAATAAAAAAAATACAAAGAGAAAAAAAATTTTTTTATTTTTAGGGAAAATTTTTTTGTTTTTCCAAAAAAAAAAATGTTTACATTTTGATCTTCTGGTTGAGATTGTGGAGATTGTTGAGATTGTTGAGATTGTTGCTGTGTTTGTTGTTGTTGATGTTTTTCTCCTAAATCATTTGGAGATTCAGTTTCTGTATCTAATTCATAAAATTCCAAACCTGTTGTTGTTGTTGTTTGAGGTGGTGAATCTGATTGTCCTGTTGTATTTTTTATTGAATCTGGTATTAAATTTTGAAAATTTTGATGGAAACTAAAAAAAAATAATTTTATTATTTGAAATTAGAGATTTAGTAATCAATAAGAAAAATTTATTATTTTTTATAAAATCAAACTTATTTAATGGAGACATATTCTCTGCACTTATTTTATCAGAAGGTTTTCTCATCTAAGAATTTTGATTTAAATTTAATTTTTAAAAATGGAAATTTTAATTTAAATTTAATTTTTAAAATGAATTTTGATTTGAATTTTTAAAATGAATTTTGATTTAAATTTAATTTCTAAAATGAATTTTGAATTTGAATTTAATTTTTAAAATGGAATTTTAATTTGAATTTAATTTTTAAAATGAATTTTGATTTAAATTTAATTTTAAAATGAATTTTAATTTGAATTTAATTTTTGATTTTGAATTTTGATTTGAATTTAATTTTTAAAATGGAATTTTGATTTAAATTTAATTTTGATTTAAATTTAATTTTTAAAATGAATTTTAATTTAAATTTAATTTTTAAAATGGAATTTTGATTTAAATTTAATTTTTAAAATGAATTTTGATTTAAATTTAATTTTTAAAATGAATTTTAATTTAAATTTAATTTTTAAAATGAATTTTAATTTGAATTTAATTTTTAAAAAGAATTTTAATTTAAATTTAATTTTTAAAATGGAATTTGATTTAAATTTAATTTTTAAAATGGAATTTTAATTTAAATTTAATTTTTAAAATGAATTTTGATTTGAATTTAATTTTTAAAATGGAATTTTAATTTAAATTTAATTTTTAAAATGAATTTTGATTTGAAATGAATTTTGATTTAAATTTAATTTCTAAAATGAAATTTGATTTGAATTTAATTTTTAAAATGAAATTTGATTTAAATTTAATTTTTAAAATGAATTTTAATTTGGATTTAATTTTTAAAATGGAATTTTAATTTAAATTTAATTTTTAAAATGAATTTTGATTTGAATTTAATTTTTAAAATGAATTTTAATTTAAATTTAATTTTTAAAATGGAATTTGATTTAAATTTAATTTTTAAAAAGAATTTGATTTAAATTTAATTTTTAAAATGAATTTTGATTTGAATTTAATTTTTAAAAAGAATTTTGATTTGAATTTTTAAAATGAATTTTGATTTAAATTTAATTTTTAAAACAAATTTTGATTTAAATTTAATTTTTAAAATGAATTTTGATTTGAATTTAATTTTTAAAATGAATTTGAAAGATCAAAATACATCAGTTAATGAATCTGAATTTTCAGTATAATCATCAGGTTTATCAACAAAAATAAATTCTAATTGTTCAGATTCTGTAAATTCTTGAGCTTCTGAACGACTAACAAGATCAGTAATATTTTGACGAATTTTATTATTCTCAGAAGTTTTTTCACGAATTTGTTTTTGAAGATTTTGAATCAATTGAATTTTTTGAGAAGTTGAAGTATTATTAACCATTTCTTCATAAAATTTCTTTTTTTCAGAAATTTCTTCAATCTCGACTTGCAATTTCTCCATTTTGTTCTGATAATATTCATCAGAATGTTGTTTTTCATCGTTAACTTTGCGTATTTTTTTGGGAGAAGTTGATTCAATTTTGTTTGATTCTTCTTGACTGTGTAAAATTTGAGTTCGAAGCTTTTCAACATGAATTTTTGCTTCTGAAATTTTATTTCTAAGAACATTATTTGCAGCGATATAATCATTCAATTGATTTTGAACATTTTGATATTTTGATTCCAAATGTTCATATTGATTTTTTTCAAGAGTTTCTTTTTCTTCGTTTAAAATCTTGATTTTTTCATTAAATTTTTGTATTTTTTGTTTTGGATCTAAAAACTCTTTTTTTTCTTTTTCTTCAAAAGGAATACTTTTTGTTTCAGAAATTCCTTGATAAAAACTTTCAGCTTCTTTTAAATCATTTCTTAAATGGTTATTTTCAACTATTTTTTCTTTTAGTCTTAACGTAAAACGGTCAATTTTACGTTTTAATTTTTTTGTTGTTTCATTTTGTTTTTGATGAGAATTAATTAAGTTTTGAAGTTTTTGTATTTTTTCATCGAGTTTTTTTGTTAAATCCATTTTAAACAAGAAAATAAAAATAAAAAAAATGAAAAAAATGAAAAAATAAAAAATAAATTTAACTGAAAAATTTTTTTTAATTTAAATTTAAATGAAAAGAAAAAAAGAAAAAAAAAACAATTAAAAATTTATTTAAGTTCTTGAGCAATTTGATTCCAAACTTTTTGAAAACTCCAACAATTTCCAGAAACTCTTTTAAATTTAACAACAGTAAATTTTTTCAAATTTGGAATTCTTCCAGTTTCAATTTCAAATTCAATAGAATCAACTTTACATTTAAGAACAAAAGCAGAAATAACGGAAAATGCGATTTTTTTTTTTTTCAATATTTTTTGACATTTTTTGATAATTTTTTGAGGTGTTTTTGTTGAAAGTGAAGAAACTTGAAAAGGTCCAGAAATTTCTCTTGTTTCTTCAATAAAAGAATCAGTTTCTTCTTTTTTCAAGCTTTTAAGTTCTGTAATAGTTGGAATTGTTGTTGATCTTGGTTTTCTAATATCTTCACTTTCCAAAAAGGGAATGTGAATTGTTGTTGATCTTTCTCGAATTTTATTAAGTTTGAAATCTGTATTAATTGTTGAGAAATCTTGATTTTTTGGAGCTTTTCTTTTTTCTCTTCTTTTGATCCCTTCAATTTCCATTTTGTTTTGTTTATTTTTCGGTTTTTCATTTAGTTCTTGATGAGAATGAAGTTTTTCAATTTCAATTTGATTTTCTTTTTTTGGGAAAATGCTTGGAAATAAAGAATTTGATTGGATCGTATTTTTCACATTGTTATTTGAATTGTTGAAATTATTTTTCAGTTTCTTTTCTTTGCTTTCGTTTAATCCTTTATCAAAAATTCTTGAATTTTTTGGTTCTGCTTCTTTTAGATTTAATAAATTATGATCTTCTTGAATTTTTGATTCATCAGAAATTTTTGGATCATTTTGGTTTTCTATTCCCATTTCTAATTCAAGAACAATACGATTTATTTTTTCAAATGAAAGGATAATGGGTTTTGGAGATTCTTCTGATTCTTTGATTTTGTTTGAATTGTTTGAATTGTTTGAATTATTTGAATTATTTAAATTATTTGAATTCTTTGAATTATTTAAATTTGTTTGAATTTGCTGGTCCTCATTCATTTTATTTGGCAAATATTTCATTTTAAATTCGTTTTTTTTTCTTTTTGTTTTCTCTTCTTCTGACATATTTATTAATAATTGGGAATTTTCATCCTGATTTTTATTTGGAGATTTATTAAACTGGAATTGGTTTTGAATTGGAGAAGAAATTTTATGCACTTCTTTGTTAATGGCAAAATTCTTAAAATTTTTTGATGTATTTTTGGAAGGATCTTTTTTGGTAATAATTTCTTGCGGAATTTGAGCCAAACTATTTTCAAATTTCAAAGATTTATCATTATCAACAAGATTAATTTTTTGCGAATTTAATTGCATTTTTTTAAATTGAATCAGTAAATAAGAAGCAGTAAAAGAATCAAAAACAGCAGAATCCAAAGAATGAATAACTTTGTCTGAGGGAACATTAAGCATTTGAAGTTCTCTAATGATATCAGTATCGATATTTTGTATCAAATCGGTTGAAATAGGTCTTCTAATAGGCGGTCCATTATATCCCAAATTGAACCATTGATGAGCTCTTATTTGATCAATTGTGATTCTTTTTTGAGTATCGAATTCAATCATTTTAACAAGTAAATCCTTTGCTAATAAAGATACATGTTGTGGAATAGTGAATTTTCCATTCAATATTTTTTCGCATACTTCCTTGTGATTTGTTCCTGGAAAAGGCAGCTTTCCACATAGAAGTGTGTACAATACTACTCCTGCTGACCAGATGTCGCTTTTTCTTCCATCATATTTTTTTTGTGAGATTACTTCTGGTGCTGAGTATAATGGTGATCCACAAAATGTTTGAAGGAGATCGTTTGGATGAAAAAAATTTGATAATCCAAAATCGATTATTTTGATATTATTTTGGTCGTCTATTAAGATATTTTCTGGTTTGATATCTCTATGAACAACATTTAATCTATGACAATAATCGATTCCTTTCAATTAATAAATAATATTTAATATTTAATATTTTAATATTTAATATTTATTTAATATTTATTATTTAATATTTAATATTTAATATTTAATATTTATTATTTAATATTTAATATTTAATTATTATTTAATATTTATTTAATATTTAATATTTAATATTTAATATTTAATATTTAATATTTAATATTTAATATTTAATATTTAATATTTATTTAATATTTAATATTATTTAATATTTAATATTTATTTAATATTATTAATTAATATTCTATTTCTAAATCTAAAATAGATCAATTTTAGATCAATTTAAATCGAAAAATAAATTATTTTTGAATAAGAAAAAATAATAAAATTTTTTTTTTGGAAATTCCAAAAAAAAAAAGGAAAAAAAAAAAAAAGAAAGAAAAAAAAGAATAAAGTAAACTAAAAATACCATCAATAATTTGGCGAAAAAAACGACGAGATAAATCTTCATCTAATTTAGTATGAGCAACAATATAGTCAAAAAGCTCACCTCCAGATGCATATTCAAGTACAAGATAAACAAAGTGATCATTTTCTAATATTTCAAATAGTGAAATTATATTTGGATGCCGAATTTTCTGAAGAATTTGTAATTCCATTTGAAGTCTTTTTTGTGAATTTTTCTTAGTTGACATTAAAGCTTTACTGATAATTTTAATTGCCACCTATAATGTTAAATTTTAAATGTTAAATGTTTTTATTTTGTGTTTTTTTTTGGATTTTTGTTAGTTTTCTTTTTTTGTGAAGGTTTTTTTTGAATGTTTTTTTTTTAATGTTATTTTTTGTGTTATTTTTATTATTTGTTTTATTTTATGCTTTTTGCTTTGTTAATGTTTTGTGTCAAATGTTTTTTTAATTTAGAAAAAGATCTAAATTTAACTTGTATGTTTGTAAGTTTGTGAATTGCGAGTTTAACTTTTCCGAAACTTCCTTTTCCAATAGTTTTAATAAATTGATAATTCTCCATTTTATGCAACTTATTTGTTAATCAATAAATAAAAATTCAAAAAAAAAATGAAGAGGAGTTTTTGTTTTTTTTCTTTTTCTTTTTCTTTTTTCTTTTTTCTTTTTTTTATTGTGATCGTATAAAGCTTGGGATCTTTTTATATTAAGTTGTTATTTTTTTTTCTCCTTTTTTTTCTCCTTTTGATTTGGAGTTATTTTTAAAGAATTTGATTAATATTTGAGTTTTTTTTTCTGTTTAAAGTTGTAATGCTTTGTTGTTTTTTTGATTGGAAATTATTCACAATTTAATTTAAATTTTTATTTTGGAAGATTTGATTTAATACTTCAATTTTTTTATTTTGGAAATTTTGGAAATAATTTCATATTTTAATTTTGGTTCTTTTTTTGTATTTATTTTGGAAATAATTTCATATTTTAATTTTGCTTTTAATTAAAATCCATTTTTTATTCTTTTTTCTCCTTTTCTTTTTTATTCTCCTTTTTTTTTTTATTCTCCTTTTTTTCCTTTAATATTTAAATTTCAATTATTTTCGTGCGTCATGAAAATAAATAGAAGGTTTTTAAATAATTTTCTTTCTTTCTTTCTTTCTTTCTTTCTTTTTAGTAAATAAAAAAGATCTTAATTAAAAAGATTTTGCTTTCAAAAAATAATCAATGATTAAATTAATATTTAGTTAATAAAAAAATGGGGTTAATTAATTAATAAATTAATTAAATTTGTAAATTATTAAGAGATCTTTGTTTTAATTCTTTATTTTGTTTCATTTATTTTTAATTAAATAATTTTAATTGCAAAAATAAATCTAAATTTAAATCTAAACAAATTTAAAAAATGAAAAAAAAAAAAAAATAAAAAAAAAAAAATTTAAAAAATTAAATTGAAAATTAAATTGAAATTAAATTAGAAGTTAAATTGTAAGTTAAATTGAAATTAAATTGAAAATTAAATTGAAAAGTTAAATTGAAAATTAAATTGAAAATTAAATTGAAAAATTAAATTGAAAATTAAATTGAAAATTAAATTGAAAAAATATGTGGAAAAAAAATTAAACTTACAAATTTAAATTATAATCTTATTAAAGTTAAAAAAAAAAAACAAACAACTTCTTCGAAATTTATTATTGAAAAATTTGGAAATAAAAAAGTGAAAAAAAAAATGAAATTAATTTTTTTTAGATCAATAAAAAATAAAAAATAATAAATAAAAAATGGAAAGAAAGTAAAAAAGAAAATCCAATCATGCTTTGTTGTGTTTCTTTTTAAATTGCTTTTATTGGTTTATCTAAATTTTTCAAATTAAAAAAAAAGCAAAAAAAAAACAAAAAAAAATAAGAAAATGATCAATTAGATTTTATTTAATTTTTCTTTTTTTTAAGTTATTTAATTTTCCACTTTTTTTTTTTAGTTTAAATTTAAAAGATAAATTAAAAAAGGAAATTCAATTTTTGACATGATTATTAATTAAAACAAAAATTTTTTCATTTTTTTCATTTTTTTCATTTTTCATTTTTAATTTTTTTTAATTTTTTTTAAATGAAAAAAAATTATTCAAATTTAGAAAAACTTTCTAGTGATTTAAAAAATTTATTCCAAAACCAAAAACAAGAAGAAAACCATTTCGATTTTGAAATAATTTGCCAACAAAATCAAAAAGCAAAACAATTCCAATTTAAAACTCACAAATCAATTCTTTCCACAAGAAGCCAATATTTTAAATCTCTTTTCAATTCAAAAATGAAGGAATATCAAGAAAATAAATTGATTCTAAAGGATTTTTCAAATTCAATTCTATCTTCAATTTTGAACTATCTTTATTCAGGAAAAATTGAAATTAATTCGGAAAATGCAGTTGAAATTTTAATGTTTTCTTCAAAATATTTAATCGACGAATTAATCGAAGTTTCCTCAAATTTTATCAAACAGAATTTGCAAATTGAGACGATTATTGATATTCTGAAATTATCTGAATTGATGGATTTAAATGAATTATCGGAATCTTCATACCAATTTATCTCGGAAAAATTTGATAAATTTATCAAAACCCCTTTTTTTCTTGAGCTCGAAGAAAACCATTTAAATACAATTTTATTAAATGATGAGCTTTTAGTCAATGAATTCGAAATTTTCCAATCACTAATAAAATGGGGAAAACGCAAACTCAATATCAGCCAAGAAATCAAAAATGAAAATATTGATAAAGAAGAAAAAGAAAAACTGCAGGATCAATTTTCAAATCTTATCCAAAAAATCAGATTTATTGATTTCTCGCAACAGGAAATGAGAGATACCCTGAAAGAGGATTTAATCCCAAACCCAATTTCGCAAAAAATAAACCAATTCCTAATAATCCAAAACGAAAACAACGAAACAAAATTGAAAGAATTCATCCAAAAAGAAAATATGCTCATTTTCAAACCAAGATTCAGATTTGGCTCGTCGATAATTCAAGAAAGAAAGCATTTCGATAAACTAAAAGAATGGGTGAGTGATGACAATTTCTTTTCCAGAATGAAACTGGGATTTTCAGCAAGAAAAAACGGTTTTGATTGCAAAAAATGGCATCTAGCAGTTGATAATAAAGGAAAAACACTGGTTATTATCAAAACAAGAGATAATTTTATTTTTGGAGGATTCACTCAAGTCGGATGGAGTAGCGGAGAAAGAAGGTGGATCAGAGATCCAAAGGCCTTTATATTTTCATTGAGAAATGACAAGAATAACAGAAAACCTGCCAAACTGCCAATCAAGCGTGCCCAAGAAAATAACGCTATTTGCTATAGATATTTCGATGGCGGTCCTTTTTTTGGAACGGGCTATGATTTATGGCTGTATTCAGATTTACAACCTGGCTTTTCAAATTTGGGCCAGACTTACAAACTCCCAAAGGGAATTAAATTTGGATCAAATGAAGCTAAAAGTTATTTGGCCGGTTCTTATAATAAATGGAAAGTTGCCGAACTTGAAACTTTTTTTATTTAATATTCAATAAATAAAGAATTTAAAATAAAAAAATTTTCCTTTTTTTTTTCATTTTTTTTTTGATTATTGAAAAAAAAGTGGAATTGAAAAAAGAATTGAAAAAAAGAATTGAAAAAAAGAATTGAAAAAAGGAATTGAAAAAAGAATTTTGATTTTAATTTTGATTTTTAATTTTGTTAATTAATAAATCAAATAAATTTGGATTTGTTTGATTTAATTGAAAATAATCAATTCCAATTTCAATTTCATCAATAATTTCTTGTGTAATTTGAATATCATCTTTAATTTGATTTGAATAAATCCAATATTCAAATATTTGAAATGATTTATTACTTAATTCACTATAATCTGTAACTTTATTAGAAGTATCTTCTGTTACAGATAAAAACATTCCTCGATATAATTCACTTCTCATTATTAATATTAATTTTGGAAATTTATATTTTTTTTCTTTTCTTTCAATTATAAAATATTTTTCATTAATTTATTTCAAAAATGGAATAAAGAATATTAAATAATTAAAATTAAAATTAATTATATTTTATATATTTTATTAATATTTCTTTATTTAAAATAATATAAAATTATTCTCAATAATTTAATAAAATTGTTAAAATATTTTAATTAATTTATTTCAAAAATGGAATAAAGAATATTAAATAATTAAATTTAAAATTAATTTTATTTTATATATTTTATTAATATTTCTTTATTTAAAATAATATAAAATTATTCTCAATAATTTAATAAAATTGATAAAATATTTTAATTAATTTATTTCAAAAATGAAATAAAAGAATATTAAATAATTAAATTTAAAATTAATTATATTTTATATATTTTATTAACATTTCTTTTATTTAAAATAATATAAAATTATTCCCAATAATTTAATAAAATTAATAAAAATATTTTCATTAATTTATTTCAAAAATGGAATAAAGAATATTAAATAATTAAATTTAAAATTAATTTTATTTTATATATTTTTTATTAATATTTTTTATTTAAAATAATATAAAATTATTCCCAATAATTTAATAAAATTGAGAAGAAAATTGTAATATTTTAATAAAAATAAATATTTAATTTTAATATTAATTAATAATAATTTAATTTAAATTTATTTTATTTTATTTTAATTTGATATAATATTTTTATTTATTATATTAATATTTTTAATTATTTATTATTCCAATTTTAATTATAATAAAATATATTAAAAAAAGTGGAATAAATATTTTAATAAAAATAAATATTTAATTTTAATAATATTTAATAATAATTTAATTTAAATTTATTTTATTTTAATTTGATATAATATTTTTATTTATTAAATTAATATTTTTAATTATTTATTATTCCAATTTTAATTATAATAAAATATATTAAAAAGTGGAATAAATATTTTAATAAAAATATATATTCAATTTTAATAATATTTAATAATAATTTAATTTAAATTTATTTTATTTTAATTTAATACAATATTTTTATTTATTATATTAATATTTTTAATTATTTATTATTCCAATTTTAATTATAATAAAATATATTAAAAATAAAATTAAAAATTAAAAATTTTAAATAAATTGAATTTAACATGATTGAATAAGATAAACTTTCTAAAAAAATAATTTACTAATTATTCTATTTTTGATTTTGATTATAATTTATTAATATTTAAATATTAATTAATAATAAATTTTATTTGATTTTTATTTTAATATTTTAATTAATGAATTTAAATTTAATTATTATTAATTTCTATTTTCAATTTTTATTTTTATTTATTATATTAAAAATATTCAATTTTTTAAAATTTATTATTTTTTTTTTTGGATTATTTTTATTAATTAAATTTTTAATAAATATTTTAAATTAAAATTAAATTATTTAAAATTAAATTTGTTTCTTATTTATTATTTTAAAGAAATTAATTTGATTAAAAGTAAATTAAAATTGAATTAAATTTTGAAAAAAAAAATTAAAAAAAAAAAGTTTGATTTTCTTATTATTAATTAATTTTTAAATGAAATAAGATTCAAGTTCATCAACAACCCATGATTGATAAGAACCAGCTAAATAACTTTTAGCTTCATCTGTATTATAAGTAATTCCATTAGGTGTATTGAAATAATCACCAAAATTTAATCTTCCAGCTTGTAAATTAGAATTTAAATTAATATCTTCATAATTTCCAAAACTTGGACCATAACTTACATTATCATAAACTGCACGACCTTCATGACCTTTTTGAATTGTAAACTTTGCAGGAATTCTATCTCCTTTATCATTTCTTAATGAAAAAATAAATGCACTTGAATCTGAAACATCACCTGAATGATTAGAACGCCACCCAACTTGAGTAAATCCTCCAAAAATAAAATTATCTTTTGTTTTGATAATAACTAATGTTTTTCCTTTATTATCACAAATTGAATGCCATTTTTGAGAATTAAATCCATCTCTTTTTGCTGAAAATCCTTTTTTCATTTTAGAAAAAAAATCATTATCATTTATCCATTCTTGTAATTTCTTAGCATATTCTTCTTCTGTAATAATTCTTGTTTCTGAAAATTGAGGAAAATTCTTTTTGATTGGTTCCATTTTCTTTTCAAATTCCAAATATTTTTGATATTTTTCTTGATATTTATCAAAAATAGGTTTCATATCTTCAACCTCTTTCTTCCATTTATCTTCAATTTCAATTTTCATTTGTTGATTTTCTTTCTCTTTATTCTCAACTTCTTTCTTCCATTTCTCTTCAATTTCTTTGTTTTTATCTTCAACTTCTTTCTTCCATTTCTTTTCAATTTCTTTCTCTTTGTTTTCAATTTCTTTTTGATTATATTGAATAACTTTGTTTTGAATATCAACTAAAAAAGATTTAGGAAAAAAATCAAATTGTTTTAATTTATCAAAATCTTGTTTTGAAATTGAATCTTTATCAAATAATGAAAAAAAAGAATGAAATAATCTTTTCTTTTCAATTCCTTTTTCTTTTTCTTTTTCTTTTTCTTTTTCTTTTTCTTTCTCTTTCTTTCCTTTTAATTTTTCATTTCTTTTTTCAATCCAATTATTTAAAAATTGAAAAAAATCAAATTGAAAAATTTCTTTTTTTTCTTGTTTAAATTGAATAAATTTGATAATTTCTTCTTTAGTTAAATTGAATAAATTTTCATTATTCTGAATTTGGGAAAAATTTTGATTTATTAATTCAAAACATTTTATTTCAATTTCATTTGAATTTAAATTTCGATTTTGGAATAAAAATTGGAAAAAATTTGAATAATTAATTGAATTTGAAATTTTTTTTTGAATAATTTCTTTCAATAAATTTAATTTAAAATAAATTGAAATTTCCAATAATTGAAGAAGATTTTCTTGATTCTCAAAAGAAATATTTCCATAATAAATATAACTCAAAATTGATTCCATTTCTTTTTATTAAATTGATTTAAAAGAAATAGAAAAGAGATTCTTGCCTTAATGATTCATTAAAAAAAGGAGATCTTGAAGATAAAATTGATTTATGAACTTTAATTTCAAAAGGATTTGATTTATTCTCAACAAAAATTGAAAAATCTTTAAATGAATTTCCATTTAAAAGGTTTGAATAATCTTTAATTAAATTTTTTGTTACTTTTTTTTCTAAATTTTTCATTTCATTTTCATTTTGATTTTGATTTGCATTTTGAATTTGGTTATTATTGTCATTATCCATTTTGTTTTATGTTTTTGTGTTTTTTTTTGTTTTGTGTTTTTTGTTTTTTTAAAAAAAAAGGAAAAAAATGAAAAAAAAAAATTTAAATAAAAAAATGAATAAAAAAAGTGGATTTTGAAAATAAATAAAAATATAAAAAATAAGAATAAATTTAAATTAATAATTAATTTAATTTTCTTTTTAATTTATTATTTTAAATTAATTTATTAATAAATTATTATTATTTTTATTAATTTTTATTATTAAAAAGGAAAATTATTTTAATTTAATTTTTAATTTAATTTTTTTTTGGAATTTAAAAATTATTAATAAATTTAAATTTAAAAACAAATTTCCAAATTAATATTAATTCAATTTTAATTCAAAAAAAAGATAAAATTTTAATTTCAAAAATCAATTTTCAAAATATTTTTAAATAATAAAATATTTAAATATAAAACAATAAATTATTATTTTAATAATAAAATTAAATATTAAATTATATTTTTAAATTAATTTATAAATTGAATATTAAATTAAACTTATTTTCATTTTTATATTTATATGTTAAATATTTAAATAATAAAATATTTAAATCTAAAACAATAAATTATTATTTTTAAACATAAAATTAAATATTAAATTATATTTTTAAATTAATTTATAAACTAAATATTAAATTAAATCTATTCCCATTTTTATATTTATATGTTAAATATTTAAATAATAAAATATTTAAATCTAAAACATTAAATTAATATTTTAAACATAAAATTAAATATTAAATTATATTTTTAAATTAATTTTATAAATTAAATATTAAATTAAATCTATTCCCATTTTTATATTTATATGTTAAATATTTAAATAATAAAATATTTAAATCTAAAACATTAAATTAATATTTTAATAATAAAATTAAATATTAAATTATATTTTTAAATTAATTTATAAATTGAATATTAAATTAAATCTATTCTTATTTTTTATGTTTTTATGTTAAATATTTAAATAATAAAATATTTAAATCTAAAACAATAAATTATTATTTTAATAATAAAATTAAATATTAAATTATATTTTTAAATTAATTTATAAATTAAATATTAAATTAAACTTAATTTTAATTTTAATTTTAATTTTGATTATTAAATTTATTAATTAATAAATCAAATCAAATAAATTTGGATTTGTTTGATTTAATTGAAAATAATCAATTCCTGTTTCTAACTCATCAATAATTTCTTGTGTAATTTGAATTTCTTCTTTAATTTGATTTGAATAAATCCAATATTCAAATATTTGAAATGATTTATTACTTAATTCACTATAATCTGTAACTTTATTAGAAGTATCATTTGTTACAGATAAAAACATTCCTCGATATAATTCACTTCTCATTATTAATATTAATTTTGGAAATTTATATTGTTTTTCTTTTCTTTCAATAATAAAATCTTTTTCATTTTCATTTAAATAAATTCTTTTCATTGTTTCTTCAATTTTTTCATTTGAATTTATAATTTCTTTAATTTCAGAATATAATTTTGGATTTATAATTCTGTTTGAATAAATCATTTCAAATATTTGATTTGATTCTTTAATTGATTTATTTGAAATAATTTCTTGAAGTTTTTCAATTTCATTTTGATTTTGATTTAATCTATATTTCAATATTAATTTATGAGCTTCAATTATTTCTCCATTTTTGGTTTTAAATGAAATATCGCAAAATTCTTTTCTTCTAAATAATTTTATCAAATCTTCTTCAAGATTGGAAAAAGAAAGAGGAGAATAATAAAGAAACGATTTTTGAAATCTCCACAAGAAACATGATAATTAGAAATATCTTCATTAAATCTTAATTTAGGAAGTTCAATTTGAATTGGAACCGATTGATTTTCTGTATCTCCAGTTCCTAATTCGCCATAATCATTATAACCAAAACAAATCAATTTCCCTTTGAAAGTGAAAATCAAAGTATGATATCTTCCACAAGAAAAATCAAGAATATTATCATTTTCAAATAAAGATGATTTGATTTCAGTAAATTCATAAGTATGTTTATTTTTGCCAAGTCCATTTAATCCAGAATTTCCACATGAATAAAGTTTTCTTTTTGGATTTTCATTTTCATCTTCATTTTCAATCAACATTAGTGAATAAGCTTCTCCAGATTTGATATCAATTATTTTACCTTTTGGAATATTTTGGATTTTGGTTAATTTTTGGATTCTTGTTTCTTTTTTTCTTGATTCTCCTAATCCAAGTTGACCATATTGATTATATCCGCATCCAAATAATTCTTGATTTGAATTTAAAAGAAAAACATGATATGAAGAATTTCCTGAAAATATTTTAGAAACATTTTTCATCATTAAAATTGGTTTTTCTGTTTTTTGAAGTGTTTTAGAATCTAAACCAAGTTGACTATAATCATTTGAACCAATTCCATAAGCATTTTGATTTGAAGTTAATAAATAAATTGAATCCCATCCAGAAGCAATATCTTGGATTATTCTATCATTTTTATCTTCAATTAATGATGAAATATTGATAAATTCATTTGAATTATTTGAATTAATATCATATCCTTTGGCAAATACATTTCTTTCATAAGTTAAAATAGCTTCATTTTGTTCACCAACAGATACTTTTTGAATATTTTCTTCAATTCGGATTTTTTCAGGATTTTGTTTTAGATCGTTTTGATTTGAGTATTCTATTGCTTTTCCATTTTTAAAAAGGAAAATTGTTGAATCAAAACTTGTTGAAATTTGTTTAATTTGTTTTTCATTTTCATTTTCATTTTCATTTTCAAATTTAAATTGAATAGGTTTTATTATTCTTTTTGGTTTATTTTTGAAAAGTTTTGGATATTCATTTTGACCAAAAAATAAAATTTCATTCATTTTTGAAAAGAAAAAAAATGAAAAAACGTTTTTTGGAATTTTAATTTTAATTTTAATTTTAATTTTGATTATTAAATTTTTTAATTAATAAATCAAATAAATTTGGATTTGTTTGATTTAATTGAAAATAATCAATTCCTGTTTCTAACTCATCAATAATTTCTTGTGTAATTTGAATTTCATCTTTAATTTGATTTAAATAAATCCAATATTCAAATATTTGAAATGATTTATTACTTAATTCACTATAATCTGTAACTTTATTAGAAGTATCTTCTGTAACAGATAAAAACATTCCTCGATATAATTCACTTCTCATTATTAATATTAATTTTGGAAATTTATATTGTTTTTCTTTTCTTTCAATTATAAAATCTTTTTCATTTTCATTTTCATTTAAATAAATTCTTTTCATTGTTTCTTCAATTTTTTCATTTGAATTTATAATTTCTTTAATTTCAGAATATAATTTTGGATTTATAATTCTGTTTGAATAAATCATTTCAAATATTTGATTTGATTCTTTAATTGATTTATTTGAAATAATTTCTTGAAGTTTTTCAATTTCATTTTGATTTAATCTATATTTCAATATTAATTTATGAGCTTCAATTATTTCTCCATTTTCTGTTTTAAATGAAATATCACAAAATTCTTTTCTTCCAAATAATTTTATCAAATCTTCTTCAAGATTGGAAAAAGGAGAAAGAAAAGGAGAATAATAAAGAAACGATTCGTAAGCTCCACAAGAAAGATGGTAATTAGAAATATTTTCATTAAATCTTAATTTAGGAAGTTCAATTTGAATTGGAATTAATTGATATTCTGTATCTCCAGTTCCTAATTCACCATATTCCCCCTCTCCAAAGCATATCAATTTTGAATTGGAAGTTAAAATCAAAGTATGATATCTTCCACAAGAAAAATCAAGAATATTATCATTTTCAAATAAAGATGATTTGATTTCAGTAAATTCATAAGTATCTTCATTTTTGCCAAGTCCATTACATGGATAATTTCCACATGAATAAAGTTTTCTTTTTGGATTTTCATTTTCATCTTCAATCAACATTATTGAATAAGCTTCTCCAGATTTGATATCAATTATTTTGCCTTTTGGAATATTTTGGATTTTGGTTAATTTTTGGATTTTTGTTTCTTTTCTTGATTCTCCTAATCCAAGTTGACCATTACCATTATATCCGCATCCAAATAATTCTTGATTTGAATTTAAAAGAAAAACAAAATAAGAAGAATTTCCCAAAAATATTTTAGAAACATTTTTCATCATTAAAATTGGTTTTTCTGTTTTATAAAGTGTTTCATAATCAAAACCAAGTTGACTATAATCATTTGAACCAATTCCATAAACATTATGATTTGAAGTTAATAAATAAATTGAATCCCATCCAGAAATAACATCTTCAATTACTCTATCATTTTTATCTTTAATTAATGATGAAATATTGATAAATTCTTTTGGGTTATATGGATTAATATCTTTTCCTTTGACAAAAACATTTCTTTCATAAGTTAAAATAGCTACATTTCGAAAACCAACAGATACTTTTTCAATATTTTCAATTTGGATTTTTTCAGGATTTTGTTTTGGATCGTTTTGATTTGAGTATTCTATTGCTTTTCCATTTTCAAAAAGGAAAATTGTTGAATCAAAACTTGTTGAAATTTGTTTAATTTGTTTTTCATTTTCATTTTCATTTTCAAATTTAAATTGAATTGGTTTTTTTATTGAATTTGGTTTATTTTCGATAAGTCTTGGATTTTCATTTCTTCCAAAAAATATAATTTCATTCATTTTTGAAAAGTAAAAAAATGATTTTTCATTTTTCATTTTTTTATTTTTTTTAAAAAGAAAAAAATAATAATGATATTTTCAACAGAAACAGAATTTAAACAATTTCTTAATGAAAAAATTGAAAAACCAGAAGATTTACAAAAAAAACTAAAACAACTTAAAAAACAAATTTTACTTAAAGGATTACCAACACAATCTCAAGTAACCTCACATTTTTTGTGAAATTTTCCAAAATAAATCCCAATGAAACAAATAGGAAAAAACAGCAGGATGCACTATAAGAGGGACAGTTTGGAAAATCCTATTAAAAATCCAGACAATTTCAACCGAAAAATATCTCAATTACATTCAAAATGGCGGAATTTCCGAAAAACAGAGCCAGAAAATAAATAACGATGTTGTGCGTGCTTCCAGAAAGTTGAAAGAAATCAACTCGCAAATTTCGGAAAATTGTCTCAAAAGGGTTCTTGGAGTCTTCTCTTATAAAATAGGTTTGATCCAAAAAAAAACCGAAAAACAATTTTTGGAATTAAATTTTTCTTTTGGTCAAAAAATAACAAAAAAAACAACCATGACTATTAAACAGAGAAACACAACAAAAAACCCGCAGTCATCTCACAACCACATAAAGTAAGCCCTTATGTCCAAGGAATGCCTTTGATTTGCGGATTTTTCTTATGCAATATGCCCGAAGTTGATGCGTTCTGCTCTTTCCAAAAACTGATTCTAAATCATTGTCCATTGTATTTCGAACAACAAAATATCGGGCCGACTCAAGGAACAAAACTTTCACGTCTCATTTTGCAAAAAGTGGATCCAGAATTATTCGCAACTTTTTTGAAATTTGAAAAAGAAAAATTTTTTTCACCTTTTGAGAAAATTTTGTTTTTCAATCCAATATTGAGTTTTTGCACTGAAATACCCCCAGCTAATCAAGTGATAATGATATGGGACTTTTTATTGGCTTTTGGTGTGCATCTCAATGTTGTTATTGTTATTGCCTATGTGATTTTATTGAGACAAGAATTTTTATCAGGAAAGCTTTTATCCAATTTTACATCAAGAAAATTTCCTGAAATTGATGCTAAAGCAACTATTTCTCTTGCAGTTTCTATTATTAGAGAAATACCTGAACAATTAAATAAGGATTTAATTAATCATACTCATAAATTTTTACCAAATTTATCAACTGAGCAAATTTAAAAATTTGATTTAAAAAATTTTAATTTAAAAATTTTAATTTAAAAATTTTAATTATTTTCTTAAATAAAAAATGTTCCACTTTTTGAATTAAATTTTTGAATTAAATTTTGTTTTTTGTTTTTGTTTTTGTTTTTGTAATTTTAATAACAAACCCATTGAAAAAAAAAAAAGAAAAAAAAAAGATTAAATTGAAAATTGGAATTAAATTTGAAAGAAAAAAAAAAAATTTTGTTTTGTTTTTTTTTGGTTTTTTGTTTTTAAAAATTAATCATTTAAACTTGGATAAAGATTTTTCAATCTGATTTGAGGTTTAACTCTGTTTGGATTATTAATAAAATTAAAAAACTCTTGAAATTTCTTTTTAGCTTCAGGTGAAAGAGGTCTTGAATTTTCAATAGGTTTTGATTGAGGAAATAAATGTTGAGATCTTTGTGAAAAATAATTTTTTCTTAAATTCATTTCATTTTCATTTTCATTTTCATTTTCATTTTCATTTTCATTTTGAAATTGTTGAGTTTGAATTGTTTCCATTTTTGGGATCTTTTTTTGATTTGATGAAATTTTTTCACTTTTTTTAGCAAAAAATTTCCATAAAAATAAAACAATTAAAAATAAGAAAATCACACAAGCTTGAGAAAACAAGATAAATATGCCTAAAGGCGAGAAAACATAGCCATAAATCTTGCAGAGAACGGATTTATATAAAGGAAGTTGAAGGAAGAATTGTGGTTTTTTATTTTCAATGGAATGAACTTTAATTCTTGGGAAATTCTTCAATTCTTGGAATAAAAGTTCTTCAAATTTGTCTTTGAGATTTAGTTCAAAAACATGGAGTTGCGAATAAAGATCGATTCTGAGCATTTCATCCTCAACAAAATCACAAACAGAAAAGGTAAATAAAAGATCAGCATGAGAAATAATGCGTTGAATTTCTTTGTGGAGAAGATTTTGATCAAGTAAATTTATTTCGACACAGAAACCATTAATATTAACAAAATTGTCAAGACAATCTGCGAAGCTTCTTGTGCATACAGCATTCTCTGGGCAAGGTCTACAGAGTGTTGAATCCAAACTCTCAGGAGATTCGATTGTTGATAATTTTGTTTCGCAAAAGGGAAATTTTTGTCCGATCACAATTCCGTATTGATTCTCAACAAAAGGAATCAAATATATAACGCCAAGAAACACGAGCGCCAAGAGCACAGAAAGAGAAATGAACTTGAGCCAACTAAATGTGGTCTCTGTGTCTTTCTTTGGATGCTGAGATTGTTCTTGTTTTTTTGGAAATTTTGGAGGCGTTCTGTTTTCGATCACCATGTTTCTTTCTGTGGGATATGTATCCATCTGCTCTTGCTGTTGGTTGAAGACCATTTGTTGCTGTGGCTCAAATGTGCTTCTCGGTTGCATCTCAAATACTTCGTTTTGTTGATGCATTTCATTTCATTCCCAAATTCTAATGTTTTTGGATACGAAACTGTTTCATCCATTTGTATTTGGTTCGGATCAAAGAAACCTTGGAAATGAGAAGGTTTTTGATGAGGGTTTTCCAGGTTAATTTCTTCTTCGTAATCTTGTTGTGTTGTTTGTGGGTAAAGAACAGGCAAACGTTGTGAATTTTGGGAATTTTGGAAATGCGACTTTTCTTCATTTTCCACATTTTCAAAAAAATTTACTTGCATATTTTGAATTTGAGCCATTGGTTTCATTTGCTGCATCTCCTCTTGTTTTCTCTGAAATACAAAAGGAGGTGTTTCTTGTTTTGTTTGTTCAAACGTTTTTTTTTCTGGATTTTTTTTCCCTAAATTTGGATCTTGCATTTTTTTTGGAGAATCAATTTTCTTTGTATATTTTGGTGGAGATTTTTGTGCTGATTTTGTTTTTTGAATTTCTAATGGTTTTGCTTTTTGAATTTCAAGTGATTTTGTTTTCTTTTTATTTTTGAACAACTCTTCTTGATCTTCTTTTTTTTGCTGTTTTTGTTTTTGTTTTTGCTGTTTTTTGTCAGGGAAATATTGAGAAACCGTCTCTTCAATTTCTTCATCAGATTCATCTTCATTTTCTGAAGAATCTTCTTGAGAATCGGAAAGATTTTTTTGTAACGATTTTTGTTCCACTTTTTTTGGACTTTTTTCTTGTTCATTTTCATCTTCAGAATCAGTTTTTTTCTCATCTTCCATTTTGGTTTCTTCTTCATCAGATTCCTCTTGGTTTTGGTAAATGAGTTTTTTTGTGATTCCTCCTTTATTTTTGGTTCTTTTTTTGCGCTTTTTAATTTCAGGTGAGGGCGATACGTCTTCGACTATAACCTCTGGCGATTGAAGTTCAAAGAAGTTTTTATCGGAAAATCTGGATCTACTTTTCTTGATCTTTCGAACCGACTTTTTATTCTTTTCCTCCTTTACAGTTTTTTTGGGCATTTTTTGGACTTTATTTTTTTGTCTTCCTTTTTGAGATTTTTTTGCTCTTTTTGTTTTGTGATCTTTTTCTGATTCAGATTCAGAATCTCGACTTAATTTGGTTTCTTCTTGATCTTCCGTTTCATTTTGTTCGTCATTCGTTGTCTCATCAAGTTCTGTTTTTTTGTATTTTTCATCGTCTTCCGGACTTAAATAAACTGATTTTTTTTTCTTGATCTTTTTTTGTTCTTTTTTTTCTGTTTTCTTTTTTTTGTTTTTTGGTTTTTTTTTTCAGTTTTTGATAAGTTTGGATCAGAAAATCTTTTGTTGCTCTTGGTTTTGTTACTGTTCCTCCTAGTTTCTCAATTTTATCAAGAATTTGTTTTTTCGTTAATCTTGAAATATCCATTTTTTTTTTGTTTGTTTGTTTTAAATTAATTGATTGATTTTTTTTTAAATTAAATTAAAAAAGAAAAATAAAGCAAAGTAAAAAAATAAAATTAAACGAATTTTTTAAAAAAAAAAAAGAAAAATCGTTGAAAGAAAAATGAAAACTTGTTATTTAAAAAAAATTAACGGTTCAAATAAAAAAAAATAAAAAAATAAAAAAAAAAATTTAATTAAAAATTTAATTAAAATTCGTTGAAAAAAATTTAATTAAAAATTCGACAAGTTTACCTTTTTCCTTTTTTATTTAATTTTTTGAAATTAAAATTAAATTAAATTTGATCTTGTTTTTCTTTTTCTTCTTTTCCAAAAAATAATAAAAATAATTAAAGAAATTAAAATAAAAATTCCAATTATCAATCCAATTATTAAATATTTTTGAGAATTTGTTTTTGTTGTTTCATCAATATTATTTGAAATGAAGATTATTTCAAAAGAATAAACTTTTCCTTGATTTGAACTATTCTCAATTATTGTATAAGGAGAACTAGATAAAAGATAATTTTGAAAAACTACAATTTGATATCCAAATCGATTTTCAGCTTCTCCATCACTTGCAATTAAGATTTGTTTTTCATTCCAATAATTTTCATCTTTTTCGTAAATATAAACTTTTCCTTGATGTGAATTATTTCCAACATTTGCATAAGAAGCACCAATGAATGAAATATTTCCTGAAATTGATAAACTTGAACTAAAATAATCATCAGATTCTCCATCACTTGCAATTAAGATTTGTTTTTCATTCCAATAAGTTCCATTATTTTCAAAAATATAAGCTTTTCCTTGATTTGTATTATTTCCCAATTGTTGCATAAAAAGAACTAATTAATGAAGTAATTCCTGAAATTTCTAATCTATATCCAAAAGAATCATTTGTTTTTCCTTCACTTGTAATTAATATTTGTTTTTCATTCCAATAAGTTCCATTATTTTCAAAGAAATAAACTTTTCCTTGTTTTGTATTATTTCCAACTGTTGCATAAGGTGATCCAATTAATGAAATATTTCCTGAAATTGATAAACCTAAACCAAAATAATCATCTGCTTTTCCATCACTTGCAATTAATATTTGTTTTTCATTCCAATAAGTTCCATTATTTTCAAAGAAATAAACTTTTCCTTGCCTTGTATTATTTCCAACTTTTGCATAAGAAGAACTAATTAATGAATAATTTCCTGAAATTAATAAACTTGTTCCAAAATAATCACCTGATTCTCCATCACTTGTAATTAATATTTGTTTTTCATTCCAATAAGTTCCATTATTTTCAAAGAAATAAACTTTTCCTTGCCTTGAATTAGCTCCAACTTTTGCATAAGGAGAACAAATTATTGAATAATTTCCTGAAATTGAAGTATCCAAAGCAAAAATATCATCAGCTTCTCCATCACTTGCAACTAAGATTTGTTTTTCATTCCAATAAGTTCCATTATTTTCATAAATATAAGCTTTTCCTTGTGAATCAGTAGTTCCAACTTCTGCATTTGGTGAACCAGTTATTGAAATATTTCCTGAAATTGATAAACTTGCTCCAAAATAATCATCTGCTTTTCCATCACTTGCTAATATTATTTTTTCATCTTTTAATAACAACGAACTTCCAAATTCAATTCCACTTTTAATTAAATCTTCTTCTTTTAATAAAATTTTATCAAATAAATTGGATTTTGAATTTTTTTGGATTTTACAATAAAAAGAATTAAAAAGAATTAATAAAATGAGATAAAATTGAATTGTTTTTAATTTCATCTGGTAAATCTTTTTTTAAAAAAAAAAATGAAACAAAAACAAATTTATTTTTTCCTTTTTTTTTTCATTTTTTTTTTCTTTAAAATTAAAAATGAATATTAAAATTGAATTACAAGAAAATATATTTGAACTAATAGAAATTCAATTAAATTGGACAATAAAAGAACTTAAAGATTTAATTTTAAAAAAAATTCAAATTAATTTTCCTCAATTTAGTCTTGTTTTTAATGATAAAATTTTAGAAGAAAACAAAACAATAGAATTTTATAGTTAAAATTAGCAAAATCAAAAAATCAAGCATAAGATCATATTAAAAATAAAAATCAATATTTGAATTTTAATAGATATTACAGAAGGTTCAATCATTAAAATCAAAGAGGTGAATGAAAAAGATGTGTTTGGTTTATTAAATGGATTTGGAGGAACTGGAAATCCTCCACCAAAAATTTCAACTCTTTTTCCAACAATAGAAAGTCTTCAGGAAGTTTCTAATGATTCTCTAATGCAAGATTTCTTTGATTTAGTTCAAGATAAACCAGAATATATTGAAGAATTAGTTTCAAATTCACCTGAAATGCAAATATTACTTAAAAATGATTCAGATTTTTTTGAAGTTATTCATGATTCAAAATTACTTCAATCTTCAATTCTTCGTTTAAATAAGAAAAATTTATAAATCAAATTGATAATAAGTTAGGAAATTATTTGAAGTTAATCAATTCAAATTTAGAAGAAGAAAAGCGAAGTTTTAAAAAACAAAAATTGTAAATTAATTTTATATTTAAAATTTTCAATATTTAATAATTAATTTTATTTATTTAATTTTTTTATATTTTCTTTTGGAATCGAAACAGAACAAAAAGTAAATTTATTTCCTTTTTTAATTTATTTATTTAATTAACTAATTAATTTATTTTTAGAAAATGAACAAAATCCTTTTCAAAATCAACTACAAGCTTTAATTGAAATGGGTTTTCAAGATACAAACCAAAATTTACAAGCATTAATTACAACAAATGGAAATCTTGAAAATTCAATAGAATTAATTTTATCACAAAAATAAACATTTTTTTCCTTCTACAATTTAAATTTTGATTTTGATTTTGATTTTAATTTTGATTTTGATTTTGATTTTGAATTTGAATTTAAATTTATATTTTGAATTTGAATTTAAATTTTGATTTTTATTTTGAATTTAAATTTATATTTTGAATTTTAATTTTGATTTTGATTTTATATTTTGATTTTTATTTTTATTTTGAATTTGAATTTGATTTTGATTTTGATTTTGATTTTGATTTTGATTTTGATTTTGATTTTGATTTTGATTTTGATTTTGATTTTGATTTTGATTTTGATTTTGATTTTGATTTTGATTTTGATTTTGATTTTGATTTTGATTTTGAATTTGATTTTGATTTTAAGTTTTGATTTTGATTTTGGTTTTGATTTTGATTTTGATTTTGTTTCAGTTTTTTCCAAGGATTTTTAATAAATTTTAGGAGAATAAAAAGGATAAGGCCAATTTGTAAGTTTTTCCCAAGGATTTTCAATAAATTTAGGAGAATAATAAGAATAAGGCCAAATTTTTGGGTTATTTTGAAAAAATTTTTTATTTTTTTGTCGATATCTTTTAAAATTAGAAGAAGACATTTTTAATAAAGAAAAAAAATGAAATTTTCATTTTTCATTTTTTCATTTTTTTCATTTTTTCATTTTTTTCATTTTTTCATTTTTCTTTTATTAAAAATGTCACATTTATTTATTTCAGGAACTTCTTCTTCTTCATTTTTTTTAAAACCTGTTGTTAAATTTTCAGGGAAAAAAAATCAAATTAAAAATATTTCTTGTGGAGGATCTCATACAGCAATTTCACTTGAAAATGGAAAAATTATAATTTTTATTCAAAAAAAATTTAGTGAAATGAAAAAAAATATTAAATCAAATCAAGATAATTTTTCTGAAAATTTTGAAGAGAAAAAATTTAATCAATTTAATGGAAAACAAATTTTAATGTTATCAAGTGGAGCAACTTCACTTCTTGCTCTTGTTGAAGGTTCTGTTTATCTTCTTGATTTCTCTTTTAATTTTCCAAATAAATTTGAAAAAATTAATTTTGGGAAACAGTTTAAAAAGTATTTATCGAATTGTTGCTGGAAGTAGTTTTTATTTTGCTTTAGAAAAAAGGTTATTTAAATTAGAATTAGAATTAGAATTTATTTATAAAATTAAAATTAAAATTAAAATTAAAATTAATTTATAAAATTAAAATTAAAATTAAAATTAAAATTAAAATTAGAATTAAAATTAAAATTAAAATTAAAATTAAAATTCATTTATAAAATTAAAATTAAAATTAAAATTAAAATTAAAATTAAAATTAAAATTAAAATTCAAATTAAAATTAAAATTATAAAAATTAAAATTAAAATTAAAATTAAAATTAAAATTAAAATTAAAAATTTATAAAATTAAAATTAAAATTAAAATTAAAATTAAAATTCATTTATAAAATTAAAATTAAAATTAAAATTAAAATTAAAATTAAAATTAAAATTAAAATTAAAATTAAAATTAAAATTAAAATTAAAATTAAAATTAAAATTAAAATTAAAATTAAAATTAAAATTCATTTATAAAATTAAAATTAAAATTAAAATTAAAATTAAAATTAAAATTAAAATTAAAATTAAAATTAAAATTAAAATTAAAATTAAAAATTAAAATTAAAATTAAAATTAAAATTAAAATTAAAATTAAAATTAATTTAAAATTAAAATTAAAATTAAAATTAAAATTTAAAATTAAAATTTAAAATTTAAAATTAATATTAATATTAAAATTAAAATTTATTTATAAAATTAAAATTAAAATTAAAATTAAAATTCATTTATAAAATTTAAAATTTGAATTTAAAAAAGAGGTCATTTGTTTGCTTGGGGAAATAATAACTGTGGTCAACTTGGAACTGGAAATCAAGAAGAACAAAAAAATCCAATAGAAATAGAAATTAAAAATGCAGGTCCAATAAGTGAAGTAGCAGCAGGAGGTCAACATTCATTAGTATTAACAACTTATTCACAATTATTTTCATGTGGAAAAAATCAATACGGACAATTAGGACATGGAAATAAAAAAGACAAATCAACATTTACTGAAGTATTATTTATTCCACAAAAAGAAAGAATCAAGTCAATAACTTGTGGAAATGAAATTAGTTTGATTTTAACTGAAAATGGAAAGGTTTTTATTGCAGGAAGAGGAAATGGAACTGGATTGGGAAATTTGGAAGATCAACCCATCTTCCAAGAATGTATTTTTGGAAAAAATGTGGAAATCACTCAATTCTCTTCAGGTGGAGCTTATGGACAAAGTTTTTTTGTTGCAAAAAGTATTTTGTCAAATATTTATGGAGCTGGTGGAAATCAATATTCTCAAATTAAAAATAATCAAGATGAAAAAAGTGAATTGAGTCCTGTCAGAATTCCTTTTCCTGATGAATTCATACCAATTTCTTTTGCATGCGGTTGGATGCATATTGCATTTATTGCTGAAGAACCTTTAGCATTTCAAAACAAACCTAAAAACAAAAACAAAAACAAAAACAAAAACAAAAACAAAATGAAAATATAAATGAAAATATAGATGAAAATCAAGAAGAATTTCTTGGAAATTTTGCTCAATTACCAAATGAAATCATTTTCAAAATTCTTTCCTATCTTGATGCTGAATTTTTGACTAGGATTTCTCGTTGTTCGAAATTATTCAAAGTTTATGCAAATCAAAATATCTTTTGGAAATCATTATTCAAAAAATTCTGTGGAAAACCAAATCCTTTAGAATTAAAAATTATTGAAAATCCTCAAAATCTTGATTGCGGTTATTATGAAGCTTGTCTTTTCCGATATAATAACCCAGTTTATTTATCCAATGATGGAAAATACAAAATTTTTAAATGGAAAGCAAAAAAAGAAGGTCGACTTTTAACATTAGGACTTGATGCAGGTGGAAAAACAACAATGCTTTATAAAATTAAACTATGGTCAAATATAACAACAATTCCAACAATAGGTATAATTTATAAAATTTTTTATTAAAATAAATTAAATGTGAAAAAAAAGCAAAAAAAAAATGTGGACAATCCAAAAAAAAAAAATTTTTTTTAATTTATTTTTAATTTAATTTTTAATTTAATTTTTAATTTAATTTTTAATTTAATTTTTAATTTAATTTTTAATTTAAGGTTTTAATGTTGAAAATTTTCAAGCTTTTGGATTTGAATTTAATATTTGGGATGTTGGAGTAGCAGATAAAGGAAGACCTCTTTGGAGACATTATTTTCAAGGAACTGATTGCTTAATTTTCCCTATTGATGCAAATGATGATCAACGTTTTGAAGAAGCTTTAAGTGAAATTTATCGATGTGCTCAAAGTGAACAACTTTCAAATAGTCTTTTTTTATTTCCTTTTACAAAAATTGATATTGCAAAAAATTTTTCTTTAATTGAAAGAATTAAACAATTTGATTTTAAAAGAATTCCTCAATATCATAATTTTCTTAATATTTGTACACCTAGAGCTGAAGGACTTTATGAATTAATATTTTGGATTGCAGAACATATTTAAATTAAATCAAAAATTTAAATCAAAAAAAATTTAAAAAAAGAAACCGTTAAATAAAATTTCGTTAAAAAATTAATTTAAAATTTTTTTTCATTTTTTTTCATTTTTATTTTTTTTAAAAAAAAAATGGATTTATTTAAAAAAGAAAATCAAAATCAAAATCAAGATGAAGATGATGAAGATTTGTTACAAATTTTTGATAAATATACTGATGCAAATTTTGTTGATTCTCGAATAAAAATTAAAAAGAAAAAAAAGAAGAATAAAAAAAATTTGGAGAAAAAAGTTAAAAAACAAAATTTAAATTTTAAAAATGAACAATTTAAATTTGAAGATTTTGAAGATGAATTAAATCAAAATCAAAATCAAATTGAAAATCAAAATCAAATTGAAAATCAAATTGAAAATGAAATTGAAAATAAAATTGAAAATCAAATTGAAAATCAAATTGAAAATCAAATTGAAAATCAAATTGAAAATCAAATTGAAAATCAAATTGAAATTGAAAATAAAATTGAAAATAAAATTGAAAATCAAATTGAAAATCAAATTGAAAATGAATCTTTTGATGATGATATAGAAATTGAAGAAATTGAAGATAAAAAAGAAAAAGAAGAAAAAGAAGAAAAAAATCAAAAAAAAGAAAGAAAACAAAAAGTGGAACATTTTGAAGATTCTGAATTTTTGGAATATGCAATTAATTGGCCTCAAAGATCTTCATTTGAAAAAGAACAATCAGATTTTAAATTTAATCTTCATTTGTTACCATTAGATCAATTAAATGAAGAAATGGAAAAAGTAAATAATGAATTATGTTTAAAAATGGAGAGAATGAAAAATGAATATTATTCGAAAAATGAACCAAGAAATTTTTTAATTAGAAGAGATCAAAAATTAACATTTGATAAAAATGGGAATGAAAAAGTTCTTACAATTTTACCACCAAAAGAAGAAATAGTCAAAAATAATAATGAAAATAATAATGAAAATAATAATGAAAATAATAATAATGAAAATAATAATGAAAATAATAATAATGAAAATAATAATGAAAATAATAATAATGAAAATAATGAAAATAATAATAATGAAAAATGAAAATAATAATAATGAAAAAATGAAAATAATAATGAAAGCTTGAAAAGAAGAAAAAAATCTAAATCAAATCAGAATAAATCTGGTTTATCAGATTTCCAAAAAATTCTTGAACAAAAATCAAAAAAAGAAATTGATGAAATTATGTATGTTGTTAGTGGTGCTTGGAAACAACCAAAAATGACTCGTGAAAGTTTTCTTGAAAATCAAAGATTAAAATTACTCAATCAAAAAAATCAAAATGAAATTGAAGAAGAAAATTCAGATCAAGATCAAGAAGATGAAGATGATCAAAATAACTCAGAAAATCAACAAGAAAGTTTCTTGTCTCGTTATGCAGCAAGATTGGATAATTCTTGGAAAAAAGAACTTTTTGAAGATCTTGGTGAATCCTCTTCTGAATCTGAACAGGATAAATTTGAGGAATTTAGTCTTGATGTTGGAATTGAATTCAAAAAAGAAAATGATTTGGAAAAAATTTCTCGATTTTCTTCTCAAATCCAAAAAAGAAAAAATTCACATCAAAATCAAAATCAAAAACAAATTTTGAATTATAAAAATGATAATTCAAATAATTCTTCTCCAAATATTTCAAGAATACCAAGATTAAAAACAAAATTTCAAAATATTAAATCAGGAAATCAAATTCCAATTGTTTTTTCTTCTAAAAAAATTTAAATAAAAAATAAAAAATAAAAGCAAAAAAAAAAAGAGGAAGAAAATCGTGTTAGTTCTTACTTTAAGAAAATTAAAAAAAAAAGAAGAAAGAAAGAAAGAAAATTTCATTTTTATTTTCTTTTGAAAATTCAAAATTTAAAGATTTAATTAATTAATTAATGATGCAAAAATCTTTTGGAGGAGCTAAAGATATAACAAATTTCAGAATAAATGTTCAAAAAAAACAAACAGTAGTTGAAAGTTCAATTACTTATCATGGATTATTTTCAGAATATTATTTCAATGCAGGAAAACCAGAAGAAGAGAAACTAATGTCAGTTCAACCCTTTTGTGCAATTTCACCAAATTTAGAAACAAAAGAAAAAGAATATTATTTATCAGTTATGATGAAATCCAAATATGATGGAGAAGGAATAAAGAAATTTGGAAGACCTTTAATCAATTGTGTGATTGTTTTGGATATTTCAGGTTCAATGAGTATGTCTTTTACTGGTGATTGGAAAAGAAATGAAAACACTTCAAGTAAATTGGAAGTTGCAAAAAGAACTATAATTGGATTAACTGAACATTTAAAAGATGATGATTATTTGGGAATTGTTATTTTTGATGATGATGCTGAAGTTTTGATTCCTTTGCAAAAATTTGGAGAAATGGATATGGAAAAGTTTAAAAAAACAATGAAGGAATTAGACACAAGAGGAGGAACTAATCTTGAAGAAGGATTTATTGAAGGATCAAGAATGATTGAAAATCACTTGAAGAAATTCAAAGGTGATGAAATGAAAGAATATGAGCATAGAATCCTTTATTTAACAGATGCTCATCCAACAACTGGAGAAACAAGAAGCGATGGATTGTTTTCACTTACTAAAAAATCAGCTGAAAAAAAGATTTACACAACTTTTATTGGTGTTGGAGTTGATTTTAATACAGAATTAATTGATGTCATCACAAAAACAAAAGGAGCTAATTATTATTCAGTTAATTCATCTTCAGAATTCAAAAGAAGAATGGATACTGAATTTGATTATATTATGACACCTATTTGTTTTGATGTGAATGTTACAGTTGAAGGTGCAAAAATTCAATCAATTTATGGATCGCCTGATTCAGAACAAAAGAAAGATACAACAGTTGCTGAGATTTCAACAACAATGCCAAGTGATGTAAATGAGAATGGTGAAGTTCAAGGTTGTGTTTTATTGCTTAAGATGGATAAATCTGTTGCTGATGGTATTCCTTTGAATATTGTTATTACTTATAAGGATAAATATGGAAATGATTTCAAAGAAGTTACTAATGTTATTTTTCCTGAATTGAGTCAAAATCAAAATGAATTTTTTGAAGATAAAAGTATTAGAAAAGCTATTTTATTAATTCGTTTGGTTGATTTAGTTAAGAAATTCCATAAAGTTAATGATAAAGAAAAAGGTCAAAAATTTTTGGAACATTTGAAAACTGAAATTCCAATAATTGGTGATGAAAAATTAAACAGAGAAATTGATCTTCTGAATGATCTTTTAAAAGATTAAAAACCAAAACAAAAACAAAACCAATTTAATTTTTCAATTTTTTCTTGTCAAATGGACTAATTATAATAAATCATTCAAAATTTTTGATTTTAATTTTAATTTTTAAATTTTTTAATTAATAAATCAAATAAATTTGGATTTGTTTGATTTAATTGAAAATAATCAATTCCAGTTTGAATTTCATCAATTATTTCTTTGTGTAATTTCAATTTCATCTTTAATTTGATTTGAATAAATCCAATATTCAAATATTTGAAATGATTTATTACTTAATTCACTATAATCTGTAACTTTATTTGAAGTATCTTCAGTAACAGATAAAAACATTCCTCGATATAATTCACTTCTCATTATTAATATTAATTTAGGAAATTTATATTGTTTTTCTTTTCTTTCAATTATAAAATCTTTTTCATTTTCATTTTCATTTTCATTTAAATAAATTCTTTTCATTGTTTCTTCAATTTTTTCATTTGAATTTATAATTTCTTTAATTTCATAAATATAATTTTGATTTATAATTCTGTTTGAATAAATCATTTCAAATATTTGATTTGATTCTTTAATTGATTTTTTTGAAATAATTTCTTGAAGTTTTTCAATTTCATTTTGATTTTGATTTAATCTATATTTCAATATTAATTTATGAGCTTCAATTATTTCTCCATTTTCGGTTTTAAATGAAATATTGCAAAATTCTTTTCTTTCAAATAATTTTATCAAATCTTCTTCAAGATTGGAAAAAGGAGGAGGAGAATAATAAAGAAATGATCTTTCATTTCCACAAGAAATATGATAATTAGAAATATTTTCATTAAATCTTAATTTAGGAAGTTCAATTTGAATTGGAATTGATTTACTTTCTGTATCTCCAGTTCCTAATTGACCATATAAATTATTTCCAAATCCTATTAATTTTGAATTAGAAGTTAAAATCAAAGTATGAGAATTTCCACAAGAAAAATCAAGAATATTATCATCATTTTCAAATAAAGATGATTTGATTTCAGTAAATTCATAAGTATTTTCATGGTTTTTATCAAATCCAATAAACCTATAAAATCCACATGAATAAAGTTTTCTTTTTGGATTTTCATTTTCATCTTCAATCAACATTATTGAATGAAAATTTCCACATTGAATATCAATTATTTTGCCTTTTGGAATATTTTGGATTTTGGTTAATTTTTGGATTTTTGCTCCAATAAATGAATTTCCCAATCCAAATTGACGATAATTGTTTCTTCCACAAACAAATAATTCTTGATTTGAATTTAAAAGAAAAACAGAATCTGTAGAATTTCCTGAAAATATTTTAGAAACATTTTTCATCATTAAAATTGGTTTTTGTGTCTTTTTAAGTTTTTCAGAATCAAAACCAAGTTGACCATATAGATTTGAACCAATTCCATAAGCATTTCTATTTGAAGTTAATAAGTAAATTGATTCAGAGCCAGAAACAATATCTTGAATTATTCTATCATTTTTATCTTCAATTAATGATGAAATATTGATAAATTCATTTGGATTATTTGAATTAATATCATATCCTTTGGAAAATGCATTTCCTTCTATTGTTAAAATAGCTTCATTTCCATCACCAACAGTTACTTTTTGAATATTTTCTTCAATTTGGATTTTTGAAGGATTTTGTTTTGAATCTTCTTTATTTAAATATTCTATTGCTTTTCCATTTGTAAAAAGGAAAATTGTTGAAAATTGACTTGATGAAATTTGTTTAATTTGTTTTTCATTTTCATTTTCATTTTCATTTTCATTTTCATTTTCATTTTCATTTTCATTTTCATTTTTAAATTTAAATTGAATTGGTTTTGGTTTCTTCAAAAATAAAATTTCTATTTGGCTCATTTTTTAAAAGTTTTGGGTTTTCATTTAAACCAAAAAATAAACAATCATTCATTTTTGAAAAGAAAAAAAATGAAAAAATGAATTTTGAATTTTAATTTTAATTTTGATTTTAATTTTAATTTTGATTTTAATTTTAATTTTGAAATTTTAATTTTAATTTTAATTTTAATTTTAATTTTGATTTTAATTTTAATTTTGATTATTAAATTTGTTAATTAATAAATCAAATAAATTTGGATTTGTTTGATTTAATTGAAAATAATCAATTCCTATTTCCAATTCATCAATTATTTCTTGTGTAATTTCAATTTCTTTTTTAATTTGATTTGAATAAATCCAATATTCAAATATTTGAAATGATTTATTATTTAATTCACTATAATCTCTAACTTTATTAGAAGTATCATTTCAGTAACAGATAAAAACATTCCTCGATATAATTCACTTCTCATTATTAATATTAATTTAGGAAATTTATATTGTTTTTCTTTTCTTTCAATTATAAAATCTTTTTCATTTTCATTTTCATTTAAATAAATTCTTTTCATTGTTTCTTCAATTTTTTCATTTGAATTTATAATTTCTTTAATTTCAGAATATAATTTTGGATTTATTTTGGAATTGTTTGAATAAATCATTTCAAATATTTGATTTGATTCTTTAATTGATTTTTTTGAAATAATTTCTTGAAGTTTTTCAATTTGATTTTCATCTTTTAATCTATATTTCAATATTAATTTATGAGCTTTAATTATTTCTCCATTTTTGGTTTTAAATGAAATATCACAAAATTCTTTTCTTCTAAATAGTTTTATCAAATCTTCTTCAAGATTGGAAAAAGGAGGAGGAGAATAATAAAGAAATGAATTTTGAAAACCACAAGAAATATGATAATTGGAAATATCTTCATTAAATCTTAATTTAGGAAGTTCAATTTGAATTGGAATTAATTGATTTTTTGTATCTCCAGTTCCTAATTGACCATTATAATTATTTCCAAATACTATTAACTTTGAATTAGATGTTAAAATCAAAGTATGAGAATTTCCACAAGAAAATTTAAGAATATAATCATCATTTTCAAATAAAGATGATTTGATTTCAGTAAATTCATAAATATCTTCATCTTTTCCATTATTTTTGAAATGACCAGTTGAATAAAGTTTTCTTTTTGGATTTTCATTTTCATCTTCAATCAACATTATTGAATGATAACTTCCACATTGAATATCAATTATTTTGCCTTTTGGAATATTTTGGATTTTGGTTAATTTTTGGATTTCTTCTTCTATTGCCAAATCGATATCTCCTAATCCAAGTTGACCCCAATAATGATCTCCGCAACAAAATAATTCTTGATTTGAATTTAAAAGAAAAACAGAATCTGTAGAATTTCCTGAAAATATTTTAGAAACATTTTTCATCATTAAAATTGGTTTTTGTGTTTTTTTAAGTGTTTCAGAATCAAAACCAAGTTGACTAAATTGATTTGAACCAATTCCATAAGCATTTCTATTTGAAGTTAATAAGTAAATTGATTCAGAGCCAGAAACAATATCTTGAATTATTCTATCATTTTTATCTTCAATTAATGATGAAATATTGATAAATTCTTTTGTATTTTTTGAATTAATATCTTCTCCTTTGGAAAATACATTTCCTTCTTTTGTTAAAATAGCTTCATTTCCATGACCAACAGTTACTTTTTGAATATTTTCAATTTGGATTTTTGAAGGATTTTGTTTTGAATCTTTTAAATATTCTATTGCTTTTCCATTTTCAAAAAGGAAAATTGTTGAAAATCTTCCTGATGAAATTTGTTTAATTTGTTTTTCATTTTCATTTTCATTTTCATTTTCATTTTCATTTTCATTTTCATTTTTAAATTTAAATTGAATTGGTCTTATTATTCTATTTGGCTCATTTTTTAAAAGTTTTGGATTTTGATTTAAACCAAAAAATAAACAATCATTCATTTTTGAAAAGAAAAAAAATGAAAAAATGATTTTTGAATTTTAATTTTAAATTTTAATTTTAATTTTGATTTTAATTTTAATTTTAATTTTAATTTTAATTTTCAATTTTAATTTTAATTTTAATTTTAATTTTAATTTTAATTTTAATTTTAATTTTAATTTTAATTTTAATTTTAATTTTAATTTTAATTTTCATTTTAATTTTAATTTTAATTTTAATTTTTAATTTTAATTTTAATTTTAATTTAGATTTTAATTTTTATAAATGAATTTTAATTTTAATTTTAATTTTAATTTTAATTTTCATTTTAATTTTAATTTTAATTTTTAATTTTAATTTTAATTTTAATTTTAATTTTAATTTTAATTTTGATTTTAATTTTAATTTTAATTTTAATTTTAATTTTAATTTTAAATTTTAATTTTAATTTTAATTTTAATTTTGATTTTGATTTTAATTTTGATTTTAATTTTGATTTTAATTTTAATTTGAATTTTTAATTTTAATTTTAATTTTAATTTTGATTTTAATTTTAATTTTATTTTTAATTTAAATTTTGATTTTAATTTTGATTTTAATTTTGATTTTAATTTAAATTTAAATTTAATTTTAATTTTGATTATTAAATTTATTAATTAATAAATCAAATAAATTTGGATTTGTTTGATTTAATTGAAAATAATCAATTCCAATTTGAATTTCATCAATTATTTCTTGTGTAATTTGAATTTCATCTTTAATTTGATTTGAATAAATCCAATATTCAAATATTTGAAATGATTTATTATTTAATTCACTATAATCTGTAACTTTATTAGAAGTATCTTCTGTAACAGATAAAAACATTCCTCGATATAATTCACTTCTCATTATTAATATTAATTTAGGGAATTTATATTGTTTTTCTTTTCTTTCAATAATAAAATCTTTTTCATTTTCATTTTCATTTTCATTTAAATAAATTCTTTTAATTGTTTCTTCAATTTTTTCATTTGAATTTATAATTTCTTTAATTTCGGAATATAATTTTGGATTTATTATTCTGTTTGAATAAATCATTTCAAATATTTGATTTGATTCTTGAATTGATTTTTTTGAAATAATTTCTTTAAGTTGTTCAATTTGATTTTGATTTTGATTTAATCTATATTTCAATATTAATTTATGAGCTTTGATTATTTCTTCATTTTTGGTTTTAAATGAAATATCACAAAATTCTTTTCTTCTAAATAATTTTATCAAATCTTCTTCAAGATTGGAAAAAGGAGGAGGAGAATAATAAAGAAATGAATTTGAAAAACCACAAGAAATATGGTAATTGGAAATATCTTCATTAAATCTTAATTTAGGAAGTTCAATTTGAATTGGAATTTTTTGACTTTTTGTATCTCCAGTTCCTAATTGATAATAAGAATTATTTCCAAATCCTATTAATTTTGCTTTTTCAGCTAAAATCAAAGTATGCTCACCACGAACAGAAAAATCAAGAATAATATCATCATTTTCAAATAAAGATGATTTGATTTCAGTAAATTCATAAGTATCTTCATTTTTGCCAAGTCCATTATCTTGATAATAACCACATGAATAAAGTTTTCTTTTTGGATTTTGATTTTGATTTTCATTTTCAATCAACATTATTGAATGATAAAATCCACATTGAATATCAATTATTTTGCCTTTTGGAATATTTTGGATTTTGGTTAATTCTTGAATTTCTGTTTCATTTCTTGATTCTCCTAATCCAAGTTTACCATAGTCATTATTTCCGCAACAAAGTAATTCTTGATTTGAATTTAAAAGGAAAACTGAATCTGAAAAATTTCCTGAAAATATTTTAGAAACATTTTTCATCATTAAAATTGGTTTTTGTGTTTTTCTAAGTGTTTTAGAATCTAAACCAAGTTGACTAAATTGATTTGAACCAATTCCATAAACATTTTGATTTGAAGTTAATAAATAAATTGAATAGTATCCACAAGCAATATCTTGAATTATTCTATCTTTTGGATCTTCAATTAATGATGAAATATTGATAAATTCTTTTGGGTTATTTGGATTTATATCTTTTCCTTTTGCAAATACATTTCCTTCTTTTGTTAAAATAGCTTCATTTGAAATACCAACAGTTACTTTTTGAATATTTTCTTCAATTTGGATTTTTTGAGGATTTCTAATTGAATCTCTTAAATATTCTATTGCTTTTCCATTTTCAAAAAGGAAAATTGTTTCGAACTCGTTAGTTATAATTTGTTTAATTTGTTTTTCATTTTCATTTTCATTTTCATTTTCATTTTCATTTTCAATTTCAAATTTAAATTGAATTGGTTTTTTTATTGAATCTGGTCCATCAAAGAAAAATTTTGGGTTTTTATTTGAACCAAAAAATATAATTTCGTTCATTTTTGAAAAGAAAAAAAATGAAAAAAAAAATTTTTGTTTTGTTTTAGTTTTGTTTTAGAAAATTTCGCATTTTTTTTTCTTCTTTTTTTCTTTCTCCTTTTTTTCTTCTTCTGTTTTTTCTTTTTCGAATTCTTGTCTTTTTTGTTGGTATCGTTGCTCAATTTGGATTTTATATTCTTGATTAATTAAATCAAATAAATTTGGATTTGTTTTATTTAATTGAAAATAATCAATTCCTTTTTCAATTTCATCCACTATTTCTTGTGTAATTTCAATTTCATCTTTAATTTGATTTGAATAAATCCAATATTCAAATATTTGAAATGATTTATTACTTATTTGATCGTAATTGATAACTTTATTAGATTTATCTTCGTTTGCAGATAAAAACATTCCTCGATATAATTCACTTCTCATTATTAATATTAATTTTGGAAATTTATATTGTTTTTCTTTTCTTTCAATAATAAAATCTTTTTCATTTTCATTTTCATTTAAATAAATTCTTTTCATTGTTTCTTCAATTTTTTCATTTGAATTTATAATTTCTTTAATTTCAGAATATAATTTTGGATTTATTTTGGAATTGTTTGAATAAATCATTTCAAATATTTGATTTGATTCTTTAATTGATTTACTTGAAATAATTTCTTGAAGTTTTTCAAATTCGTTTTCATCTTTTAATCTATATTTCAATATTAATTTATGAGCTTCAATTATTTCTTCATTTTTGGTTTTAAATGAAATATCACAAAATTCTTTTCTTCTAAATAGTTTTATCAAATCTTCTTCAAGATTGGAAAAACAAAAGAGGAGGAGAATAATAAAGAAATGATTTGTTATATCCACAAGAAATATGATAATTAGAAATATCTTCATTAAATCTTAATTTAGGAAGTTCAATTTGAATTGGAATTTTTTGATTTTCAGTATCTCCAGTTCCTAATTGACCATGAAAATTACCTCCAAATGAAATTAGTTTCCCTTTTGATGTTAAAATCAAATTCTGATCTCTTCCACAAGAAATATCAAGAATATAATCATCATCTTCAAATAAAGATGATTTGATTTCAGTAAATTCACTGGTTTTTGCTTCTTTGCCAAGTCCATTAGTTTTTAGGTCTCCACTTGAATAAAGTTTTCTTTTTGGATTTTCATTTTCATTTTCAATCAACATTAATGAATGACCATCTCCACATTTAATATCAATTATTTTGCCTTTTGGAATATTTTGGATTTTGGTTAATTTTACCGGAGCTAAACTTTTGAATCCAAGTTGGCCATGGTAATTGTTTCCGCAACAAAATAATTCTTGATTTGAATTTAAAAGAAAAATAAAATTTGAAGAATTTCCTGAAAATATTTTAGAAACATTTTTCATCATTAAAACTGGTTTTTCATAATTTGGTTGATATGTTGAATCAAAACCAAGTTGACTAAAGTAATTTGAACCAATTCCATAAACATTTTGATTTGAAGTTAATAAGTAAATTGAACAGTATCCACAAGCAATATCTTGAATTACTCTATCTTTTGGATCTTCAATTAATGATGAAATATTCATAAATTCATTTGGATTTTTTTCACTAATATCTTTCCCTTTTGCAAATACATTTCCTTCTTTTGTTAAAATAGCTTCATTTTGAAAACCAACTGTTACTTTTTGAATATTTTCTTCAATTTGAATTTCTGAAGGATTTTGATTTGAATCTTTTTCTTTTAAATATTCTTCATTTAAATATTCTATTGCTTTTCCATTTTCAAAAAGGAAAATTGTTGAAAATTCACCTGATGAAATTTGTTTAATTTGTTTTTCATTTTCATTTTCATTTTCATTCTCAAATTTAAATTGAATTGGTTTTGTTATTTTTTTTGATTCATTTTTGAAAAGTTTTTGTTCTTGATTATTACCAAAAAATATAATTTCATTCATTTTTAAAAAAGTAAAAAAAATGAAAATAAAAAAAACTTGAAAATAAAATTTTTTTTTAATTAATTTGCCGGTTCAAAAAAAATAAAAAAGAAAAAGAAGAAAGAAGAAAGAAAATAAAAATTTTGTTTTTTTTTCATTTTTTCATTTTTTTCTTTTCAAAAAATGAATGATTGTTTATTTTTTGGTCAAAATCGAAATTTTTTTTTAAATAATTTGAAAAAAATAAATCAACCAACTCAACTAGATAATTCTGAAATCAATGAAAAACAAATTCAAACAATTGCAGAAAGTGATTTAACAACAACTTTCCTTTTTGAAAATGGAAAAGCAATTCAATATTTACATCACACACAAAAAAAACAAAGTCAAAAAATTCCCATTAAAAATATTCAAAAAATAACTTCTGGTTCTCAAGTTGAAGCTATTTTAACAATAGAAGGAAATGTATTTTCCAAAGGAGAAGATATTAATGAAATTTTAAGTACTGAATTTATCAATATTTCATCATTAATTGAAGATACAAATGATAGAGTAATTCAAGATATTGTTTGTGGAAGATACGCAACTTATTTATTAACTTCAAATCAAAATGCTTATGGAATTGGCTCAAATCAATTTAGTCAACTTGGTTTAGCTACTATAACTTGTGAAAAAACAGAGTATCCAATTTTAATGATGAAAAATGTTTCTAAAATATTTTCAGGAAATTGTTCAGATTCAGTTTTTCTTTTAAATTTAAATCAAGAATTATTTGGATGCGGATATAACTATTCTGGCCAACTTGGATTAGGAGAATCAAGAAATGAAACAAAAATCAATAAATTAACCAAAATCCAAAATATTCCGAAAGGCAAAATAATTGATATTCAATGTGGATATTATCATTCAATAATGTTGATTGAAAATGAAATATCAGGATTGAGAAAAGTTTATTCATGCGGAGGATATAAATTCAATGGATTTGGAAAAAATCAAACAATACGAGAATTTACTGAACTCGAATCATCTTTATTTGAAAATGATAATATTCTGAGAATTTCTTGTGGCGGTTCTCATACTTTGATTTTAACTTCAAATTCAAAACTAATAGGATTTGGATATAATTACAACCGACAATTAGGAGTTAAACAAGTTGATAGAACAGAAATACCAATTCAAATTGAACTTCCTAAATTAAGATTTAATGAAGATATTTCCAATTATCATATTTCTTGTGGAAATAATAATTCATTTCTTTATTATTCTCCTTCTTTTTCTAATCTTGAAGAAGATTTGATAAAATTATTTAGAAGAAAAGAATTTTGTAATATTTCATTTAAAACCAAAAATGAAGAAATAATTGAAGCTCATAAATTAATATTGAAATATAGATTAAATCAAAATCGAAAATGAAATTGAACAACTTAAAGAAATTATTTCAAAAAAATCAATTCAAGAATCAAATCAAATATTTGAAATGATTTATTCAAACAATTCAAAAATAAATCCAAAATTATATTCTGAAATTAAAGAAATTATAAATTCAAATGAAAAAATTGAAGAAACAATGAAAAGAATTTATTTAAATGAAAATGAAAATGAAAAAGATTTTATTATTGAAAGAAAAGAAAAACAATATAAATTTCCAAAATTAATATTAATAATGAGAAGTGAATTATATCGAGGAATGTTTTTATCTGTAACAAATGATACTTCAAATAAAGTTACAGATTATAGTGAATTAAGTAATAAATCATTTCAAATATTTGAATATTGGATTTATTCAAATCAAATTAAAGAAGAAATTCAAATTACACAAGAAATAATTGAAGAAATTGAAATTGGAATTGATTATTTTCAATTAAATCAAACAAATCCAAATTTATTTGATTTATTAATTAACAGATTTAATAATCAAAATCAATAAAGAAAATGAGAATAGATTTAATTTAATATTTAATTTATAAATTAATTTAAAAATATAATTTTATATTTAATTTTATTATTAAAATAATAATTTAATGTTTTAGATTTAAATATTTTATTATTTAAATATTTAACATATAAATATAAAAAATAAGAATAGATTTAATTTAATATTTAATTTATAAATTAATTTAAAAATATAATTTAATATTTAATTTTATTATTAAAATAATAATTTATTGTTTTAGATTTAAATATTTTATTATTAAAAATATTTAACATATAAATATAAAAATGGGAATAGATTTAATTTAATATTTGATTTATAAATTAATTTAAAAATATAATTTAATATTTAATTTTATTATTAAAATAATAATTTAATTTTTTAGATTTAAATATTTTATTATTTAAAAAATATTTTGAAAATTGATTTTTTTGAAATTAAAATTTTATCTTTTTTTTTGAATTAAATTGAATTAATATTAATTTAGAAATTTGTTTTAAAATTTAAATTTATTAATAATTTTTAAATTCCAAAAAAAAAAATTAAATTAAAAATTAAATTAAAATAATTTTCCTTTTTAATAATAAAAATTAATAAAAAAATAATAATTTATTAATAAATTAATTTAAAATAATAAATTAAAAAGAAAATTAAATTAATTATTAAATTTAAATTTATTCTTATTTTTATATTTTTATTTATTTTAAAAAATCCACTTTTTATAATTCATTTTTAAATTTTTATTCATTTTTCCTTTTTTTAAAAACAAAAACAAAAAACAAAAAACAAAAAACAAAAAACAAAAAACAACAAAATGGATAATAATAATAATAATAACCAAATTGAAAATGCAAATCAAAATCAAAATCAAAATGAAAATGAAATGAAAAATTTAGAAAAAAAAGTAACAAAAAATTTAATTAAAGATTATTCAAACCTTTTAAATGGGAATTCATTTAAAGATTTTTCAATTTTTGTTGAGAATAAATCAAATCCTTTTGAAATTAAAGTTCATAAATCAATTTTATCTTCAAGATCTCCTTTTTTTAATGAGTCATTAAGGCAAGAATCTCTTTCTATTTCTTTAAATCAATTTAATAAAAAGAAATGGAATCAATTTTTGAGTTATATTTATTATGGAAATATTTCTTTTGAGAATCAAGAAAATCTTATTCAATTATTGGAAATTTCAATTTATTTTAAATTAAATTTATTGAAAGAAATTATTCAAAAAAAAATTTCAAATTCAATTAATTATTCAAATTTTTTCCAATTTTTATTCCAAAATCGAAATTTAAAATCAAATGAAATTGAAATAAAATGTTTTGAATTAATAAATCAAAATTTTTCCCAAATTCAGAATAATGAGAATTTATTCAATTTAACTAAAGAAGAAATTATCAAATTTATTCAATTTAAACAAGAAAAAAAAGAAATTTTTCAATTTGATTTTTTTCAATTTTTAAATAATTGGATTAAAAAAAGAAATAAAAAATTAAAATTAAGGAAATATGAACAGAAAATGAATGCAAAGAAAAGATTATTTCATTCTTTTTTTTCATTATTTGATAAAGATTCAATTTCAAAACAAGATTTTGATAAATTAAAACAATTTGATATTTTTCTTCCAAATTCTTTTTTAATTGATATTGAAAGAACCATTTTTGAAATTCAAGATAAGGAAAATCAATCAAAAATCAAAGAAAAAGATAATCAAATTGAAGAAAAAGAAAAGAAAATTAAGTCATTTGAATCTAAAAATCAAAATTTAAAATCAGAAAATAAGAAGAAAGATAAAGAGAATCAACAAATGAAAATTGAAATTGAAGATAAATGGAAGAAAGAAATTGAAGAGAAATGGAAGAAAGAAATTGAAGAGAAATGGAAGAAAGAAATTGAAGAGAAATGGAAGAAAGAAGTTGAAGATTTGAAAGCAGAGAATGAGAAAATGAAACAAGAAATGGAATTACAAAAGATTTTTGCAGATTCAGAAATTATTAAAGATAAAGAATATGTTAAGAAATTACAAGAATGGATAAATGATAATGATTTTTTTTCTAAAATGAAAAAAGGATTTTCAGCAAAAAGAGATGGATTTAAAGCTAAAAATTGGCATAAAGCAGTTGATGGGAAAGGAAAAACATTAGTTATTATCAAAACAAAACAAAATTTTATTTTTGGAGGTTTTACTAAAGTTGGATTTAATGGAGATAAAGGAGGAATTAATGACTCAAATGCATTTATTTTTTCATTAAGAAATGATAAAGGGGATAGAATACCTGCAAAGTTTACAATTAAACAAGATAAAGAAGAAAATGCAATTTATTCTATTTTAAGTTGTGGTCCATTATTTGGTGGAAATGATTTTCGTTTATATTCTAATTTACAACCTGGTTATTCAAATTTTGGTTATAATTATAATCTACCTAATGGAATTACTTATGAATCAAATGAAGCTAGAAGTTATTTAGCTGGTTCTTATACTTCATGGGTTGTTGATGAACTTGAAACTTATTTCATTTAAAAATTAATTAATAATAAGAAAATCAAACTTTTTTTTTTTTAATTTTTTTTTCAAAATTTAATTCAATTTTAATTTACTTTTAATCAAATTAATTTCTTTAAAATAATAAATAAAAAACAAATTTAATTTTAAATAATTTAATTTTAATTTAAAATATTTATTAAAAATTTAATTAATAAAAATAATCCAAAAATAATAAATTTTAAAAATTGAATATTTTTAATATAATAAATAAAAATAAAAATTGAAAATAGAAATTAATAATAATTAAATTTAAATTCATTAATTAAAATATTAAAATAAAAAAATCAATTAAAATTTATTATTAATTAATATTTAAATATTAATAAATTATAATCAAAATCAAAAATAGAATAATTAGTAAATTATTTTTTTTTAGAAAGTTTATCTTATTCAATCATGTTAAATTCAATTTATTTAAAATTTTTAATTTTTAATTTTATTTTTAATATATTTTATTATAATTAAAATTGAAATTAATAAATAAATAAAAAATATTAATATAATAAATAAAAATATTATATAAAATTAAAATAAAATTAATTTAAATTAAATTATTATTAAATATTATTAAAATTAAATATATATTTTTATTAAAATATTTATTCCACTTTTTAATATATTTTTATTATAATTAAAATTGGAAATAATAAATAATTAAAAATATTATTATAATAAATGAAAATATTATTTCAAATTAAAATAAAATAAATTTAAATTAAATTATTATTAATTATTATTATTAAAATTAAATATTTATCTTTATTAAAATATTTCAATTTTTCTTTTTAATTTTATTAAATTATTGAGAATAATTTTATATTATTTTAAATAAAGAAATATTAATAAAATATATAAAATATAATTAATTTTAAATTTAATTATTTAATATTCTTTATTCCATTTTTAAAATAAATTAATTAAAATATTTTATTAATTTTATTAAATTATTAAGAATAATTTTATATTATTTTAAATAAAGAAATATTAATAAAATATATAAAATATAATTAATTTCAAATTTAATTATTTAATATTCTTTATTCCATTTTTGAAATAAATTAATTAAAATTAAGAATGATTTTTCTTTTTTATTCTTCTTTTAAAAAAAAAAGTGGAATTGGAATGAAAATTTGGAATGAAAATTAAAATAAAGTTTTTAAATTTGAGGTTTAAATTCTTTTAAAGAAATAAATGTAACCAGTTCCAAAATAAGGATCATCATCAATAACAACTTTTGAATCATTAAAAAGAATCCATTTATCATTTTTCTTAATATAAGCAACATAATGACCACTTTGTGGAGTTGAACCCATATGAACAATAAAAGAACTCAAAACAAACTTTGCATGTTTTTTTTCTTTATCATTTTCATTTTCAATTTCGCATAAATTTTCATCATCATCAAAAACAACATCATCTTGTGATTTTTCTTGTTTCTTAGTTGATTCTTGAATCATTAGCATTTCAATATCGTCTTGATGATTAAATAAGTAATCAACAGCTCTATCCGGATTATTTTGTGTTTGTCTTAAAGCAAATATTGATTGTTCTTTAGAAAATCCCATTGAAGTAAGTTGTTCAATAATAATTGGATCATCAACAAAATCATCTTTTTGTTTTTCTTTAAAGGAAAAAGGAACATCAATATCTGGATCATCTTGATGCTCCAATAACCAATTTAACGCTATTTCTGTGCTTGCGTTTTGTGTTGTTAATGCTGCTTTTTCTGCTCGATTTTTTGGGAATCCAAATAGTTCAAGTTGTGAAACAATATTCTCATCAGCAACTGGAATTTTTTCAGTTAATTTCATTTCGTTTCCAAGTTCATCTTCTTCGAAAAGTTGTTCATTTTCTGGTGGGGTTTTTGCTCTTAAAAATTCCAAATCAATTTCTTCATCAACAGGTAAATTAATGTTGATATCCATTTTATGTGGAACCCATTTCCTCAATCTGAATTTATTTATACTCACAATCAATATTTCTGGGAATGTGATTAATGATGAACTTTTTGAATAGAAAGAATCGCCACAAATTGGGCATCTCCAATTCCAACGGTATCAACTGCAATAAAGTTATCTAATAATTCTTTTAGGGAGACTTCAGGGATTTTGTTTTGTTTTTTCCATTCTTCTTCATTCCATTTTTCTTCTTTTTTTTGGGTTTCATTTTTGGCATTTTCTCTTGAAATTTGGTATTCTTCTTCTTTATCAACAACATATTCTGGGATATTTAAAGGAAGATGAATTGAGGATAATTTCTGGTATTTTGCTCTTTTGCATTTATTGCATTGAAGTTTTGATTGGTGAGTAAAATTGAATGAAATTGATGGATCAGCTTTTTCTTGATTTTTGTATTTGTTTTCTTGTTTTTTTGTTTGATCCAATAAATATAAAAGGAAATCAAGTGAATCTTGTTGAAGCATAGTTGAAAATTCTGGGTGATTTTTTCCAATTAAAGATTTAAACATTCTTGGTGAAATTGAAGTTAATTCTTTTTCTGGTTTTTGATCTTCAAGAACAATTTGAGTTGAATATTCTCCACTTAATAAACCATGAGCAATTTTTCTCATTTGAGCACCAAAATCATCTGCTGGATTAATTAAGATTTGTTTATTTTCTCTTTTGGATAATTTTCCTGAATAATATCTTGTTATAAATGGGTTGAATGAGAATAAGGCTTGCAATGAAGAAGCCATATAACATGAATTTCCAAGATTTCTTAATCCAGTTAAACCAGGACCAGAAATTGGAGTTAATTTTTTACCATCCTTAATTAAAGTATTTTCGAAATCGAGAGCCAAATTTTGTTCTAGTTCCTTGATAATATTAAATATTAAATTTTAAAATGAATTTTAAAATAAATTTTAAATTAAATTTTAAATATTAAATTAAATTGAATTAAATTGTAAATTGAAATAAATATTAAATTTTAAATAATAAATTGAATTAAAAATTGAAATAAATATTAAATTAAAATAAATATTAAATTGAATTAAATAAATATTTGTAAATCTACCATCTCAGCAATAGATTTCTCAGTTTTCTTTTGATCTGAAACATCAATTCCCAAATGAATTAAATGAAGAGGTAAATTTTTATCAATAACTTCAGCATCACAAGCATAACAATGAACATCAGCATCACCATCAGGGGTAATAGTACCAATTTTAACAACCAAAGGATGGCCAGATTGCCTATAATGAAGAACAGCATGTTCATTGCCACCTGAACCATCATAATTTCTTCTTCCACAAGCAATATGACCACAAGTTAAACAAAGCCATAAATTATGATCCAAATTGCATTCCATACAATGTTTTGAATTTCTGATTAAATCTTGATTTACTTCTAATTGAACAAGTCCTTCGCAATGTTTGCACGTGAATTTCTGCGCTTCCCATTCTTTGATTTCTTCTTGTTTTGTTGCCGAATTGAAATTTTTTATTGATTCAATTGTTTTTTTTAATTTTTCACTTGTTTCTTCAATTTCTTGATATGAATAATTTTCTCCATCTTTATTCCATTGTCTGATTGCATAAAAATACTCGTATTTCTCTTCATCTTTTTCTTCTTGAAATCCTCCTTCAATTCCAATTGCAACTTTTGTTATTTTTTCTTCTTTTTTTTCTTTTTTTTCTTTTTCTTCTTTTTCTTCTTTTTCTTCTTTTTCTTCTTTTTCTTTTTTAATTCTTCGAATATTCAAAACAAATGGATGTGAATATTCAATAGCATGTCTTGCGCTGTGATTATGTGTATAACATCCTCCATTGAAACAAGTTAAACACACATCAATCCCTTTTTCTGAATCCTTTTTGTTTTTTTTTCGATAAACAAAATTTTATTATTTTTTTTTTTGCTTTTTTTTTGATTGTTTTTTTTTTGATTTTGTTTTTACAATTGTATCAAAACATTCAGTGCATTCTTCTTTATAAATTTGTGTGTTTGAATTTGGTAAATTAATGTAATCTGAAATATAATCCATTATTTCTTTTTTTTTGGAAAAGAAAAAAATGAAAATAAAAAAATGAAAAAATATTTTAATAAAATTTTAAAAAGAATTAAATCAATTTTAATCATTTTCAATAATAAATTTCTTTTTTATTTAAATTGAAATAATATTTTCTTTTATTAACTTAATATAAAATTATTTTAAAAATTGAAATAAAATTGCAAAAATATTTTAATAACATTTTAAACAGAATTGAATAAAGAATATTAAATAAATAAATTTAGAATTAATTTTAATTTTATATTTTATTAACTTTTCTTTTATTAAATTAATATAAAATAATTTTAGAAATTGAAATAAAATTGAAAAAATATTTTAATAACATTTTAAACAGAATTGAATAAAGAATATTAAATAAATAAATTTAGAATTAATTTTAATTTTATATTTTATTAACTTTTCTTTTTATTAACCTAATATAAAATTATTTTAGAAATTGAAATAAAATTGAAAAATATTTTTAATAAAATTTTAAAAAGAATTAAATCAATTTTAATCATTTTCAATAATAAATTTCTTTTTTATTTAAATTGAAATAATATTTTCTTTTATTAACTTAATATAAAATAATTTTAGAAATTGAAATAAAATTGCAAAATATTTTAATAACATTTTAAACAGAATTGAATAAAGAATATTAAATAAATAAATTTAGAATTAATTTTAATTTTATATTTTATTAACTTTTCTTTTATTAACCTAATATAAAATTATTTTAAAAATTGAAATAAAATTGGAAAAATATTTTAATAAAATTTTAAAAATAATTGAGTAAAGAATTAATTCAAGAAATGAAGAAATGAAGACAGATCAGTTGTCGTCTTTTGTTAATTTTAATTAAATAAAATAAAAAAGAAAAAAGTGGATAGTTTTATTTTTTTAATTTGGGTTTTTAAGAAAAAAATAAATCAAAAAAACAAATTCATTTTTTTATTTTTATTTTTATTTTTTTCTAAATCAAATCAAAACAAAATTGAAAAACAAAATTGAAAAACAAAATGGCAAATCAATCTGAAGAAAACAAAATGCAAGTTTATGTTAAAAATTTAAAAGGAACATCTCAAGCTTTTGATATTAGTAATGATGAAACAGTTGATAGTTTGATGAAAAAAGTGGAAGAACAATTGGGAATTACAAAAAATCAACAAAGATTAATTTTTGGAGGAAGAAATTTAGTTTCAGGAAAGAAATTGACTGATTATCGAATCAAACATGCTTCAACAATTCATTTGGTTTTTCGTCAACTTGGAGGAAATTAAATTTGTTTTCTTTTTTCTTTTTTCTTAAATTTCAATAATAAAATATTATTTTTCCAAAACTAAATCTTTTTTTTCTTTTTATTTTGAAGAGATTCCAAATTGATTATTCAATCAAAATATTTTCAAAATATTTGGAAAATGAAAATTAAAAATATTTTATAATTGAAAAAAAAGAAAAACAATATAAATTTCCAAAATCAATATTAATAATGAGAAGTGAATTATATCGAGGAATGTTTTTATCTGTAACAAATGATAAATCGAATAAAGTTACAGATTATAGTGAATTAAGTAATAAATCATTTCAAATATTTGAATATTGGATTTATTCAAATCAAATTAAAAAAGGAATTAAAATTACAAAAGAAATAATTGATGAAATTGAAATTGGAATTGATTATTTTCAATTAAATCAAACAAATCCAAATTTATTTGATTTATTAATTAACAAATTTAATAATCAAAATTAAAATAAAAATTAAAATTAAAATTAAAATTAAAATCAAAATTAAAATCAAAATCAAAATTAAAATTAAAATTAAAATTAAAATTAAAATTAAAATTAAAATTAAAATTAAAATTAAAATCAAAATCAAAATTAAAATCAAAATTAAAATCAAAATTAAAATTAAAATTAAAATTAAAATTAAAATTATAATTGAAATTAAAATTAAAATTAAAATTAAAATTAAAATTAAAATTATTTTTCATTTTTTTCATTTTTTTTCTTTTTCAAAAATGAAAAGAAATCTGAAACAAATATCGAAAGAACAAAGGAAAAAACAAAAAAAATTTTTTTTATTTTTTGATTTAAATTATTTTTCCTTTTGAAAATCCTCAACCGAATCAACAAATAAAATAATTTCTCTTGTTTTGTTTCATAACTTGATTTGAGAAAATGGAAATAGTACTGTTGATGATATTTTCCAAATAAATTTTTTTTTATCACAAAAAAATAAAAACAAAACAAAACAAAAATTATTTTTCATTTTTTTCTTTTTAAAAATGAATGAAATTTTATTTTTTGGTCAAAATTTTTATCCAAACCTTTTCAAAAATGAACCAGATTCAATAACAAAACCAATTCAATTTAAATTTGAAAATGAAAATGAAAATGAAAATGAAAATGAAAAACAAATTAAACAAATTTCAACAGGTTTTTTTTCAATAGTTTTCCTTTTTGAAAATGGAAAAGCAATAGAATATTTAAATGAAGAAGAATATTTAAAATATTCAAATCAAAATCTCGAAAAAATCCAAATTGAAGAAAATATTCAAAAAGTAACTGTTGGTTATTATAATGAAGCTATTTTAACAAAAGAAGGAAATGTATTTGCTAAAGGATACAATATTAATCCAAAAAACCCAAAAGAATTTATCAATATTTCATCATTAATTGAAGATACAAATGATAGAATAATTCAAGATATTGTTTCTGGATATGGCACAATTTATTTATTAACTTCAAATCAAAATGCTTATGGAATTGGTTCAAATCAATATGGCCAACTTGGTTTTGATTCTGAAACACTTAAAAAAACAGAAAAACCAATTTTAATGATGAAAAATATTTCTAAAATATTTTCAGGAAATTGTTCTGATCATGTTTTTCTTTTAAATTCAAATCAAGAATTATTTGGATGCGGATCTAATTATGATGGTCAACTTGGATTAGGAAAATCAAGAAAACAAGAAAAAAAAATCCAAAAATTAACCAAAATCCAAAATATTCCAGAAGGTAAAATAATTGATATTAAATGTGCAAATTTTCATTCAATAATGTTGACTGAAAATGAAAATGAAAATGAAAATCCAAAAAGAAAATTTTATTCATGTGGAAATTATCAATATAATGGACTTGGCAAAAATAAAAATACTTATGAATTTACTGAAATCAAATCATCTTTATTTGAAAAAGATGATAATATTCTTGATTTTTCTTGTGGGCAAGAGCATACTTTGATTTTAACTTCTAATTCAAAATTAATCGGATTTGGAGATAATTTATATGGTGAATTAGGAACTGGAGATACAGTTGAACAATTAATTCCAATTCAAATTGAACTTCCTAAATTAAGATTTAATGAAAATATTTCTAATTATCATGTTTCTTGTGGTAATGCTCAATCATTCCTTTATTATTCTCCTCCTTCTTTTTCCAATCTTGAAGAAGATTTGATAAAACTATTTCAAAGAAAAGAATTTTGTAATATTTCATTTAAAACCAAAAATGAAGAAATAATTGAAGCTCATAAATTAATATTGAAATATAGATTAAATCAAAATCAAAATCAAATTTCAAAACTTCAAGAAATTATTTCAAATAAATCAATTAAAGAATCTAATCAAATATTTGAAATGATTTATTCAAATAATTCCAAAATAAATCTAAAATTATATTCTGAAATTAAAGAAATTATAAATTCCAATGAAAAAATTGAAGAAACAATGAAAAGAATTTATTTAAATGAAAATGAAAATGAAAAAGATTTTATAATTGAAAGAAAAGAAAAACAATATAAATTTCCAAAATTAATATTAATAATGAGAAGTGAATTATATCGAGGAATGTTTTTATCTGTAACAAATGATAAATCAAATAAAGTTACAGATTATAGTGAATTAAGTAATAAATCATTTCAAATATTTGAATATTGGATTTATTCAAATCAAATTAAAGATGAAATTCAAATTACAAAAGAAATAATTAATGAAATTGAAATTGGAATTGATTATTTTCAATTAAATCAAACAAATCCAAATTTATTTGATTTATTAATTAACAAATTTAATAATCAAAATTAAAATTAAAATTAAAATCAAAATCAAAATCAAAATTCAAATTAAAATCAAAATTAAAATTAAAATCAAAATTAAAATTAAAATTATAATTGAAATTAAAATCAAAATTAAAATTAAAATCAAAATCAAAATTAAAATTAAAAAAATTAAAATTAAAATTAAAATTAAAATTAAAATTAAAATTTAAATTAAAATTAAAAATTAAAATTAAAATCAAAATTAAAATCAAAATTTAAATTAAAAATTAAAATTAAAATTAAAATCAAAAATCATTTTTTTTCATTTTTTTCTTTTCAAAAATGAATGAAATTATATTTTTTGGTACAAATCAAAACCAAAATCTGTTCAAAAATGAACCAAATGAAATAAAAAAACCAATTCAATTTAAATTTGAAAATGAAAATGAAAATGAAAATGAAAAACAAATTAAACAAATTTCATCAGGAAATTTTTCAATAATTTTCCTTTTTGAAAATGGAAAAGCAATAGAATACTTACAAAATTCAAAACAAAAACCTGAAAAAATCCAAATTGAAGAAAATATTCAAAAAGTAACTGTTGGTGATGATCATGAAGCTATTTTAACAATAGAAGGAAATGTATTTGCCAAAGGAAGAAATATTAATCCAAATAATCCAAAAGAATTTATCAATATTTCATCATTAATTGAAGATACAAATGATAGAATAATTCGAAGATATTGTTTCTGGATACAGTGCAATTTATTTATTAACTTCAAATCAAAATGCTTACGGAATTGGTTATAATCATTTTAGTCAACTTGGTTTTGATTCTAAAACACTTAAAAAAACAGAAAAACCAATTTTAATGATGAAAAATGTTTCTAAAATATTTTCAGGAAATATTTCAAAACATTTTTTTCTTTTAAATTCAAATCAAGAATTATTTGGATGCGGAAATAACAATTACAGTCAACTTGGATTAGGAAAATCAAGAAAAGAAGAAAAGCAAATCCAAAAATTAACCAAAATCAAAAATATTCCAAAAGGCAAAATAATTGATGTTCAATGTAGATATTTTCATTCAATAATGTTGATTGAAAATGAAAATCCAAAAAGAAAACTTTATTCATGTGGATGGAATCGATATAATGGACTTGGCAAAAATGAAGATGAAAATACTTATGGATTTACTGAAATCAAATCATCTTTATTTGAAAATGATGATATTATTGATTTTTCTTGTGGATATGAATATACTTTGATTTTAACTTCCAAAAGAAAATTGTTTGGATTTGGATTAAATAATTATGGTGAATTAGGTGAAACTGAATATTGGGTACCAATTCCAATTCAAATTGAACTTCCTAAATTAAGACTTAATGAAAATATTTCTAATTATCATGTTCTTTGTGGAGATCAAAAATCATTTCTTTATTATTCTCATCCTTCTTTTTCCAATCTTGAAGAAGATTTGATAAAATTATTTAGAAGAAAAGAATTTTGTGATATTTCATTTAAAACCAAAAATGGAGAAATAATCAAAGCTCATAAATTAATATTGAAATATAGATTAAATCAAAATCAAAATCAAAATCAAATTGAAAAACTTCAAGAAATTATTTCAAATAAATCAATTAAAGAATCAAATCAAATATTTGAAATGATTTATTCAAACAGAATAATAAATCCAAAATTATATTTAGAAATTAAAGAAATTATAAATTCAAATGAAAAAATTGAAGAAACAATGAAAAGAATTTATTTAAATGAAAATGAAAATGAAAATGATTTTATAATTGAAAGAAAAGAAAAACAATATAAATTTCCAAAATTAATATTAATAATGAGAAGTGAATTATATCGAGGAATGTTTTTATCTGTAACAGAAGATACTTCAAATAAAGTTACAGATTATAGTGAATTAAGTAATAAATCATTTCAATTATTTGAATATTGGATTTATTCAAATCAAATTAAAGATGAAATTCAAATTACACAAGAAATTATTGATGAAATTAAAATTGGAATTGATTATTTTCAATTAAATCAAACAAATCCAAATTTATTTGATTTATTAATTAACAAATTTAATAATCAAAATTAAAATAAAAATTAAAATTAAAATTAAAATTAAAATTAAAATTAAAATTAAAATCAAAATCAAAATTATAATTAAAATTAAAATTAAAATTAAAAATTAAAAATTAAAAATTAAAATTTAAATTAAAATTATGATTAAAATTAAAATTAAAATCAAAATCAAAATTAAAATTAAAATTCAAATTAAAATTAAAATCAAAATTAAAATCCAAATCCATTTTTTTCATTTTTTTCTTTTTCTAAAATGAATGAAATTATATTTTTTGGTTTAAATGAATATCCAAAACTTATAAAAAATGAACAAGATAAAATAACAAAACCAATTCAATTTAAATTTGAAAATGAAAATGAAAATGAAAAACAAATTAAACAAATTACATCAAGTTATTTTGGAACAATTTTCCTTTTTAAAAATGGAGAAGCAATAGAATATTTAAATAATTCAAATGAAAATCCTGAAAAAATCCAAATTGAAGAAAATATTCAAAAAGTAACTGTTGGTTATCAAAATGAAGCTATTTTAACAATAGAAGGAAATATATTTGCAAAAGGAAAAGATATTAATTCAAAAAACCCAAAAGAATTTATCAATATTTCATCATTAATTGAAGATACAAATGATAGAATAATTCAAGATATTGTTTCTGGATCTTATTCAATTTATTTATTAACTTCAAATAGAAATGCTTATGGAATTGGTGATAATTATTATGGTCAACTTGGCTTTGATTCTAAAACACTTAAAAAAACAGAAAAACCAATTTTAATAATGAAAAATGTTTCTAAAATATTTTCAGGAAATTGTTCTGATCATGTTTTTCTTTTAAATTCAAATCAAGAATTATTTGGATGCGGAAATAACAATTACAGTCAACTTGGATTAGGAGAATCAAGAAAACAAGAAAAACAAATACAAAAATTAGCCAAAATCCAAAATATTCCAAAAGGCAAAATAATTGATATTAAATGTGCAAATTTTCATTCAATAATGTTGATTGAAAATGAAAATGAAAATGAAAATCCAAAAAGAAAACTTTATTCAACTGGAAATTATGATTATAATGGACTTGGCAAAAATAAAAATACTTATGAATTTACTGAAATCAAATCATCTTTATTTGAAAATGTTGATAATATTCTTGATTTTTCTGTTGGAAGTGCTCATAATTTGATTTTAACAACCCAATCAAAATTAATAGTGATTTGGGGATAATATAGATGGTCAATTAGGAACTGGAAATAGATCCTGGAGTCAATTAATTCCGATTCAAATTGAACTTCCTAAATTAATATTTAATGAAAATATTTCCAATTATCGTGTTTCTTGTGGATTTCGGAATTCATTTCTTTATTATTCTCCTCCTTCTTTTTCCAATCTTGAAGAAGATTTGATAAAATTATTTCAAAGAAAAGAATTTTGTAATATTTCATTTAAAACAGAAAATGGAGAAATAATCAAAGCTCATAAATTAATATTGAAATATAGATTAAAAGATGAAAATGAAATTGAAAAACTTCAAGAAATTATTTCAAAAAAATCAATTAAAGAATCAAATCAAATATTTGAAATGATTTATTCAAACAGAATAATAAATCCAAAATTATATTCTGAAATTAAAGAAATTATAAATTCAAATGAAAAAATTGAAGAAACAATGAAAAGAATTTATTTAAATGAAAATGAAAATGAAAAAGATTTTATAATTGAAAGAAAAGAAAAACAATATAAATTTCCAAAATTAATATTAATAATGAGAAGTGAATTATATCGAGGAATGTTTTTATCTGTAACAGAAGATAAATCAAATAAAGTTACAGATTATAGTGAATTAAGTAATAAATCATTTCAAATATTTGAATATTGGATTTATTCAAATCAAATTAAAAATGAAATTCAAATTACAAAAGAAATAATTAATGAAATTCAAATTGGAATTGATTATTTTCAATTAAATCAAACAAACCAAATTTACTTGATTTATTAATTAATAAATTTAATAATCAAAATTAAAATCAAAATTAAAATCAAAATCAAAATTTAAAAAATTTTTTTAATTTTTATTTTAATTTTAATTTAAATCAAGTATTGAATTTTCATTTAATTGATAATAATCTTTAATATCTTCTAATTCCTCTGTTATTTTTTGAGTAATTTCTTTTTCATTATCAAATTCATCATGATAAAGAAAATAAATTAATTGTTTGAATTGTTTCAAATGATTTTCCTGAATAATCATGAACTCTATTAGATGAGTCTTGAACATTTAATTGAAACATTCCTTTAAATAATTCACTTCTTAAAATCAATATCAATTTATGAACTTTGATCTCTTTCTCTTCTTCACAAATGATTGTAAAATCTTTTGTTGATTCTTGTTGATATAATTTTGATAAATCTTTTAAAATTCCTTTTCTTCCTTTTTTTGATTGAATCCAATTTAAATCAAATCCAATTTCTTTAAAAAATTCTTCAATTGTTTTGTTTTTTTCTTGAAATGATTCAAAAACCAATTTTTCTTCTGGGTTTGATATGTGAAAAAAGATGTTTAATCTTTTTGGGGGATTTTGTGTGTTTTTGTTTGATTCCTCATTTAAGATTTGCTGTATTTGAACAAAATCAGGAAATCCTGAATAAAGGAAATTAAGAACAATTTGAACATCTTCTTTGGATCTCCGAGAGCAATTATTTATAAATTTTTGGATAGTTTCATTATTGTTATCAAATCTTGTTAAAATTATCAATCTATGAACCTTGAAAATTGTTGAATCGTTTGATTTAATTTGTAAATCTGAAAAATCATTTAAATTTAATAGTTTGCTCATATCTTCGTTAATTGAATAAATTCTGAGAGAATATTCGCACGAATTGTGTTTTAATTTGGTTTGTCTTCAGACTAAATATATTTGCATCATTCAATAATAGTATTTTAATTAACTTTTCTTTTTCTTTTTCGGTTATTATTGAAAGTGCTGTTTCTCCTCTCAAATTTTCTATATCAATTTCAGCACCTTTTTCAATCAAATAAGAAATCAATTGAACTGAACCACGAAACTGACAACTTAAATGTAAAGGTGTATCATTTCTTGTTGTTTTTTGGTTTATATCAACTCCTTTTTCAACCAAAAATTGAACAATTTTGAATACATTTCTTTTGCAAGCAAAATGCAAAACGTTTTCTTTTCTTTTTGTTTTTGAATCAATATTAGCTCCTTTTTTTATCAAATATTTAATAATCTCAAGTGAATGCCTTTGACAAGCTAAATGTAAAGGAGTTTCATCCTCTTCCGATTTTGCATTAATATAAGCTCCTTTTTTAACCAAAAATTTTATCACCTCAAGAGAATTGCCAAAATTGCAAGCCATATGTAGAGGTGTTAGATTTCGATCTGTTTTTGCATTGATATCAATTCCTTTTCCAATTAATAAATTTATAATTTCAACAGATGATATCCTTTTACAAGCAAAATGTAAAATAGTTTCATTCATATTTGTTTTTGCATTTATATTAGCACCTTTATCAATCAAATACTCAATAACTTGGATTGATGAATCTCTTCCCAAAGCCAAATGCAAAGGGGTTTCTTTTCGTCTTGTCTGTGCATTAATATCAGCTCCATTTTCAATCAAAATTCGAATCATTTCAATTAAACCATTTCCACAAGCAAAAAATAAAGGTGTTTCTTCTCTGTCTGTTTTTGCTTCAATATCAGCTCCTTTTTCAATTAACAATTCGACTATTCTCGCAGATGAATGATGTCTGCATGCAATATGTAAAGGTGTTTCATTCTGAATTGTTTTTGAGTTGATATCAATTCCTTTCTCAATCAATAATTTGATCGCTTTCTCTGAATTTCTAAAACAAGCCAAATGCAAGGCTGTTTCTTCTCGATCTGCCTTTGCATGAATATCAGCACCTTTTTCAATCAAATACTTGATTATTTTCTCTGAATTTTTGAAAGAAGCCAAATGTAAAACTGATTTTGTCTCAGTTTTTTTTGCATTTACATCCATTCCTTTTTCAACCAAATATTTGATCACTTCAAATGAATTCTCATTATAACAAGCAATATGTAAAGCTGTCTCATCTTCAGTATTTTTTGTGTGAATATCGATTCCTTTTTCAACCAGATACGTGATAATTTCAATTGATAGAATGTTTCTGCAAGCGATATGCAAAGCTGTTTCATTTTCTATTGTTAATACGTTAATATCGATTCCTTTCTCAATTAAATATTTGATCACTTCAAGTGAATTATGTTGGCAAGCAATATGCAAAGCTGTTTCATTTTTCGATGTTTTTGCGTTAATATTAATCCCTTTTTCAATTAAGTATTTAATAACATCAAAAAAATTTCTTTGGCAGGCTAGATGCAAAGATGTATCTTGATATATTGTTAATGCATTAATATCAGCTCCTTTTTCAACCAAATATTTGATCACTTCAAATGAATTCTCATTATAGCAAGCATTATATAAAGCTGTCTCATATAGATTGTTTTTTGTGTGAATGTCGATTCCTTCTTCGACTAGATACTTAACTACCTCAAGTTTTGGATTATGTTGGCAAACAAAATGCAAAGCTGTTTCATTTTCTGTTGTTAATGCTTTAATATCGATTCCTTTTTCAACTAAATATTTGATAATTTCCAACGATAATTGATTTTGGCAAGCAAAATGTAAAGTTGATTCATTTTTTTTTGTTAATGCATTTATATCAGCACCTTTTTCAATCAAGTATTTTATACTCTCAAGAGAATTTGTTTGGCAGGCATCATGCAAAGCTGTTTCATTTCTTGATCCTCTTGAGTTAATATCAATTCCTTTTCTCAATTAAGTATTTAATAACTTCCAAGGTGTTGTGTTGACAAGCAATATGAAAAGCTGTTTGTTCCAACCATGTTTTTTCATGAATATCAATTCCTCTCTCAACCAAATATTCAATAACTTCAAAAGAATTATGTTGGCAAGCAAAATGCAAAGCGGTTTGATTTTTTGATGTTTTCGCATGAATATCAGCTCCTTTCTCAATCAAGTATTTAATTACTTCAAATGAGTTTTTTTGGCAAGCAAAATGCAAAGGTGAATGATTATCAATAGTTTTTGAATTAACATCAACTCCTTTTTCAACCAAATATTTAATCACTTCAAATGAATTTTCTTGGCAAGCTAAGTGTAAAGAAGTATATTTCCCATCAGTTTTTTCATTAATATCCATTCCTTTTTCAACTAAATATTTTATCACTTCAACAGAATTTTCTTTACAAGCTAGGTGTAAATGGGTATGATTTCCTTTCAATTTTGCATTAATATCAGCTCCTTTTTCAATCAAATATTTTATCACTTCAACAGAATTTTTTTTACAAGCAAAATATAAAGGAGTTCCATGTCTTGATCCTTTTGAGTTAATATCAATTCCTTTTTCAACAAAGTATTTTATCACTTCAATAGAGTTATTTTGGCAAGCTAAATGCAAAAGATTTCTATTTTGTATTGTTTTTTCATGGATATCAGCTCCTTTTTCAATCAAATACTTTATAATTTCAACAGAATTCTCTTTTTTTAAATAAATAACTGCACTTTGAATAATCCTTTCTTTCTTTTTATCAATTGAATTCAAATCAACATCTTTTTCAATTAAAATTTTGATAATTTCAAATTCTGAATTATTAACTAAAGCAAATTGCAATGAATTTCTTGCTAAATCATCAACTGAATTTGGATTTGCATTTTTTTCAAGTAAAAGTTGAATCATTTCTTTTGATACTTTATTTTCAATTGCAAAATTTAAAATTGGTTTTCCATTTTTTAATAAATAATTTTGAGGAATAATTTCAATTTTTTTTAACGATTCAATATCATTTTTTTGAATAATTTCCCAAATATCCATTTATAAAATAAATTTTTAAATTTTTTTTTTTGGAATGAAAGTTTTATTTTCTTTCTTTCTTTTTTTTTAAAACAGAAAAAAAAAAATGAAAAAAAAAAATTTAAATTTCTTTTTGTTTTTTCATAATCTTAACGCTTTTTAAATCTAAATTATGAATAAAAATCATAAAATTATGCAACATTGATTTTGTTTTTTTGCTGTTCGATAAAATTGTTTTGAAGAATTGCTTAAAATTTCTGAACGATCAATTAAAGTATCAAGTTTTTCTCCTCTTTCTAAAGCACTTTCAATTGTATCTCTCTTTTAATTTTTATTTAAAAAAATTTTTTTAAATTTTTTAATTTTTTAATTTTTTAATTTATTTTTTTACAATTATAATTTTTGTTTCATCTAATTCTTTTTGAATTTTTGTTAATTTATCAACACTTTTTGGATCTTGAAATTTTTCAAGATCAGATTCTAAATCAGTTGTATCAAATTTTTGGTTTTCTTTATCCCAAACTTTTCTATTTTTAAATTAATTTTAAATTTATAAATTAATTTTAATTTTATAAATTAATTTTAATTTTAATTTTAATTTTAATTTAAATTTAATTTTAATTTTAATTTTAATTTTAATATTAATTTTGATTTTAATTTTATAAATTAATTTTAATTATAATTTTAATTTTAATTTTAATTTTAATTTTAATTTTAATTTTAATTTTAATTATAATTTTAATTTTAATTTTAATTTTAATTTTATATATTAATTTTAATTTTGATTATAATATTAATTTTGATTTTGATTTTAATTTTAATATTAATTTTGGTTTTAATTTTGATTTAAATATTAATTTTAATATTAATTTTAATTTTATAAATGAATTTAATTTTAATTATAATTTTAATTTTAATTTTAATTTTATAATTTTGATTTTTAATTTTAATTATAATTTTAATTTTAATTAATTTTGATTTTTAATTTTAATTTTAATTTTAATTTTAATTTTAATTTTAATTTTAATTTTAAATTTAATTTTAATTTTAATTTTAATTATAATTTTAATTTTAATTTTAATTATAATTTTAATTTTAATTTTAATTTTAATTTTAATTTAAATATTAATTTTAATTATAATTTTAATTTTAATTTTAATTTTAATATTAATTTTAATTTTAATTTTAATTTCAATTTCAATTTTAATATTAATTTTAATTTTAATTTTATAAATTAATTTTAATTTTATAAATGAATTTAATTTTAATTTTGATTTAAATATTAATTTTAATTTTATAAATGAATTTTAATTTGAATTTTAATTTTATAAATGAATTTTAATTTTATAAATGAATTTTAATATTTACGAATATTTTGAAGCGAAATCATCCATAATTTTATTAACAAAAGAAAAAGCAACACGAGAAGGATATTCTTTATCACAAATAGCAGCACCAGATAAACCATCATATCTAACAAAAGCATGACAAATATAATCATTTTCAGCAACTGATTGTCTTTGAGAAGTTTTTGTTCTTTCAATAATTGTAGAACTAAAAAAAACTGCCCATTGTTTAACTGTACTTCGTTGAAAAAATCCAAATGATGAAACATCAAATACTTTCGCTAATACTTTTGGTGTTTTTTCATCTGATGGCCATCTGAATAAAATTGCAGAAATTATTTTCATTTTCTTTGTTTTTAAAAAATAATTAAAAGTTAGAACAATAAAAAAAAATAATTAAAAAAAAATAAAAAAATGAAAAAAAAAATCAAAAAAAATTTTTTTAAATAACAAAATTAAAAAACGTTTTTTTTTTTTTTCTCCTTTTTCTTCTTTTCATTTTTTCTTCTTTTCTTTTCTTTCTTTAATTAATTAATTAATGTTTTTTTCTTTATTTTTCTTTTTTTTTAATTCAATTTTCTTTTATTCAAACTTGTATTGATCCAACTTCTTCAAATACACTTGAAGAATTTATTGAATGTCTTACAGAAAATTATGCTGAACCAAATTCATTAACAACATGGAGTGCAAATTCACAACTTATTCAAGAATTTGTTAATACAGCAATTAAAATGTTAAGTGAAGAAGATTGTTCATCAATTGATATTCAATCTCTTTCTCAACAATCTGATTATCAATTAGTTTATTTTTATGATCATGATTCTTTTCATCATTATTGTATTCTTTATGAAGTTTCTCAATCAACTGGTTTAGGAACATTTGTTGTTAACTTGGCTGTAGATTATCAAATTATTTATAAAATTATTTATAAAATTATTTATAAAATTATTTATAAAATTATTTATAAAATTATTTATAAAATTATTTATAAAATTATTTATAAAATTATTTATAAAATTATTTATAAAATTATTTATAAAATTATTTATAAAATTATTTATAAAATTATTTATAAAATTATTTATAAAATTATTTATAAAATTATTTATAAAATTATTTATAAAATTATTTATAAAATTATTTATATATTTATTTATAAAATTATTTATAAAATTATTTATAAAATTATTTATATATTTATTTATATATTTATTTATAAATTTAATTATAAAATTATTTATTTATAAAATTATTTATTTATTTATTTTATTATATTTATTTATAAAATTTATTTATATATTTATTTTTATATATTTATTTTATAAATTTATTTATATATTTAATTATATATTTATTTATATATTTATACATTTATTTATATATTTATTTATATATTTATTTATATATTTATTTATATATTTATTTATTTATTTATTTGTTTATTTATTTATATATTTATTTATATATTTATTTATATATTTATTTATATATTTATTTATATATTTATTTTTATTTATTTATATATTTATTTATTTATTTATTTATATATTTATTTATATATTTATTTATTTATTTATATATTTATTTATATATTTATTAAAATTATTTATAAAAAAAAAGGGAACAATTCCAGTATCAATTGGAATACCACATCCTATTTATGATTCTAACACTGAACTTCAAGGAGCAGGAGTTTTCAAAAAATCAGGAGCACAAACATTATTAATATCAGGAATAATAAGAAACGCATGTAATCAAACATCAGAATGCCAAAGTGGATATTATGTAACTGATCCAGCACATAATATTAATAACGGATTTTTCGAAGTTGTAATGATGTTAAAAGAATATTACGAACAAAACAATCTACCATTACTTCATCTTCAATTACACGGAATGTCTGAAGCTTCTTGTTCTGATATTGATGTTCTTTTATCTTCAGGTCTTAAAATCAAGCCTGATAATAATTCATTTTTAAGTAAATTCACTTCGCAATTAAGAACTCAAGTTGATTCACTTGATGATCCTTGGTTTATTTTTTTATATCAAGATGACACTTTACATGACTCTTGTGATTTGTATGGTACTTCAAATACTGAAGGTCGTGGACTCAATGGTGTTGATTCAAGTCTTGTTTGTTCTACTAGTTCTTCTTTTATTTCTCATTCTTTTATTCATGCTGAACAAAAATATTTTATTCGTCAAAATCGTTCTTATGATTTGTTTTGGGCAAATGCTTTAAAATATTCTTACTCTTCTGTTTATTGTCTTCCTATTCGTGATAATGTTGGAGGTTCTTGTCTTGTTGTTGATTCTTCTTCTCTCATTAATTTCTCACAATTTTTATTTTTATTTATATTTTTTATATTTTTTATATTTTTATAAATTTCAACAAAATTATTTCAAACATGATTTTGATTTATTTAAAATTATTTCAACAAAATTATTTCAAACATGATTTTTCTTGAAATTTTCAACAAAATCATCAATAAGTACAGGCCAATAACTTAATGGATCATAATTATTTAAATTTGAATCAAATTCTTGAAAAAAATCAAAAGTTAATTCCCAAGTATCATAAGTTATACTTTTAATTTGATCTTTTATTTTCTTGTTTTTGTTGTTTTTTTTTTTGAAATTAAATTTAAAACAAAATAATTATTTTTAATTTAATTTTTAATTTAATTTTTAACTTACATCAATAAATTTTATCCAATTTCTTGCAATTTCTGAAGTTTCGGAAAAAATTTTTTGCCAAATTTCAAAAGCAAAATCAATTTCTAAAACAAAAAATTTTAATACAAATCTTATTTTGAAAAATTAATTTCTTTAAAAATTTTTACCAATAACTTTTTTTGGTTCACCAGAACCTAAAGAGAATAAATAAAGATAAAATTTTTTAAAGTCATCTATTGCAGAAACTGATTCTCTAAATTTTGGAATAGCATTTTTCATTTCTTCTAATGTTTGACAACTTTAAAAAGGAATTCAATTTAAAAAATTCAATTTAAAAAAATTTTTTCTTATTTAAAATTCTTTACGAAAAACTATTCCATCCATTTACAAATTCCATTTGAGTTAATTCATTTACTTTTCTTGCTTTAAAATTCCAGAAAATTATATAAATAACTATATCAGAAGGATCTACAAGAAGATCTAAAAAGAATTTTTTTATTCCATCTTTTAAAATCAAATTTTTTTTTAAATCTAAATCAAAATTAAAATTAAAATTAAAATCAATATTAAAATTAAAATTAAAATCAATATTAAAATTAAAATTTAAATTAAAAATAAAATCAAAATTAAATTTAAAATTAAAATCAATATTAAAATTAAAATTTAAATTAAAATTTTTTAACCTCGATATTTTCCAAATATTTCAATTAAATTTTTATTGGATTCGTTTAAAAGTCTTTCTGTTGGAATTATTTTTGGATCTTTTCTTGGTGGATTTTGTGAAAAATCTTCTATTAATTCTTGTATTTGAAAATTTCTTTTTTGAAATTCTTGTAAATTAATTTTTGAATTTGATTTAAATTTTTGATTTGTTTTCATTAATAAAAAATGAAAATTGAAAAATGAAAAAAATGAAAATTGAAAAAAAAAGGAAAATTAATTTGGAAATTATATTTTAATTTAAAATAATATTTTGAAATAATTTATAAATAAATATTAAATTAAAATTATTTTAAAAAAAGATTTATATTTATTAAAAAAATTGATTATATTTTTAATAATTAAATAATTAAATAATATTAATTTAGAAATTATAATTTAATTTAAAATAATATTTTATAATAATTTATAAATAAATATAAAATTAAAATTATTTTAAAAAAAGATTTATATTTATTAAATAAATTGATTATAATTTTAATAATTAATTAATTAAATAATATTAATTTGGAAATTATATTTTAATTTAAAATAATATTTTGAAATAATTTATAAATAAATATTAAATTAAAATTATTTTAAAAAGATTTATATTTATTAAAAAGTTGATTATAATTTTAATAATTAATTAATTAAATAATATTAATTTGGAAATTATATTTTAATTTAAAATAATATTTTAAAATAATTTGTAAATAAATATTAAATTAAAATTATTTTAAAAAGATTTATATTTATTAAATAAAGTTGATTATAATTTTAATAATTAAATAATTAAATAATATTAATTTGGAAATTATATTTTAATTTAAAATAATATTTTGAAATAATTTATAAATAAATATTAAATTAAAATTATTTTAAAAAGATTTATATTTATTAAAAAATTGATTATAATTTTATTAATTAAATAATTAAATAATATTAATTTAGAAATTATAATTTAATTTAAAATAATATTTTGAAATAATTTATAAATAAATATTAAATTAAAATTATTTTAAAAAAAAGATTTATATTTATTAAATAAATTGATTATAATTTTATTAATTAAATAATTAATTAATATTAATTTAGAAATTATAATTTAATTTAAAATAATATTTTGAAATAATTTATAAATAAATATTAAATTAAAATTATTTTAAAAAGATTTATATTTATTAAAATAAATTGATTATAATTTTAATAATTAAATAATTAAATAATATTTTTTAATAATTTGAAATAATTTGTAAATAAATATTAAATTAAAAATTATTTTAAGATTTATTTATTAAAAATTGATTATAATTTTAAATATTAAAAATATTTTATTTTTAATATTTTTAAATAAATAATTAAAATTAAAATTATTTTAAAAAGATTTATATTTATTAAATAAATTGATTATAAATAATTTGGAAATTAAATTATAATTTAATTTAAAATAATATTTTGAAATAATTTATAAATAAATATTAAATTAAAATTATTTTAAAAAGATTTAATTTATTAAAAATTGATTATAATTTTATTAATTAAATTTAATTTGGAAATTATATTTTAATTTAAAAATAATATTTTGAAATAATTTATAAATAAATATTAAATTAAAATTATTTTAAAAAGATTTATATTTATTAAAAATAAATTGATTATATTTTTAATAATTAAATAATTAAATAATATTAATTTAGAAATTATATTTTAATTTAAAATAATATTTTGAAATAATTTATAAATAAATATTAAATTAAAATTATTTTAAAAAAGATTTAAATTTATTAAAAAAATTGATTATAATTTTATTAATTAAATAATTAAATAATATTAATTTGGAAATTATATTTTAATTTAAAATAATATTTTGAAATAATTTATAAATAAATATTAAATTAAAATTATTTTAAAAAAAGATTTATATTTATTAAAAAAATTGATTATATTTTTAATAATTAAATAATTAAATAATATTAATTTGGAAATTATATTTTAATTTAAAATAATATTTTAAAAAGATTTATATTTATTAAAAATTGATTTATTTTTATTAATTAAATAATTAAATAATATTAATTTGGAAAAAAAAATTATTTTAAAAATATTTTAAAATAATTTATTTATTAAAAAAATTTTTCTTTTTATTTTCCATTTTTTTTTAAAATTGAAATGATGAAAAAAAAATTTTTTTGTTGTAAAAAAATCATTTTTTTTCAATTTTTAATTTGCTAGACAATATATAAAAACAAAAATAAAAAAAAACAAAAACAAACAAACAAACAAGAAAAAATGACAAAAAGATACTTTGATCAAGATAAACTAACACAAGATTTACGAAAATTATTATTTTCAACTAACAATTTAAGTGATTTTGAAATAATAGTAACACAAGCAAATCAAACGGAAACAATATTCAATTGTCATCGGGCGATATTATCATTTCGGAGCAATTATTTTGATGGATTATTCCGCTCCAAAATGAAGGAATATCAAGAAGGAAGAGTTTTTTTCAGCGATGTATCACCCGAAGTGATGAAAAATATACTAGATTATATTTATACAGGATCAATTGAAATCACTGAAGAAAATGCAGTTGAAATTTTAATTAAATCAAAGCAATTATGTATTGATGAAATTGTGTTTTTCACGTCAAACTTTATTCAACGCAATATAAACATCGACAATGTCGTTGAGATTTTAAATATCGCAAGTCAGTTCGACTGCGACCAAGTTTTTAACTACTGTTTCCATTTTATTAAAGACCATTTCCAGCAATTAATTGATAATATCGACTCCAATTATTTCCATCTTTCCGAAAAGCATTTGAAAATGTTTTTGGAGCAAAATGATCTCAATGTGGAGCAAGAATTGGACCTTTTTTACGCCGTTCTCAAATGGTCGCAATTCAATGCAGGGTTGCCTGTTGGGATCGAGAGAGTTCCCAATAACAAACCGACGAAATTTAGTTCCATTTTTTCAAACGTTATAAAAAAAATCAGATTTTGTGATATTGATCGCAATGAGATTAAAAAAATACACAAAATGGATATCGTTCCCCTCGATATCATGAATGCCGTTAACATCCTCCATGAAATTAGCACAATATCCCCCGATCCAAACCAATACAAAGAAAAGCTTAAACAGCTTGAAGACGAACAAAGCCAAAAAAACAGTTTAATTTTCCAGTCTCGAATTGAACTTTCCAAAAGCTCGATTATCAAGAACCACAAACAGTTTATCCAGGATCTGCGCGGATGGATCAACGACGACCAATTCTTCATCCACATGCGTCTGGGGTTTTCGGGACAACGCGACACTTTTTCACCTCAAATATTCCACGATAAATGTGATGAAAAGGGAAAGTCACTTGTCATAATCAAAACATGTGACGGTTACATTTTTGGTGGCTTTACTGAAGTTGGCTGGTCCAAAAATAAGGAAAAGTGGATCACTACCGTTGGTAATGGAGGATTCATTCGCGATGAGCATGCGTTTATTTTTTCTCTTCTCAATCCCTCAAATTCGCCTGCCCAAATGTTTCCTATTAAAAAAGGCAAAGAGCAATTTGCTATTTTTTGGAGTAAAAATAGTGGTCCTTGTTTCGGTGGAACTTTTGTTTATGGTCATGATCTTGGTATTTCTGGTGATAAATTCCAGAAGTGTTTTACTAATTTTGGTCATACTTATCAATATTCAGAGTTACTTCTTAATAAAGGTTATCAAGCTGAAGAATTTCTTGCTGGTAGTTATAGGAATTGGCAGATTGATGAGATTGAGATTTTTTACTTGTTTTAATTTTTCTTTTCTTTTCTTTTCTTTTCTTTTAGAATTTGGAATTTGGAATTTGGAATTTGGAATTTGGAATTGTTGTTGTTTTTTTTTTTTTTGATAAACTATAAAAAAATAAAAATCAAAAATATAAACAAAAATTGATTTAAAAATTGGATTAAAAAATTGATTTAAAAATTGATTAAAAAATTGGATTAAAAATTGGATTTAAAAATTGATTTAAAAATTGATTTAAAAATTGATTAAAAATTAAATAAAAGTTGATTTAAAAAATTGATTAAAAATCGATTAAAAAATTGATTTAAAAATTGATTAAAAATTGATTTAAAAATTGATTTAAAAATTGGAATTAAAAAATGGATTTAAAAATTGGATTAAAAAATTGATTTAAAAATTGATTAAAAAATTGATTTAAAAATTGATTTAAAAATTGGATTTAAAAATTGATTAAAAATTTAAATAAAAATTGATTAAAAATTAATTTAAAATTTAATTAAAAATTGATTAAAAAATTGATTTAAAATTGATTTAAAAATTGATTAGAAATTGATTTAAAAATTGATTTAGAAATCGATTTAGTGATTGAAAAAAAAAATTAATTGAAAAAAGTAAAAGTAAAAGTAATTAATTAATTAATAAATTTTTGAGTTCCAAGTAAATCTTTTTGAATTTTTTGAATTTCTTCATCAGTTGGAGGTTCAAGTTCATAAGATAAAGAATTTTGAACTGGATAATAAAAATCCAAAAGGGAAAAAATAGTATTATTCAAATCTTGAATATATTTAGCATTTTCCAAAAAAATCAAGTGTTCTTGTTTAGTAGCTTTATCTTTCAAAACAGAATTAGCATAAAGAATATGATAAGAAAAATCAAGTGAATTAAATAGTTCTCTTTGGTTGAGAAAATATATGATTGTAGCGCCAGCCCAAGCAATTCCATCCCCAAAAAGTTGTTGATAAGTAAATGTTTTTTGTGCGTTTTTTGGATCCGTTTTTTCATCTGGAGGTAAACAGAACATAAATTGTAAGCAACTCCATAATCGGTAAAATTCATTTGAACGACTGATGTTGAATAATCCTGGTGTTGTATCTCCTAACCATTTATCTCTTACTGGATCTAGCATTTTGTTTGTGTGTTCAAGTACAGCTTTAAATAATGACATTGGTTTAACTTCCTTGCTATAAATCTATTTTAATTTTTTGAAATTTTGAATTTAATTTTTAATTTTGATTTTGATTTTAATTTTTAATTTTGATTTTAAATGAATTTTAATTTTTAATTAGATTTTAAATGAATTTTAAATTTAAATTTAATTTAAAAATGAATTTTGAATTGAATTTGTACAGAAGTTGTTTCTTGAGTAAAACTTAATAAATCTTTAGCTGCTAAAGAACTTTTCAAAATATTTTCATTATCATTTTTGAGAGTTAAATTTTGGACAGCATTATCCAAAAACAATAAAGTATTATCATCATCATTATCATTATTATCATTATCATCATCTTTTTTATCCTTATTAATTTTCTTTTTGCTAGGAGGAACAACACCAACAAAAGGGGCCGAGTTTATGAATGTCTGGAAATTCATTACGGGAATAACATGTTCAAAAAGTCTCATAAGAGCAATAGTGTTTCCCAATTCACGAAAGTTTTGAAAAACACCTGGTTCTAATTCTTCATATTGACGAATAACATCGAGAGGAACAACAAAATAACCGAAACAACCATCAATACCATAATCAAGGGATGGGAGATTTGTCTTTGTGGAGATGCCACTAAGAAGTTCCTCAACATAAGGAGCCAAAATATTCTGAGTTTTCAACGCGGAATTAGTCAAACACTCCTGAACAATAAGCGGCAAATCCTTTTCGCCCGAAACTTTCAGGAATGAGATAATATGTGGAGCGCCAAAAAACTCACAACGAAGACGATTGATATTCTCGAAATATTCGTTCAAAGTTTTGGATCCATATAAAAATGCATTGGGCACTTTGGGAGGGGGATCGCGCAGTGTTTCATGGACAAAAGAGCGAGGAGCTCTCAAAAAGCGCTGGGTTGTTGAATTGAACACAAAGTTAGGGATAATATCCTCGACTAACTCAAATAGAAAATGCAGTGTGATTCTGTTCTGTAGTGAGACAAGTGATGTGCTTTCATTAATTTCTGACAGCATATTTTCAAAACTGTCAAGAAATAAATACTGTGAAAGTAAGTTGTGTGTGTTTTGGATGCTTTGTAGCATCTCGTCAAGTTGAATTATCCCTGTTGCATCTGAAGACTCGAATATCTGTATCGCTGCGTTGATGTTCTCACGCAAAATGTTGTTAATTTTTTGAGTTAAAAGATTGGAAAAATTCACTGTTCTTCCCAATAATGTCACATGACGTTGCATCAATAATGTTTGATATCGCGTCTTTGGCGCTATAAGTCGATCCAGTTTGTTGTCTATTTTTCGGATCTCTGCCCGATACTCGTTGTCAATCATCATTGTTGATGCTAAATATTTGTAATAATGAAAAATTTCTTCTCCTAATTGAAATACTAATTGATCAAAGCATAAATTCACTTCAGCTTCGATTTCTTCAAATAGGTATTGTTGTTCGAGAAAGTTGAGTGATTGTTCCGCTGCATCGTTGTAAAGAGAAAGTGGATATAATGATAATTCTGATAAATGTGATGTTCGCATTGAGAGTGAGTGTCTTGCCAATATCCAAGGAAGAGAAAATTCTACTGGAAACTATATTTATATATTTTATTATTTTAATATTTATATATTTTAATATTTATATATTTTAATATTTTATATTTTAATATTTATATATTTTAATATTTTAATATTTTAATATTTTAATATTTTAATATTCATATATTTTAATATTTTAATATTTATATACTTTAATATTTTAATATTTTAATATTTATATATTTTAATATTTTATTATTTTTATATTTTAATATTTAATATTTTAATATTTTATTATTTTATTATTTATATTTTAATATTTTAATATTTTATATATTTTATTATTTTAATATTTTAATATTTTTAATATTTATATATTTTTATTATTATTATTTTAATATTTATATATTTTAATATTTATTTTAATATTTTAATATTTTAATATTTATTTATTTTAATATTTATATATTTTGAATATTTATATATTTGAATATTTTAATATTTATATATTTTAATATTTTAATATTTTAATATTTTAATATTTAATAATATTTTAATATTTTTTAATATTTATATATTTTAATATTTGTATATTTTAATATTTTTTTTTTATATTTATATATTTTTAATATTTTATTATTTTATTATTTTAATATTTTAATATTTTAATATTTTAATATTTTATATTTTAATATTTTAATATTTTTAATTTATTTATATATTATATTTTTAATATTTTTTAATTTTTAATTTTTAATATTTTATATATTTTAATTTATTATTTTTATATTTTTTTTATATTTTTAATATTTTAATATTTTAATATTTTAATATTTTAATATTTTATTATTTTTAATATTTTATTATTTTAATATTTTTAATATTTATATATTTTAATATTTCAAAATATTTATTTTAATATTTTTATATGTTTTAATATTTATATTTTATTATTTAAATATTTATTTTAATATTTATATATTTTTATTATTTATATATTTTAATATTTTTAATATTTTAATATTTATATATTTTAATATTTATATATTTTAATATTTAATATTTTAATATTCATATATTTTAATATTTTAATATTTATATACTTTAATATTTTAATATTTATATATTTTAATATTTATATATTTTAATATTTATATATTTTAATATTTATATATTTTAATATTTTAATATTTTAATATTTTAATATTTATATATTTTAATATTTTAATATTTTATTATTTTTATATTTTAATATTTATTTTAATATTTTTATATTTATTATTTTAATATTTTAATATTTATATATTTTAATATTTTAATATTTTAATATTTTAACTCTACCTGAATATTGTTTGTTAATTCAAGATATAATTCTCTAAACCATAAATGTGAAAAATTTGAAGACACTTGAATTATATCCACATAATTTAAAAGATAAGGAAAAATCCATAAAAGATTTTCAAATTCTTCTAAATCTTTAATTTCACCACCTGTAAGTTCTTTATTATTAATAATTTCACCTTTTTTTCCAATAACACTCCTTAAAGTTTCAAGAATAATTTGAAGTGTAATATTTTGAGTAAATGTAATTCCAACAGTTTTTGTTTGAATAGAAGTTTCTATTTTCTGATTTTTTGCTTGAACAGAAATATCATCAGGCTCTTTTCCATCACTCCAATCTGCAAATATTGTACGCATTAAAAGAAATGAATTTCTTAACTTGGTTTTCTTTTTTTTTGTAAGTCTTCGAAGAATTGGTCGAATTGTATTTTGAGCAAATTTTTGGATTTGTCGATATATATATTTACGAGTAATTGAAAAAATTATTTCTGTTTCTTTTTGTAATAAACTTGAAAGTGCTTTAACCATTGAAATATATTCAAGTAATGTAGATAATTCTTTATCTGAATAATTATATCTAACAGCCTGGAATTTTTATATTTTAATATTTTATATTTAATATTTTATTATTTTAATATTTTATTATTTTTATTATTTTATTATTTTAATATTTTATTATTTTAATATTTTATTATTTTAATATTTTAATATTTTAATATTTATATATTTTAATGTTTATATATTTTAATATTTTATTATTTTATTATTTTATTATTTTAATATTTTATTATTTTTATATTTTTATATTTTATTATTTTATTATTTTAATATTTTATTATTTTATTATTTTATTATTTTAATATTTTAATATTTTATTATTTTTATATTTTAATATTTTATTATTTTATTATTTTAATATTTTATTATTTTAATATTTTATTATTTTTATATTTTATTATTTTATTATTTTAATATTTTAATATTTTAATATTTTATTATTTTAATATTTTAATATTTTAATATTTTATTATTTTATTATTTTAATATTTTAATATTTTAATATTTTATTATTTTTATATTTTATTATTTTAATATTTTAATATTTTATTATTTTTATACTCTTTCATATTCTGTAGCTCCAATAGGACACTTTGATGAATCAATTGCATGTGTATATTTATATGCTGATTGTTCTAAAATTTGTGACGTCCATTTACATATATGACCAAGACCATTTATGAAAAAAGTAATCCAAGTACTAATCTCATCATCCGAAAGTTGTTGTTTTTTCTCAATTTTTGCTTTTAAAGGGTTAATAATTTTAATAAACTCAAAAACATAAAAATCATAAGCATTTCTTTCATTATCAATATGATTAATCAACATATATTTTTCTACAACATGATTTTCCTCAAGAGATCCCCAAATTGAAGATGAAAAATATGTAGATTGCGAAAGTATTTGTTCAATTCCAACCGACATATCGCCATAAAGAAGAATAAATGGGGATTCCTTATTTATAATTAATTAATAATTAATATTTTTGATTTAATTTTGAAAAAAAATTCATTTTGTTCGTTTTTTTTTCTACTTTAAATATTTTCCCTATTTTTGATAATGGAAGTCCTTTTGATTTAAATGGATTCGTTTTTTCATTTTTTGGATCACCCATTAATACTAATGATACTGATATTATTCTTAAATATCGTCTCTTTTCATCAGGAAGAATGATCCTTTTACTTTCGTATAATTCTAACATGAACATTATTAGCATCTCAAAAAAATCATCATAACTTTATTAATAAATTTGTGATAATAAAATATTTTTTAATTGATTTCCTTTTTTTGAATATAATTTAAATATTGATTTTTTTTATACCCTGTTATTTTTAATAAATTTTCTTTTAAATTAGAAAGTAAAGAATATTTTTTTGCAAGAAATAAACTAAGAGAATGCATTTCTTGAAGAGTTTCTGCTTTTTCAATTCCACCTTCAAAACCAGATGAATATTCTCTTTATATTTTTTAAAAAAATTTAATTTTAATTTTAATTTTAATTTTATAAATTTTTTAATTTTATAAATGAATTTTAATTTTAATTTTAATTTTAATTTTAATTTTAATTTTAATTTTAATTTTAATTTTAATTTTAATTTTAATTTTAATTTTAATTTTAATTTTAATTTTAAATTTTAATTTTGTAAATGAATTTTAATTTTGTAAATGAATTTTAATTTTAAAATAAATTTTAATTTTTTACCTTTTAAAATGTGAAAAATCATTCGCAAATGATGCTTTTTGATTCATTAATAAGTCTAAAACAGTATATGAATCAATCAAATTTCCAAAATCTTTTAAAATACATCTGTTTATAATTTCTTCTTTTCTTTTTTTCAAATTTGAAATTGTCTAAATTAATTAAAATTTTGTTTTTAAATTTTAAATTAAATTTCAAATTAAAAAATTTTTTATAATTTTAATTTAATAAAATACTTCACAAATAAATTTTGTTGCTTCATCTCGAAAATTCATTAAATCTTTGGCTTTTTTAAACACAGAATTCATCAATTCCAAATTCGCTTTTTTGATATTATTGAGTGCTTCTTTTTCTTTGACTTCATTTGTTATCTATTTTAATTATTATTTGAAAAAAAAAATTATTGAAAATTATTTTTTATTTAAAAATTTTTTCAAAAGAAAAAAAAAATTTAAATAAATAAGTAAATAATTAATTACCTTCAAAACTGATTTCAAAATACTTCTATGAGCATATAAAACTGCAAAGAGTCTTTTTGCTGTTTCATTGACTTGATGCTTATTTTTAAATTAAAAAAATTAAATTAAAAAAATTAAATTAAAAAAATTAAATTAAAAAAAATTAAAAAAATTAAATTAAAAAATTAAATTAAAATCATTTACAATTTCAGCAAGAACACTTAAATCAAATGATTCACCAGTTTCAATATATGCTTTTCTATCTGTATGTAAATTGGATTGTTCTAATGAAAGATAAATTTCTGGTGAATTTTCTTCTTCAATTGGTGTATTATCAAATATTTGTATTGATGAAATTGATTTTGTTATTAATTCAAAATTATTTTCGTTCATTTAGAAAAAAAAAAAGATCAATTTAAGAACAAACACAAAATAAAATGAAAAAAATGAAAAATGAAAAAAATGAAAAAATTTTTTTTGCTTTTTTTGGAATTTTTTTTTCATCAACAAAATCAATAATAAAATTAAAAATTAACAAAAAAATTGACAAAAAAAAGCTATTTATTTAATTAAAATTAAATTAAAATTAAAATTAAATTTGAAATTAAAATTTAAATTAAAATTTAAAATTAAAATTGAAATTGAATTTAAAATTGAAATTTATATTACGATTTCGTTTATTTTTTGATTTCGATCTAAATTATAATAATCATTTAATTTTAATTGAAAAATTTGAATAAATTGTTTTTTGGAAATTGAATCTTGAAATAACATTTTCAAAATTGATTTAGAACGAGAACAACATTTTGGAGAACAACATTGAGATTCATTAATTTTATAAAATGTTAATATTAAAGTGTTATCTTTTTTTGATTTTATGTTAACTTTTGTATCATGAGAAAAAGGAAATTGATAATTTTCACTTTTTTGACTTGAAATGAGTAAAGCATGATTCAATACAACTATTTTAGCATTTTCAAATATTTTGGAATTTTTAGTAAAAATAAAAACAGGGAATTGATTTTCTTGATTGATATTTTTTTCTTGTTCTAAATCTTTTTTTAAATCATCTTTTAAATCATCTTTTAAATCTTTTTTTAAATCATCTTTTAAATCATCTTTTAAATCTTTGTTTAAATCTTTGTTTAAATCTTTGTTTAAATCTTCTTTTAAATCTTTGTTTAAATCTTTTAAATCTTTTTTTAAATCATCTTTTAAATCATCTTTTTAAATCTTTTTTTAAATCTTCTTTTAAATCTTTTAAATCTTTTTTTAAATCTTTTTTTAAATCTTCTGGTTTCTGTGTTTGTTTAAATTCAAGCATTTGCTCATATAAATTCTTGTATTTAAAATACTTTTCTTGGCAAATATTACGAACTACTTTCGCTTGTTGCCAATTCTTAAATTGAATAAAAATAACTTCTCCCTCTTTTTTTTCAAAAACTATCACATCTTTATAATTATCATGAATTTTCACTTGAATTTCTGAATATATACTTTCTATATTTTCTTGATTATAACTCACAATTACATTTTTATCTTGGAGAATAAAATTCCCTTTTGAAATATGATTCAAATTCTCATCAACAACTTCAACATGATAGTTTGCTTTTTGTTGTTGATTAATTTTATAAATAGTTTCGAAATGAATTCGAAAAATATGCAGATCTTCTTCATTAAGAAACTTGAATATCATGTTATTTTCATTTGGAAGTGTAATTCGAGTTATTAATTTCTCGTTGGGATGTAATGCAAACTGAAGCAGCATTAATAGAAACTGTTCCTGCTTCTCTTTTTTTTGGATCACTAAAAAGTAATCTTTGAAACTCAATAAAATATTGTCCTTTTGATTAAATTTTTCATCAATTTCGATAACTTCAAATTTATTGATCCAATCTTCTTCATTTTTCTCGATATTTAGTGCGTTTTGTTGTTGTTGTTGTTGTTCATTTTGTTCCGGTTCATCAAATTCTACATCAGATTCATATCCTTCTTTAATTCTTAAATTTGAATTTTGGTTGCTTGCTTTCTGAAAAAACATTTGAATAAACAAATCTTTACTATTTGGCTTTTCAAATGAAACTATAAAACTATTTTGACCAATAAAATGAATTTGGAGTAAGTCTTTAATTTTCGAATGAAGAAACAATTCTGTATTTTTGATTAGATATTGAAATTCTGTATTCTCGCTAATCAAAATAATATATGCCTTCGTTAAAGAAATAAGTGCTTTTTTCGCATTTGGATCCAATTTGGAATGGAGTTTAATTCTGAAATGTGATGTATTTTTGGAAAAATAATCTTTTAATCCAAAAAAACGGAAATTGTTAATGAAATGGCGCTTGATTTGCTCTCCAGAAAAGGTTGCAATTACAATAAGCAATTTTCCAAATTTGATCTTGCATTTGTTATTTTCTTCATTGAAAATTAGGCATTCGTTTGGCTTATAAATTTCGATTTGTGAATTGTCATTTATAATTGTGACCTGAAATTTTGTGAGATAGATTGTTGCCTTTCTGGAATTTCCAGCAACTGATAAATCTTCAATATATACTGGATAAGAAAATAATTCCTTTCCGATTGAATTTGTGATCAATCTTATTCGATTTTCTTTGAATTTTGTTTCGAAATCAGTTGCAATTTCCTCAGTTTCAAAATTAACTGAAATGACCGAATTGATTCCATATTTGAATTCTCGAATTTTGGGTTCGTTTATATTGATGGAAATTAAATTGTGAATATCGTAATCACAGGAAAACGAATCAAGTTGTGAACGAACATAGAAATTGCGAGAAAAAAGTTGAATTTCACCTTGTTGAGTTCCGATTGATGTTTCAAATTTGCAAAGAAAGTTATTTTCAGGTTTTTTTTCCATTTTTTCAGTTTGAATGTATTGTTCATTCAGTAAATTGAATCTTTTCGAGTGTTTTTTGCTCATTTTTGATGTGATGAATTGAATGTAAATTAACTCGAGTTCATCAAAAACAAATTTGCATTTTTTGGGTGTTGTTTGTTCTTGTGTTACTCTTGCAAAATTATTGTAATATCGCGAAATTTTTGTGTTTGAAAAAGTAACTTCGAAGTGATCTCTAAAAAGGGAAATTTTTCCAATATCAACAATTTGGTGGTTTATATTAAGAACGTAGAAGCAAAATTTGTTGATTTGTTGATAATTTATATTCTCATTTTCATTCAAATCTATATTTTCATTTAAATTTTCATTTAAATTTTCATATCCAAATATTGAGTCTGTTAAATATAAATCCTCAGAATAATTATAACTTGATACATTAATCGCATAATTAATCAATGGAGTGTTCACAATTTCATCTATTTTGGTTCTTTTTTGAATAACTGAGACTCCTAAGCTTTTGCTTTGTATAAAATTTTCATTGTAAAGATCAAATTCTGCAACTAATTCTCGGAAAATATTTGGATCGTCAAATTTATCCACAAGCTCAAATTTGGTCGACAATTTTGGAATGCGACTTAAACTCATTTGATAAAAAGATGTAAATGTGCTGCAAAGCATATCACAATGAGATTTTGATAAGCACAAAATAAAAATAGCCTTTCCAGAATCAGTTTCTTCAATCTTAATTTTTAGCAACTTTGGATTTGCTAGTGATTTGATAAAATTCATGTGTCCTGAGCTCCAAGAAAAATAAATGGGTGATTCTGATTGAGAAAAAATCATGAAATTATCTTGAGTCAAACGAATCACAGCAGGAATTGGGATATTCAAATTGGAAATGATATAAGCGTGGAAAGTGGCTTCGTTTTTTGTCCAGCAACGGAAAGCAATTGCAAAGATTTCTTCTTTTTCGCTGAGAATTCTTCCGTTAATTTGATATGATTCAACAAATGTTCCTTGATAAAACGCAAACATCTGGAATATTTTCCACAATAAATATCCTGCCTTTTTGGTGTTTGTTTCGATTCTCAAAGATGTATCCGGATCACGAAGTGATAATTGAAGTTGAGAAAAGTTGTTTTTGTTGATTTTGAGTTTGGTTTCTTTGCTGTATTTCTGAGCAAAAATGACTTTTTCACCAACAAATATTTCGAAATGAGTCGAGAAAAGTTGAATCCATCCATGAATATTCCTGTTTTCGAGAGAGATAAGAATATCACAGTCAGATAAACCAAGAGAAAAATCATGAATTATCGAAATATTCCATGATTCAGTGATTTTATTGTTTTCTGTTAATGAATCTACAAATTCTGGTAGTAAAAAGACAGTTTGCATATCGTTCTGAGCCAATTCACTTCGAGATATGACAATATTTGGTTTCTTTTGAAGTTTCAATTTCATTTGAAGTTGATCTGCTGCGATTTGTTGAATCTCAATAAATTTTTCAAGAGTTTTTGCGACAATAAAAGAAAGAGTATTTGATTTGAATTGAAGTTTCCATTTTGTAAATTCATTGAAATTAATTTGAAGAAAACTGGAATTTTCTTCATTTTGTTCTTGAAAGTTATTATTATTGTTATTGTTATTATTATTATTATTGTTAATCACTTGAGTTCCAACTGTTATTACTTGAGTTTTAGTGATTTTCTCGTTAATCAATTGAAGAAGCATGTTCGAAAACACCAAATTACCTTTTCCATAAACAGGAACAATTCCATCACTTACATGAATAATATTGACATTAAATTCAATTTTTTCTTCATAAGAAATGGATGATGAAAGAGTTTGAATTAAAGATTCTTTGCTTGATTCAAAAGGTTTTTCCATAAGAACTGAAACAAGTTCTTTTTCTTGATTGATATCCGATTTATTCGGTTGAATTGAATTTAGTATTTGAATAAAAGATTCTGAGGAACTTAATTTTTTGAATCGACTTGTTGCAAAAATATATTGTGATTTTTCTTGGTGATTTAAATAGAAAAATAATTGTGTTGTTTTGAAAATTTCTTCGTTTCCAAATTTCTTGTTCAATTCTTGTGAAATATTTTCGACTAAAGATGATTTAATATCAAATAATATTTTTGGGTCTTGCAAAATTTCTAGATAATTTGAAGATGAATAATAGCATTTGATAACTGCTTTTGGAAGTTCAAGATTTGCCACAATTAAAATTGCAGAAGAAATTGAATTTTCAATTGAAATTGATTTCAAAATGAATTCAAAACGAATTGGAAGTTTAAATAATTGATTTGATAAAAATTTCTCAAGTTCTAAAACGGAAAAGTTATTGATTTTATTTGGAATTTCTTCTTTTTTTTTCTCATAAAGGTTTTTTAATTCATTCAAAAGTATAAGAAGTTTTTCCTTGATATTTTCTTGATGAGGATCAAATAAATATTGTTGATCAATTCCATATTTTTTACATGATTCTATAAAGTGAGAAAAATTAGATAAAGAATCAAAACTAAGAAGAAGAAAAATAACAAATTTAAAAAGAAAAATAGAAAAACATTATTAAATTTTAAACAATGAATCATCAAAATCAAAATAAATCAAAATAGAAACAAATCAAAATAAATTAGAAACAAATCAAAATAAATTAGAAACAAATATATTTTTACAAATTAATTTCAAATGAATAATTGCTATTAATTTTTTGAATTAAATAAGAGAGTAGAATTGATAAATTATTTAAAGGTAAATTAGGAAAAATTTCAAAATTTGATATTTTTGATAACCAAATAAAGATCTCTTTTTTGTTTGATTCCATAATAAAAGAAACAAAATTAAAATTAAAATTAAATGAAATGAAATTAAATGAAATGAAATGAAAAAAGGAAGAGAAAGAAAAAAATGATTTCAATTTTTTTTTAAAAAATTTTTTAGAAATTGAAATTGAAATTAATTTAGAAATTGATTTAGAAATTGAAATTGAAATTGAAATTGAAATTGATTTAGAAATTGAAATTGATTTAGAAATTGAAATTAATTTAGAAATTGAAATTGATTTAGAAATTAATATTGAAGTTGATTTAGAAATTGAAATTAATTTAGAAATTAATTTAGAAATTGATTTAGAAATTGATTTAGAAATTGATTTAGAAATTGATTTAGAAATTGATTTAGAAATTGATTTAGAAATTGATTTAGAAATTGATTTAGAAATTAAAATTGATTTAGAAATTGATTTAGAAATTGATTTAGAAATTGATTTAGAAATTGATTTAGAAATTGATTTAGAAATTGATTTAGAAATTAATTTAGAAATTGATTTAGAAATTGAAATTGATTTAGAAATTAAAATTGATTTAGAAATTGATTTAGAAATTGATTTAGAAATTGATTTAGAAATTGATTTAGAAATTAATTTAGAAATTAAAATTGATTTAGAAATTGAATTGTAAATATTTTTTTAAACGGTTTTTAAAAGAAATTTCATTTTTAAATCCATAATCCTAAAAAAAAAAAACTTTGAAAAATTGAAAATTTAGAAAAAAAAATTTAGAAATTGATTTGAAAAATTGAGGAAGAAATTGATTTAGAAATTGATTTTGAGTCTGAGGTTTTAGAAAATTGAAATTTATTTGGGTATAGAAATTGATTTAGAAAATTGATTTAGAAAATTTGAAATTTTAGAGGAAGAAAAATTGATTTAGAAATTGATTTAGAAATTGATTTAGAAATTGATTTAGAAATTGATTTAAAAATTTTTTAGAAATTGATTTAAAAATTGATTTAGAAATTAATTTAGAAATTAAAATTGATTTAGAAATTGAATTGTAAATATTTTAAAACGGTTTTTAAAAAAAATTTCATTTAAAAATGAATAAACCAAAAACTTTGAAAAAGAAAAAGAGCAAAAAGAAAAATTTAAATGGAATGAAAATAATAGGAAAAATTAAAAATGAAAAAGGTGAAAATAAAAATATTATTTTTCTAATTTATTTTTATTTTGCTGTTCTGTTGCAATTGCAATTCCAGCAGGAAGAATAAATACAAGTGAACCAGTTGAAGCAATCCATCCTAAATTTTCTATTTTTTCAACTCCTTTTTGAAAAAACCAAGTTGTATTTGAAAAACCTTTTGAAACAACTGATCTAAAACTAGGTGAAAATGCATTTAAAAGTGAATCAAACCAACTACTTTCTTTATCAGTAAGATCTAATTTTGACATTTTAAATGGAATGAAAATAATAGAAAAAATTAAAAAAATGAAAAAAATGAAAATAAAAAAATATTATTTTTGAATTGTTTATTTTTATTCTTTTAAAAAATTAACTCTAATCTAAAAATATAATCTAAAAAAAATTTTCTTTTCAATTCTGTTTTGTTTTTCTTTTAAATTCTGTTTTGTTTTTCTTTTAAATTTGAATTTGAATTTGAATTTGAATTTGAATTTGAATTTGAATTTGAATTTGATCTTGATTTTGATTTTCATTTTCAATTTGATTTTGAATTTGATTTTGATTTTGAATTTGATTTTGAATTTGATTTTGAATTTGATTTTGAATTTGAATTTGATTTTGAATTTGATTTTGAATTTGATTTTGATTTTGATTTTGATTTTGATTTTGATTTTGAATTTGAATTTGATTTTGATTTTGATTTTCAATTTGATTTTGATTTTGATTTTGATTTTGATTTTGAACTTGATTTTGATTTTTATTTTGATTTTCATTTTGATTTTGAATTTGAATTTGATTTTGATTTTGAATTTGATTTTGAATTTGATTTTGATATTGAATTTGATTTTGAATTTGATTTTGATTTTGAATTTGATTTTGGTTTTGGTTTTGATTTTGATTTTGATTTTTATTTTGAATTTGATTTTGAATTTGAATTTGATTTTGATTTTGATTTTGAACTTGATTTTGATTTTTATTTTGATTTTCATTTTGATTTTGAATTTGAATTTGAATTTGATTTTGATTTTGATTTTGAATTTGGTTTTAAATTTGAATTTGAATTTGAATTTGAATTTGATTTTAAATTTTTGTTGTTCATTTTTTTCAATTTTCCTTTTCTTTTGAATTATCTTCATTTCTTTTAAAAATAATAGGTTCTTTAATATTTTTCATAAATGGTTGAAAAACAGTAACAGAAACTGAATCATCTAAAAGAGCAAAAACATCATTATCATAAGGAATATTTTCAGAAGGAACTCTCCAATCATTTCTAAGCTTAAATTTTTTAAATTTTTGTTCATTTGGATTTTGATTTTCTTTTGAATTTTCTTTTGAATTTTCTTTTGAATTTTCTTTTGAATTTTCTTTTGAATTTTCTTTTGAATTTTCTTTTGAATTTTCCTCAACTTGCATCAATAAAGATCCATAATAATCGTTATAAGGATTACAATAATAAACAGAAGGATTTTCAGGATCAACATCTAAAGGAACGTTAACATTGAAAAAAATATTATTATATTTAACTTCTTGAACTGGCCAATTTTTATAAATTTTTTCAATGACTTGACAAGAAATTTTTGATGCGTTACAAAATTTCTTTCTTGTTGAATCTTGAGGATTTCGAAAGTAACCAAAATCATAAGAATGAAAACTCAAGGAAATACTTTTCAAACCAGCACAAGCAGTTTCAGCTGCTGCTCCTATTGTTCCACTGCAAAGAATAAATGAACCATAATTTGCGCCGGAATTTGGACCCGAAATGACAAGATCAATTTTCTCATCTTTGAATAGATGAAAAATGCCTAATTGCCCACATGTTGCTGGCGAACCGTTTGTAATCCAGATCTCTTTTGTTTTGTTTTCCCCCATTTTTAATTCCGTTGTTTTCGCTTCAACATTCACTACTGTGTGTATTCGTGATGAAAATGACCAGTTTTTTTCTGGAAAACAACAGAATACTTTGTGCTTTTGTTCTTCAAGTTCTTTTATAAATGGAATAATAAGTGGTGATTGATATCCATCATCATTAGTTAGAAAAATATTTAAAGACATTTTAATAAACAAATGAAAAAAATGAAAGAAATGAAAATGAAAAAAAAATTTTTTGTTTTTAATTTTTAATAAAGAAAAAAAAAAGAGAATTAAATTAAAATAGAAAATGGAATTTTGAAATAAACATTAAAATAAACTTGAAATAAATTTTAAAATAAACTTTGAATAAATATTGAAATAAATTTTGAAATAAACATTGAAATAAATTTTGAAATAAACTTTGAAATAAACTTAAAATAAATTTTGAAATAAATATTGAAATAAACTTGAAATAAATATTAAAATAAATTTTAAAATAAACTTGAAATAAACTTTGAAATAAATATTGAAATAAATATTGAAATAAACTTTGAAATAAATATTGAAATAAACTTTGAAATAAATATTGAAATAAATTTTGAAATAAACTTTGAAATAAACTTGAAATAAATATTGAAATAAATATTGAAATAAATATTGAAATAAATTTTGAAATAAATTTTGAAATAAATTTTGAAATAAACTTGAAATTAACTTTAAAATAAACTTTGAAATTAATATTGAAATAAACTTTGAAATAAACATAAAATAAACTTTGAAATAAACTTTGAAATAAATTTTGAAATAAATTTTGAAATAAATTTTGAAATAAATTTTGAAATAAATATTGAAATAAATATTGAAATAAATATTGAAATAAATTTTGAAATAAATATTGAAATAAATTTTGAAATAAATATTGAAATAAATTTTGAAATAAACTTTGAAATAAATATTGAAATAAATTTTGAAATAAATATTGAAATAAATATTGAAATAAACTTTGAAATAAATTTTGAAATAAACTTGAAATAAACTTGAAATAAATTTTGAAATAAATATTGAAATAAATTTTGAAATAAACTTTGAAATAAACTTGAAATAAACTTAAAATAAACTTGAAATAAACTTTGAAATAAATATTGAAATAAATTTTGAAATAAACTTTGAAATTAACTTTGAAATAAATATTGAAATAAACATTGAAATAAACTTTGAAATTAATTTAAAAATTTTCAAAATTTTTCCATTCCAAATCTTCATCATTATTATTAATATTTTCAAAATCATCAATAACTTTAAAGTAAAATAAATCATTTGTTTCATTTTCATTTTCATTTTCATTTTCATTTTCAATTTGATTTTGGTTTTCAATTTGATTTTGATTTTGATTTTGATTTTGATTTTGATTTTCATTTTGATTTTGATTTTGATTTTGATTTTCATTTTGATTTTGATTTTGATTTTGATTTTCATTTTCATTTTCATTTTCATTTTCAATTTTATTTTGATTTTCAATTTGATTTTGATTTTGTTTTTTATTTTTATTTTGATTTTGATTTTGATTTTGATTTTGATTTTGATTTTGAATTTGATTTTGATTTTGATTTTGATTTTTATTTTTATTTTGATTTTGATTTTGATTTTTATTTTGATTTTTATTTTGATTTTTATTTTGATTTTTATTTTGATTTTGATTTTGATTTTGATTTTGATTTTGATTTTGATTTTGATTTTGATTTTGATTTTGATTTTGATTTTGATTTTGATTTTGATTTTGATTTTGATTTTGATTTTGATTTTGATTTTGATTTTGTTTTTCATTTTGATTTTGTTTTTGTTTTTCATTTTGATTTTTATTTTGATTTTGATTTTGATTTTGATTTTGATTTTGTTTTTGAATTTGTTTTTGATTTTGATTTTGATTTTGATTTTGATTTTGATTTTGTTTTTGAATTTGTTTTTGATTTTGATTTTGATTTTGATTTTTATTTTGATTTCGATTTTGATTTTGATTTTGATTTTGAATTTGATTTTGATTTTGATTTTGATTTTGATTTTGATTTTGATTTTGTTTTTCATTTTGATTTTTATTTTGATTTTTATTTTTATTTTGATTTTTATTTTGTTTTTCATTTTGATTTTGATTTTGATTTTGATTTTGAATTTGTTTTTGATTTTGATTTTGAATTTGATTTTGATTTTGATTTTGTTTTTTATTTTTATTTTGATTTTGATTTTTATTAAAATCACCTTCAAAAGAATTATCAGAAGATATTTCTTCATAATACTCATCTGAATAAATATCATATTGTGAATTTTCAGTAAAATCTTGAGAATCATCATTTCCAATATCTTCTTCAATTAATTTTTTTTCAAGATCAAGAGAAAGACGAAGAATTTGTAACCATTCCATCATTTCCATACCAGATTTAGCATGAAGAAGATAAACACTTTGGAAAGTAACAATTTCAAATGCGAATTTTTTAGCGAATTTTGTATTAATTTTTAAAGAAGCAAGAGTTAAATCAATAGTGGAATCTGCTGGTTTTGGATCCAATCTTGATTTATCCTTTGAATAATAAAGTTTGTGATTCTGCAAAATAAAGTATCTGAGTTTCCACTCTTTGAAAAGATTTGCAGTTGTTTTAATATATAAAGGACCTTTTTTTTGGGGATATTTTCTGCTCTGATAAGTTTCAATTCGTATAGATGATCGATTGGGTCGAATGCTTTTTCGCGTTTCAGTTTCACTAACTTTGCACCAGGCCTTTGCAATATGCTTTCTTTTAATATATATTGCTTTTTGCTTGATGTTTGAGCCTGAATGCGGTTTAAATTGCTTATGATCGGGATCCGCTTCCCAAACTTGATTTCCGGATTCATTTCCGGCAGATAAAATGAATTCAAGTTCTCAATTGACCAGCTTCCCATTTGAAGCTTTTCAATCTTGGAATGTTTCTCAATTCTCTTGTGGATTTTGGCGCAATCAGAACACATGATGATTCCTTTTGATAAACTTGCCCATTTTGGGTCTTCTTTTGAACAATCAACACATTTTTTGTTTTTTGACAGAATTTCTTTTAATAATCTTTTCATTGTTTTTTGGATCCTTTCATTCACACTTTGTTTGGGTGGTTCGATTCGCATTGAGTTGTGTGCTCGTTCTATTTTCTTTTCTCCTTCGTTTTCTGACTCTTTTTCTGTGTCATCAAAAAGTGTGTTCATGTCAATTTTGAATGTTTTTGTTAGTAAAAGCATTGTTTGATTTCTGATGTGATTGAGTAGTTCAAATAATTTGGATTGTGATTCGCATGAGAAGATAAGATCTTTTTGAGGGGTTTTGATTTTGAAAGCATTTGCGATTCCAGGAATCATGAATACGGAAATATCGATGAGATTAAATTTATAAGTTTTTGGTTGATTCTAAAAAAACAATATAAAATAAATATTAAATAAATATAAAATAAATATTAAATAAATATTAAAATAAAATTAAATATAAAATAAATATTAAATAAATATTAAATAAATATAAAATAAATATTAAATAAATATTAAATAAATATTAAATAAATATTAAATAAATAAATATTAAATAAATATTAAATAAATATTAAATAAATAAATATTAAATAAATAATATTAAATATAAAAATAAAATAAATAATAAATAAATATTAAATAAATATTAATTAAATAAATATTAAATAAATATTAAATATTTTTTAAGTTATTCATACTTCTTCCGTTTTTTCTTGTATTGCTTCAATAAATTTATCACTTAAAATAATTTCACTTTGAATTTTATTGGAAATATTTGATTCATCTTGATAAAATGTTACATAAGTTTTATAAATAAATTGTTCTTTTTCATTTTCATTTTCATTTTTTAAAGGTTGAAATGTTTCTGGAATCCAAATTTTCCTTAAGTTCTCAATATTTGTGAAAATTGAATAATCAAGACTCAAAATCCAGGATTGTTTTTCTTCTTCATTTTGAGCTTGAAAAGTAGCAGTTTTTTGATGAATAATATCGCAAACTTGGAAAATTGTTTGAGGATTTTCAACAAGTTGTATTTTAATATTTGAAGAAATTCTTTGTATTTTTGTATTAATTGGATCTTCGATATTTTTTGAGTTTCTTTTCATATCATTTGGAATATGATCATTATTGATGTTGTTATTATTGTTATTTTCATTATCAAGCGAAGTAAGTGAATGAGATTTTGAAAGAGAGGGATTTTCTTTTGGAGAATCCAATAAAAACACGATTCCTTGAAGGGATATTTTATCAACAAAATTAAGTTTATTTGAATTTGAATTTGAATCTGAATTTTGAGTCATAACAAGTAGATCATTGAACATGAATAAAACAATTTCTATTCTTTTCTCGTTATGAATATAACTTAGATTCCCACTGCGAACAAATCTGCGGCTGGGCTTGCTGATATTATCAAAACCTTTAACTCTATCTTGAATATTTAAAACTTCAAGAATGTTTTCTGTTTCTCGTTTTCTCTCATTTATATATGTTGCTGTTTCTTTGATTTTATCAAGAGCGCGCGTGAGGTTATCGAAATCGGGATGAGATTTGTCTGTATGTGTTGTTAATTCTTGAATCAAAAGAAGATATCGAGGAATTCTCTGGATCGGCATTATTAAGAATGAAGTGATATCCAAATGATGAGCTGCCGGAAGTTGTTTTTGCTGTTTCAAAAATTTGACAAATTCCTTCCGTTTTTTTAGCAGCGATAATGTTTTGATTGCGGTATTGTAATTGTTTATGTATTGTGTATAAACTTTAAGAAAAGCTGAAAAATTAAGAAAAATGTCGCCAATAAGAGTGTTTTCATCCCAATTTCTCCATCGATTTTCCAGTTCGGCAAGAAGCATTCTATTGTAATTCAATATCACTTCAATTTCTGAGAAAATTAGTCGAGATTGTTCTCTTGTTGTCATGTTGTTTTGTTGTAGTGGTTCGAGATATACTGATATTGTTGTTTCTAAACTTTTTACAAATGTTTTTTCCGTTGAAATGATTTCATTCATAATTTCCCATCTTTCTTCTTGTTCATCTGATTTCGTTGATTGTTTGTTTTTGGATAGGAAATATGTTGGTAATGCTGGACGATTTCGGAATTCTGCTTTGTGTCTTTTTCTTCTGTATGTTTTCAAGAAATCAAAGTTGAATGATTTAAAAAATTCTTCTTCAATTCTATCAAATAAGCTTGTTTCCTCATTTTCATTTTCATTTTCGTTTTCAATTTCAATTTCATTTTCATTTTCATTCTCATTTTCATTTTCATTTTCATTTTCATTTTCATTTTCAATTTTATTTTCAATTTTATTTTCATTTTCATTTTCATTTTCATTTTCAATTTGATTTTCAATTTGATTTTCATTTTCAATTTGATTTTCATTTTCAATTTGATTTTGATTTTCAATTTTATTTTCATTTTGATTTTCATTTTGATTTTGATTTTGATTTTCAATTTTATTTTCAATTTGATTTTGATTTTCAATTTGATTTTGTTTTAAATTTTGATTTTGTTTCCTTTGATTTTGTTTTAAATTTTGGTTTTTATTTTGATTTTGTTTCCTTCGATTGATTAATTTTGCATTTTCTATTTTGGATTGAGAAATAACAGGATTTCTTATTATTCTTTTTGTATTTGATTCTCCAGAAATTTTTGAATTTGAAATTTTATTTTGTTTTAGGGTATTTTTGATTATTTTGATTATTTTTGAAGTAATTATCAAGATTTTCAAGTTTGGGTTGTTTTGGAAATTTTATTCCAAAATTTGTTTTTTGATTTTCAAAGGTTTCTGACATTCTAATTATTGACCAAATTAAACCTAGAATGGGTTTTGTTCTTCCAGATTCTATATCTAAAATTTTAATTATTTTAATTTTAAATTTAAATTTAATTTTAATTTTGATTTTAATTTTAATTTTAATATTTAAAATACCTGAAGGACTACAAATAACTTCAACTCCATGATTTTGTATAAATCTTAATGCAATTCCAATATTATCAATTTTTTGGTAACGATTTTTAGGATTTTTTGTAAATTTAATTGATTGGTTTGAAATTAATTCAAGTAAATTCAAGATTAAAACACCATCTGCAAAATCTTCTTCAATATTATTTAATGACATTTGTCTTCTTGATAAAAAACGGTTGCACCAGTTTGTGAAAAGCTTTAAAGATTAAAAAAAATTTAATTAAATTTTTCAATTTAATTTTGATTTAAATTGATTTAATTTTAATTTAATTTAATTTTGAATTGAATTGAATTTTAATTTGAATTTTAATTTGAATTAATTTTGAATTGTTTTAAATTGTTGATTTGAATTTAATTTGGAATTGTTTTAAATTGTTGACTTGATTTGAATTGATTTGAATTTAATTGTTAAATTGTTGATTTAAATTGTTTATGTTGATTTAAATTGTTTATGTTTAATTGTTAAATTGATGATTTTTAATTTGGAATTGTTGATTTGAATTGAATTGAATTTAATTGTTAATTTGTTGATTTGAATTTAATTGAATTGAATTTAATTTGGAATTGTTTATGTTGAATTTAATTGAATTTAATTTGTTGATTTAAATTGTTGATTTGAGTTAAATTGATTTAAATTGATTTGAATTAAATTGTTTATGGAATTGATTTAAATTGTTAAATTGTTGATTTAATTTGTTTATGTTGAATTGAATTTAATTGAATTTAATTTGGAATTGTTTATGTTGAATTTAATTGAATTTAATTTGGAATTGTTTATGTTTAATTGTTAAATTGTTGATTTAAATTGTTTATGTTGAATTTAATTGAATTGAATTTAATTTGGAATTGTTTATGTTGAATTTAATTGAATTTAATTTGGAATTGTTTATGTTTAATTGTTAAATTGTTGATTTAAATTGTTTATATTGAATTTAATTGAATTTAATTTGGAATTGTTTATGTTTAATTGTTAAATTGTTGATTTAAATTGATTTAATTTTAATTTGATTTAATTTGTTGATTTAAATTGATTTGAATTGAATTGAATTTAATTTTTAATTTGTTGATTTGAATTTAATTGAATTTAATTTGGAATTGTTTATGTTTAATTGTTAAATTGTTGATTTAAATTGTTTATATTGAATTTAATTGAATTGAATTTAATTTGGAATTGTTTATGTTTAATTGTTAAATTGTTGATTTGAATTGTTTATGTTTATTTTTAAACTGCTTTTTATTATAAATAAAAACTAACTTGGATTTGTGCTTCTTCTGAAACTGACATGAAGAAAAAAAAGAAAAAGAAAAAAAAGAAAAAAAGAAAAAAATGAAAATTTTTTTTTTCATTTTTTTTTGTTCTAAAAAAAAAAACAAAAAACAAATGGAGTTATCAGAACAATTATCAAAACTACTCTATTGTTCTAATTGCAAACAAGCATTCAATAACGACGCGCACTGGATGCCTACATGCATGCACGCTCTATGCAGCAAATGCCTTAACAAAGCATTAGAATCAAAACCAGTAGAAGAAAAAGACGAACCGGACGAATTCGCAACAATTTTAACATGTCCAATCTGCAAAAACGCGTACAAATTAGAAGACGAGCTCCAAGAGGAATTGCCAACAAACGAGATCCTGAATTTTGTGTCTAAACTCTATTCACAAACAGCAAAAGAGAAGGAAAGCATTTGCGAAGAGTGCGGAGTTAATATGGCAAAAAAGTACTGTAGAAACTGTCAAAAATCATTTTGTCCCGAATGTACCGAAAAAATTCACTCTTTCAAATCCTTCCAAAAACACGAAGTTGCGGAGCTCTCCTTAACCACGCCGACCCATAACGACTCTATTTTTGCCTGCAACGAACATCCAACAAAACAAAAGGAATATTACTGCACAGAATGCGAGACCTCAGTGTGCATCGATTGCGTCATTATCGGGAAGCACAAGAACCACAGAATCACGAAGATCGAGAGTCTCTCGCAAGGATCCAATTTGCGACTTGGCGCTTCTGCTTAAGAAAAACAGCCTGGTTATCGACTCGTTGGAGAAGAAATCAAACGAAATTGACGCTCTTCTTGATATTGCTAATGGCGTTGTCCCAACTGCCAAGCTAAAGATCCAAGAAAACCTCGAAAAGGCTGCTGAACTTCTCGAGAAGCGCAAGATTCAGTTGCTTTCTGATCTCGAAATCATCTCGCATTCCATCGATTCCCATCTGAGGAAATTCATGACCACTTTCGACCGCAGATCAAAAGAACTCGAGCTCTGCGAACATGTGTCCAAGAGTATCCTCGATTCGCAAACAAGCTCCGCACTTGTATACGAGCTAGAGTCCGCGCTCCAAAAACTGCAAAACACTGAGGAATTAGTTTCTGAAAACATTTCTGCAGAGGACTTCTCGGTAAACGTCGACTTCGACGGAATTGAGAAATTTTTCGATTCTCTTGGCTACATTGATTCCCCGTCTTTCAACCTCATTGGCGGACCAGGCGTTATGGAAATAACAGGCGCAAAGGAACTTTCTGGCGAGATCAAATGCACAAAACTGATTATCAAAGCGAACGCAGTGTTGACTGTCAAGCCGTGGGATGGGACATCAGGAGGAGTATTAAAAATCTTTGCGAAATCACGGATCATCATTGAAAAAGGAGGGAAAATCGATCTAACCGGAAAAGGATACCGAGGCGGAGAGGCAGTGCCTCAATGCTACGACGGAAAAGCAAAACAAGGCGAGTCATTCAACGGAAAAGGGGGTGATCTTCAAGAAGCAAATAAAGGAGGTGGAGGTGCCGGATTAGGGACAAGTTCGTTTGGGGGATATGGTGGAGGCGGTGGCGGTTATGGTGCCAAAGGAGACGATGCTGAGCCCAACCGTTACAGCGGACAAGTTCATCCTGGAGCAAAAGGTGGCGAGACTTATGGCGATGAAAAAATCACTGAGCTTTATATGGGATCTGGTGGAGGATCTGGTCATCCTTATTCTAACGGACAAACCAAAGGCAAAGGCGGCAATGGTGGTGGTGCGTTGCTTCTCCAGGCTCGTCTCGTTCTTAATGAAGGTGAGATTATTTGTGATGGCGAAAAAGGTGAAGATAGTGTCCCTAATACTTATGGTTCTGGCGGCGGCGGCGGAAGTGGTGGTTCTATTCTTTTTATTACAAAACTTCTTATAAACAATGGATCCATTTCTGCTAAAGGTGGTGAAAAAGGTATCGCTAACTATTCTTCTTCTCCTGGTATTAATTCTTCTGGTGGTAAGGGTGGTGACGGTAGAATTGCTATTAAAGGTTTAAGAACAAAAGGTGCTCCTTCAGTTCCTAATTGGTTTCTTTATAAGAAATGAAAGTTTCTTCTTCTTTTTTTCTTTTTTCTTTTTAATTCCCCTTTTTTTCTTTTTCCCATTTTTTTTTTCGCATTTTAATTTTTTTTTTTTTTGATCAAAATGATCACAATTTTCAATAAGAATTCCTTTTATAAAAAAAAAAAATTAAATAAAAATAAAAATTAAAAAATAAAATAAAATTTAAAACAAATATAAATTAAATATAAATATAAAGTGAAATTTCCATTTTTTTTTGAATTAAAATTTTTTAAGTGATTCAATACCCCAATTTAAATCCACATTTTTTTAACTAATTTATTTTATAATTTACTTATAATTTACTTTATAAAATCTTTTTAAATTAAATCCACATTTTTTATCTAATTTATTTAATAATTTACTTTATAAAATATTTATAAATTAAATCCACATTTTTAACTAATTTATTTTTATAATTTACTTTATAATTTAAATTAATTTATTTTTATAATTTACTTTATAATTTACTTTATAAAATCTATTTGAAAAATATTTATAATTTAAATCCAATTTTTATTATTAAATTTATTTATTAATTTATTTATTAAATATTGATCTGCTTTCTTTCTACATTTTATTTATTATTTTATTTATAATTTACTTTATAAAATCTATTTGAAAAATATTTATAAATTAAATCCACATTTTTTATCCAATTTATTTATTTATTTATTTATTAAATATTGATCTGCTTTCTTTCTACATTTTATTTATTATTTTATTTATTAATTTATTTATAATTTACTTTATAAAATATTGATCTGCTTTCTTTCTATATTTATTTATTTTTGTTATTTATTAAATTTATTTATAATTTACTTTATAAAATCTATTTAAAAATATTTATAATTTAAATCCAATTTTTATTATTAAATTTATTTTATTAATTTATTTATTAAATATTGATCTGCTTTTCTTTTTTATTATTTTATTTATTTATTTTATTTATAATTTACTTTATAAAATCTATTTGAAAAATATTTATAAATTAAATCCATTTTTATCCAATTTATTTATTTATTTATTTATTAAATATTGATCTGCTTTCTTTCTACATTTTATTTATTATTTTATTATATAATTTACTTTATAATTTACTTTATAAAATCTATTTGAAAAATATTTATAAATTAAATCCACATTTTTTATCCAATTTATTTATTAATTTATTTATTAAATATTGATCTGCTTTCTTTCTACATTTTATTTATTATTTTATTTATTAATTTATTTATAATTTACTTTATAAAATCTATTTGAAAAATATTTATAATTTAAATCCAATTTTTATTATTAAGTTTATTTATTAATTTATTTGTTAATTATTGATCTGCTTTCTTTCTACATTTTTATTTATTAAATTTATTATTTTATTTATAATTTATTTATAATTTACTTTATAAAATCTTTTAAATTAAATCCACTTTTTTTATCCAATTTTTATTATTAATTTATTTATTAATTTATTTATTAATTATTGATCTGCTTTCTTTCTACATTTTATTTATTAAATTTATTTATTTTTATTTATAATTTACTTTATAAAATCTATTTGAAAAATATTTATAATTTAAATCCAATTTTTTATTTATTAATTTATTTTATTAATTTATTTATTAAATATTGATCTGCTTTCTTTCTACATTTTATTTATTTTGTTTATAATTTATTTTATAATTTACTTTATAAAATCTATTTGAAAAATATTTATAATTTAAATCCAATTTTATTTATTAATTTATTTATTAATTTATTTATTAATTATTGATCTGCTTTCTTTCTGACCCTGAAGCCATAAATAAATGAATCTAAAAATTATAGTTCCGAAAAAGGAGAAATTCTTTTTGAATTAAAATCAATCTATAAAAATTTTTTTTTATACCTACAATAACATTTATTTAAAATTTTCCCTAAATTAAAAAAAATACTTAATTCTCCTTTCACATTCTTTTTAATTGATCACACTTAATTTTCAATCAATAAAATTTGGTTGGTTTTGAGAGATTTATTTATAATTAAAAATTTACTTAATTCTCCTTTCAACTTTCTTTTTGGGTTCCACTCTTCAGGGTCCAATTTTTTATTTTTTTAAATTTATTTATGTTAAATATTGATCTGCTTTCTTTAAATGGAGAAAAATTTTTCGTTATAAATTCCTTATTTTCATTTTTAGAAATCAATAACCTATACTTATAATTTATTTATAATTTACTTTATAAAATCTATTTGAAAAATATTTATAATTTAAATCCAATTTTTATTATTAAGTTTATTTATTAATTTATTTATTAATTATTGATCTGCTTTCTTTCTACATTTTGTTTATTTTGTTATTTATTTAATTTATTTAATCTTTTTTTTTGTTCTTAAAATTCTCATTTGGAAAAAGGTTTGGAATTTTGATCTGAAATTGTTTTTCTTTTTGTTTTCTTATTAGTTAGATTTATTTTTTATTTTTTTATTTTATTTTTTATTTATTATAAAATTTTTTTGCTTTCTAATTAAATCAATTGAGATTCTTACGTGTAATTTATATTGATTTTATAAAAGAAAAATATTAAAATAGAGATCAATATTAAATTAAATAATTTAAATTAAAAAATTAAAAATTAAGAATAGATTCAAATTAATTCTTAATTTAAAATTAAAATAAAATAAAATAAAAGAAAAGAAAAAAGTTTTTTTTATTGTTTTTTTTTCAATAAAAGATCTTTCTTCTTTTTTTATTTTAATTTGTTTTAATTTTTAAATTTAAAAACTAATTCACAAACAAAATCCAAAATTTTTTTTTAATTTAAAAAATTTTAAATTTAAAAAATAATTAATAAAGGTTTAAACTAAAGATCAAGTTTTTTAGAAAAGATATAAAAAAATTAATACTCAAATTATATAGAAAGGGTATTTATTTTATTATTTAAGTAGAAGATCTGATCATTTTTTTTTTTTTTTCTTTTATTTTATTCACTTTAAAATCATAATTAAAAAAAATTTTAAATAAAAAAAAAAAGAAAAAAAACCAACAAGGAAAAAATTTTTTTAATAAAACAAAAATGATAAAAATAAGTATACTAAATTTAATAAAAATTAATTTTAAATCAATTTTTTTTTCTCTGTTCAATTTTTTCAATTTATTTTCTTTTTTAAATTTTTTTTTTAATTTAAATTAATTTTTATTTTTCGGGTTTTGTTATCTTGAAAAAAAAAATAACAAAAAAAAAACAAAAAAAAAGAAGCAAATAGAAATAAAAACATAAACTTATTAGAATAATTTACTTTTTCTTTTCTTTTTCCACATATTTACTTTTTTTTTATTTTTTTAAATAACAAAAAAAATTTTTTTTTTTTTCTTTTATTTTTTAATTTTAAATTTTTTTTTTTTTTTTTTTGATTTTTGATCTCTTTCATTTTTTTTCTTTAATAAAATTTTAAACTTTTATTCTTTTTTTAATGAACTCACATTTTAATAATTTTTCTTTTGCTCTTATTACCCAATTTATGAATTCAACAAATTGTTCTTCAACTCAAGAATCAATTTATTGTCTTCAGCTTTCTAATTGGAATTTAGAAGTAAGTTTAAAACGTTTTTTTTTTTCCCTTTTTTTTGATTTAATTGTTTTAATTGATTTATTTTGTTTTAAATAATTTATAATTTTTTTTTTCAATTTGTTTTCCTCTTTTTTTTTTAATTAATTTTTTTTATTTATTAATTTTTTCATATTGTGAATTTTGCTTTTAAAATTCCTTTTTAATTTATATTTTATTTATTTTAATGATTTTATTAATTTTTTTTTTATTGTTTTCTGGCAAATCTTATTGATCTGTTTATTAATTTTTTTCTTTCTTTTTTATTTTTTTTTTCGCATTTTTTATTTTTTAAATAAATAGGATGCAGTTTGTGTTTGGCATTTAAATAACTTACGCAAAACAATCACAGAAAAATCAGAAAATACAGAAAAAACAGAAAATAAGTGTGCGATCACATCACAAAAATATAATCCATATTTGTCACGCACACCATCTCCACAATTATTTTCTGAAGAAAACTGCAAACTAGATCAAAAACAAGAAACACCAAAAAAAAGCAATGGAAAAGCAATAAAAACAGAGAAAAAAAGAAAGATCATGCCGGAAAACTCAAATCCACAAAAACTGAAAAACCACCGGAAAACAAACTCAAGCCCAAGATCAAGCTCAAAACATTTTGGCAGTCACAAGAAAAAAAAAAAGTTTTCTCCACAAAAACCGGCAAAGTCGCTAAGTCAAGTTTTAAACGGACGGGAAATTAACGAGTCACTTTTGCGGACTTTCTTAACCCAATCACCAGCGCCTCGTTGGCGTTTCCGTTTGGATGCGTTCCACAAACTTAAACCTTCTTTATTTCAAGGTTGGCCTAACCAATATATTGAATGTTTGGAACGAAAGAAAGCCTGCAAAGAAAATCCCGCCCTTTCTTCTCAACCGCGACATTTCCATATTTTTGTGGCAAAACAGATTCTTGACTGTTATCCTCCAAGAAAGGAAAAATCAAAATCTAAAGCTAATCTTGAACGTGGTTTGACTAAGTTTTTTGAAGGCAAAGGTTTTACTTGTTCAAAAGAAGGTCCTCTTCCTGGATTTGATTTTACCCAAGATGTTTAACTGTTCTTTCTTTATTTCTTTCTTTATTTCTTTATTTCTTTCTTTCTTTATTTCTTTATTTTGTTTTTTTTTTGTAGTCAATTTATTTTTTTTTTCTTCAAAATTATTCTCTTTTCTTCTTTATTTTTTTTTTTGTGATGTTTTTGTTGTTCTTCCAATAAAATTTCAATTTAAATTTTAAATAGAAATTTTAAAAAAAAAAACAAATCAAAAGAAAAAGAGGATTTTTTATTTTAATTTTTAATTTTTCCTTTTTTTTTTTCATTTTTCATTTTTTTTTTTCATTTTTCATTTTTTTTTTTCATTTAAAATGGAGAAAGGTAAATGTGATGCTTGTAAAAAAGATACTGAAGTTTTTCCTTGTTGGTGTTATGGAAAAGACGGAGATAATCATCAATTTCAAGCAAGATTTTGTAGAGATTGTTTAGAAAAACAAACATGTCCTTATTGTAGTTATAAATTTACATTTCCTGTTGTTTTTTCACAAATAAGAAAACAAATTTTGAGACAAACATATCCAGGTTATGATGAAAAACCAGAAGAATCTCGATCTAGTATAATGAATGATGATGAATTTTTTAGTTTAAATTTAAATCAATTATGTGATTGTATTCAAAGAAGATTTGACAATTAAATTTTTATATTTTTCCTTTTATTTTCAATTTCAATTTCAATTTCAATTTCAATTTCAATAAAAAAAAACAATATAAAACATTATAAAAAAAAACGGAAAAAAAAAATTTTCATTTTTTTCTTTTTACTTTTTTTAAATGAATGGAAAAGAAAATTTAAAAAAAAAACCAAAAAAGAAACTAAAAAAATTCAAAAAAGAAGAACAAGAAACAATTCAAAAGAAATTAGAAGAGCATTTAAATGAGAAAAATTTATCAAGTTATCAAGAAGAAGCAACAAATCGAAAAATTTTCTATTTAAAAATATCACAAGTTATTCGTTTAGCAGATGAAGTTTTTGGAAAAGATGAATGGAGATTTTCCATTTTAGATCAAACAAAAGAGTATTTTGAAGAGTTTCCTGATCAAACTTGTTCTGTTGGAGTTTCTTCTTTGGTTCGTGTTACTTTAAGAGATGGTAGTTATAGAGAAGATATTGGTTTTGCTCATTTGTCAAAACAGAAAGATTTTGCTTCTGCAATTGAAAAAGCTAAAAAAGCTAGTATTTTTGATGGTTTAAGAAGAGCTTTAAGGTTGTTTGGAAGTTATCTTGGAAATGGTGTTCGTTCTATTGATTATTTAATTGAGAATGATCAGAATCAAATCAATCAAAATCATCAAAATTATCAAAATTATCAAAATGAAAATAACCAAAATCAATATAATCAATATAACCAAAGCAATCCAAATTATCAAAATAATTCAAATCCAAATTCAAATCCAAATCAATATAATAATCAAAATCAATATAATCAAAATAACCAAAGCAATCCAAATTCAAATCAATATAATAATCAAAATCAATATAATAATCAAAATCAATATAATAATCAAAATCAATATAATAATCAAAATAATCCAAATTCAAATTCAAATCAATATAATCCAAAGCAATATAACCAAAGCAATCCAAATTATCAATATAATCAATATAATAATCAATATAATAATCAATATAACCAAAGCAATCCAAATTATCAAAATAATTCAAATCCATATAATCAATATAATAATCCAAATTCATATAATCAAAATAATAATCCAAATTCAAATTCAAATTCAAATTCAAATTCAAATTCAAATCAATATAATCAAAGCAATCCAAATTATCAAAATAATAATCAATATAACCAAAGCAATCCAAATTATCAAAATAATAACCAAAATAATCCAAATTATCAAAATAATAATCAAAATCAATATAACCAAAGCAATCCAAATTATCAAAATAATAATCAAAATAATCCAAATTCAAATCCAAATCAATATAATCCAAAGCAATATAACCAAAGCAATCCAAATTATCAATATAATCAATATAACCAAAGCAATCCAAATTATCCAAATCAAAACAATCAATATAATAATCAAAATCAAAATAATAATCAAAATAATCAAAATGAAAATAATCCAAATTATCAATATAATTCAAATTCAAATCAATATAATCAATATAATCAAAGCAATCCAAATCAAAACAATCAATATAATAATCAAAGTCAAAATAATAACCATAACCAAAATGAAAGCAATCCAAATTATCAATATAATTCAAATTCAAATCAAAATAATAATCAAAATAATCCAAATCCATATAATCAAAATAATAATCAAAATAATAATCAAAATAATAATCAAAATAATAATCAAAATAATAATCAAAATAATAATCAAAAAAGTAAATTTAAAGCTCCATATCCTCTTGCTCAAAACCAAAATAATCCTAATTTTGAACCACAACCTCAATTATTTCTTCAACATAAATTTATTTAAAATCAAATTCATTCCTTCAACATAAATTTAATATTTAAAATCAAATTCATTCCTTCAATATAAATTTATTTTTAAAATCCAATTTATTTCTTCCATTTTGTTTCTTTAATAAATCTAATCAAAAGAAAGTTCAATTTTTTTCATTTTCAATTTTTCATCTTTTTTAATTTTTAATTTTTCATCTTTTTTGAATAAATTCAAATTTTTCTTCCTTCTTATTCTGTGTAAAATTGAATAAGGAATTTTAATCTTATTTTCTTTTAATTCTTGAATTAAAATTCTTCTTTTTTGAATATTTGAATCAGTTGAATCAAATAATTGAGACAGTTCTTTAAAAACTTGATTTTGAAGTTGAGAACATTCAAAATCTTTCAATTCAATTTCGTAATTATAATTATGGTTGTTATTAAATTTGTTTTGGAAATGATAAATTCTTTTTTTTGTTCTTTCTAATTTGAATTTTCCATCTTCAAGTTCATTTTGTAAATTCTTTAAATCATCTCCAAAAATTTGATTGCTTTCTTCAATTTCTTTAAATTCATTTTCCTTAAATTTAACTTCGGGTTTAATTTCATCAAGTCTTTTTTTTGTTAAATTATTTTTTTGTTTCATTTCATCAAAAATTTCCATCTTATTTTCTAATTCTTTTGCAAGTTTTTCTTCCAAAATTATTTTATCATTTCCAATTCCAAATTTTTTTGTTTCTTCTAAAAAACTATCATTTTCAATTATTATCTTTTCCAAAGTTTTTTGAAAATTTTCAATTTCTTTTTGTAATTGAGAAATTTGCAAACAAACATCATTTTGTTGAGAAATTAATTTTTCTTCCTGGATTTGATCTTTTTGTTGAAAAAACAAAGGAAGATTTTGAGTTTTTTGTGTGAATTGAAAAAATTCTGATTGGGATAAAAAGCTTGAATGTAAAACTTGTAATTTTTTGTTTAATTTCGATAAAATTTGTTTTTTTTCAATAATATCATGGATTATCGATTGTTTAAGTTCATCTTGAGTTCTTTTTTCTGCGCCAAGCATATTTAAATGTATGAAAATTTCATTCATTTTTTCTTCAGTTGCAATTTCAAGTTGTTGTTTTCTATTTTCTAATCCATTAATTTTTTGATGAAGAAAAGTTAAAATTTGTTCCATTTTTGCGTTTTTAATAAATTCCATATTTTCCTTGATCATCAACTGGTTTTTTTGTTTATTCAACTCATTTATTTGTCTTTTGAGAAAAGTGTAATGAAGAGAGCTTTCATTTATAGTTGTTTCCAAATTGGAGATTTCTTTGTTGTGTTTTTCTATTGTGGAAACGTTTTGTCTAATTTCCATTTCTGCTCTTCGTTTTTCTTCTTGAATTAACTTGATTTTTTCTTGGTTTTTTTCCAAGTTTCTTTTGCTTTGTTCAATTCGCGTTTCAAGATCTATTTTTTCTTGTTCTGTTTTGTCTTGTCCAATTTTTTTGTTGACTGAATTTTGGAGTTTGTTTATTTGAGTTAATTGTTGATAAAGTAGGTTTTGTTTTTGTGCCTCTTCATCTTGTGATGAATCCAATATTTTGTTTAATTTTTTCTCAGTTTCCTTCATTACTATCAATTCATTTTGATTTCCTTCCTTTTCTTCCAAGATATTGTTCATTTCTTTGTGTTCATTTTCAAGCATTTTTTGTTCTTTATTGTATTTTTTTTGCACTGTTTTCAGACTTTTTTGCACAATTTTCACAATCCCATCAAGTTCTGTTTCTTTGCTTTCAGAAAAGCTTAATACTTGACTTGCTTTTCTATACTCCTCTTTCAATAGATTATTTTTTTCAATTTGTTTTTCCAATCTTTTTTTCTCCTTCTCAATTTCGCTGTCCAAATTTGAAATCTCCTTTTCGTTTTTTTGCTTTTCTTTGCTGAGATTATTTACTTGATTTTGGAGTGTTTGTTGTTGACTTTTTGCTTTTTCTAGCTCTTTTTCATATTGATTGAGTTCTTGTCGAAGTTTTGAAAATTTATGAAGAATTGTTTCTTGGTTTTTTTGCAAGATTTCCAATTCTTGATCAATTTTATTTTGTTCTTTTTGATTTTCAGAAAGAACTTCTTGATCATTTTGAATTTTTTGATGAGCATTTCTTTTTGTTTCCAAAAGGGATTGTTTTTGTGATTGAATCCTTTCGTGTTCTTTTATTTGCGTTTGAATTCTTGAATTTAAACTAGTGATTTCTTTTTGAATTGATTCCAAATCTTTGATTGTTTTTTGGTAATCAATCAAAACACTTTTTCTCTCAATTTCTTCTCTTTGCAAATTAAGTTTTTTTTGATGAAGAAATTCAATAAGTTTTTTGACTTGAAAATTTTGATTTGCAAATTCTTTATTTTTTTCTTTTGAAATTTTGGCTTCGATTATTAATTCCTCTTCATTTATTTTTGTTTCTTCGATCCAACCATCAAGATCTTTTTGATTGAAACCAAGATAACCAAGTAATTTTTGAATTTGGTTTGACATTTTTTCTGTTTGCAATTTTAATTGTGAAAAAAATTCTTTTTTTTCTGTTTGAATTTTGTTTTTTGTTTTATTTTCATTTTCAATTGCTTTTTTTTCTGATTTTGCAAGTTGTAAAAGTTTTGATTCAGTTTCTAATGTGGAATTTAATTGAGAAATGAATTTTTGATGTGATTTTTCTTGTTTTTCTGTTTTTTGGAGATATTTTTCAATTCTGTTTAAATTTTCTACTTCTTGTTTGATTTGTTTTGAAAGATCTGTAAGTTTTTGATTTTTATTTTGGAATTTGATTTCCATATTATTTTTGATCAAAAAAAAAATAATAAATTTAAATTTTGAATTTAAAATTTGATTTAAATTTGATAATAACATTTGGCATTGATTTTAACAGTTAAATTTGATATAAATTTTGAAATAAATTTAAAAGAACATTTAACATTAATTTTAAAAGAACATTTAACATAAATTTTGAAATAAATTTTAAAAGAACATTTAACATTAATTTTGAAATAAAATTTGATTTAAATTTGAAATAAATTTTGAAATGATTTTAACATTTAAATTTGATATAAATTTGAAATAAATTTGAAAGAATATTTAACATTAATTTTAACAGTTAAATTTGATTTAAATTTTGAAATGATTTTAAAAGAACATTTAACATTAATTTTAAAAGAACATTTAACAGTTAAATTTGAAATAAATTTAAAAGAACATTTAACATTAATTTTGATATAAATTTTGAAATAAATTTTAAAGAACATTTAACATTAAATTTAAAAGAACATTTAACATAAATTTTGAAATAAATTTGAAATAAATTTGAAATAAATTTTGAAATAAATTTGAAAGAATATTTAACATTAATTTTAACAGTTAATTTTGAAATAAATTTTGAAATGATTTTAAAAGAACATTTAACATTAATTTAATATAAATTTGAAATAAATTTGATAATAACATTTAACATTAAATTTAAAAGAACATTTAACAGTTAAATTTGAAATAAATTTTAAAAGAACATTTTATTTTAAATGTGAAATTAAATTTTATATAAAATGTTGAAATGAAGTTGAAAAAAAATAATAAATTAAAAAAAGGAAAAAAGGAAAAAAAAATGAAATTTTGTTTTTTCATTTTTCTTTTTGAATTTATTATTTTTTTTTTGAATATTTTTGGAAATGATCCATAATAAAGAATCAATTCCATGTATTATTGGGTCTGTTTTAGGGATGTTTGGAGCTTTAGTTTACAGTTTTGTTTATTTATGGATTCCATCAATAAGAAATTTTCCAAGAAAGTTAATATTATTTTTATCAATTTATGATTTTTTAGCAGGTGCTTCATATATTCTTCCAGGACACGTAAACTCATCATTTTGCAAATTTCAAACACTTTTAATTGCATATTTTATTACTTCTCCAAGTTATTGGTGTTTCGTTATTTCTATTATTTCTTTGAGGAGGTTAAATGGTGTTGATTACTCAACTGCTAAAAAACACTTAAAGTTAATTCATCTTGGAATGCATGTTATTTCAATTACTTTGGCTCTTTTTTTCTTTTTTTTATCAAAAGCTGAAGTTAGAAATACTCATTGGTAATTTTCTTTTTTATTTTTGTTTTGCTTTTTTTGTTTAATTTTTTGGATCAAATTTAGATTTAATTTTAATTTGAATTTTGCTTATTCATTTTGCCATTTTTTGAACCAATTTCATTTGACTTCCATTGAATATTAAATAATCAATTTAAATATTAAATTGATTTAAATATTAAATATTAAATAACTGATTAAATAATTAAATATTAAATTGATTTAAATATTTGATTTAAATAATTGATTTAAATATTAAATAATTGATTTAAATAATTAAATATTAAATAATTAATTTAAATATTTGAATATTAAATAATTGAATATTAAATAATTAATTTAAATAATTAAATATTAAATATTAAATAATTGATTTAAATATTAAATATTAAATAATTGATTTAAATATTAAATAATTTAAAATAAAAATAATAAATTGAATATTAAATAATTTATTTAAATATTTGATTTAAATATTGAATATTAAATAATCAATTTAAATATTAAATAATTGATTTAAATAATTGATTTAAATAATTAAATATTAAATAATTAATTTAAATATTTGAATATTAAATAATTGAATATTAAATAATTGAATATTAAATATTAAATTGATTTAAATATTGAATATTAAATAATTGATTTAAATAATTGATTTAAATATTAAATAATTGATTTAAATATTGAATATTAAATAATTGAATATTAAATAATTGATTTAAATATTAAATAATTGATTTAAATATTAAATATTAAATAATTGATTTAAATAATTGATTTAAATAATTGATTTAAATATTAAATAATTGATTTAAATAATTTAAATAATTAATTTAAATATTTGATTTAAATATTTGATTTAAATATAAAAAGGTGTTGGATTACAGAAATTCATCTTGAAGTTATCGTTTATACAACATACTGGGCATTATTAGTAGGATGCTTAGCAATCTATATTATAATTATGGTTATGATAGAAAAAAGAAGAAGAAAAGGAGAAGCATTTGAATCATCAATTCGAAGATTTCAAATCAAAATGTTTTTCATACCAATTCTTTATATTTTCACAGCATTTTGGAGTTCATGGAAAAGATTAAGAGAAATGATTGAACATAAACCACGAGATGAAGATTGGCTTGATATAACTCAAGCTTTATTTCTTCCAACTGAAGGTTTTTGGGACTTTATTCTTTTTATTGTTTTTGATCGTGAAATTCGTCGAGCAATTAGAGAAAAATTTAGAAATAACCGTTGTTGTTCAAATTCTATTGAAATGTCAAAAAATGATTTGCAAACAGGTTTATTGCTTAGTGGAGATGATTTTTATGATTTGGATTCTGAAAAAAAAGATCCTATTACTCAAGAGTTAAATGAACAAAATTTTGACCAGTTAAAAAAATCAAATCCAAAAAATATTGAGCAACCAAAAAAACCTAAAAAAAAATATACAAAAAAATCTAAAAAAAAACATTCTGATAGTGATTCAGTTTCAAGTTGTGATGATATTATAGAACCTCATCAAATTACTCACGATGATTTGTGAATTTGTTCTTTTTTCTTTTTTTTTTTTTTAAATGATAAGAAAATTCGATCTGCAAATTTTTTTTTTTTTTTTTTGCTTTTTTTTTTTTGTTCCACTTTTTGTTCCACTTTTTGTTTTGTTTTTATTTTAATTCATTTTAGTTAATTTGATAAAAAAATTTATTTGCGGATCTTTTTTTTTTAAAAAGAAAAAAAAATTTTAATTTAATTTTTTTTCATTTTTTTTCTTTTTCAAATAAAATTTAAATAAAATAAAATTAAATAAAAAAATGTTAAATTTCAGATTAATTTTAAATTTTTCAACTCCAATGAAAAGAGAAACAACACTTAGAACATTAGAAACTGAACAAAGTAAATTTTCTGAAAACAAAAACAACAAAAACGGAAAAAAAATAAATTCAAAATTTCAAATATTTTTTTAAATATAAAATATAACAGAAGATAATTTACTTTCAATGAAGAAAAAAGAAAATTCACAAATTACAGAACAATTTTTTTTCATTGGACAAGAATCAAATAATAAACTTCTTATACTTAGATATATTCAAGACGATGTAATCTTATAATTTATAATAAAAGAATAGTATTTTTTTATCAAGAATAAAAATTTATGTTGTTAAAATTATAAAGGAATCATCGCCAACAACGATCATTGATTTAGTTGATTTAACTACAAAAACAAGAAAAACTTTGTTCTCAAAAAAGCCTATAATGAGTATAGTCGGTGCTTCTTTGAGTATCGACTCTTCATTTCTATGTTAGTTATTCTTATTTATTTGGAATGATCCAAATTCTTTTATTTTTTTGATTTGGTTTCATTTAAATTTAAAAAAAATTTTTTTTAAAAAAAAAAATAATCTGAAACAGTAATTACGATGAAATTTACACATCAAATTAAACATTCAAAACAAATTTTACTCGATAAACCAAGTAAAAAAAAAACCAATTTAAAATTAAAATAAAAACTAACAAAAAAAATTTAATTAATAAATTTATTTAATTTTTTAATCAAAATCAAAAAAGAATATCAAATATTTTTGGTTGAATTAAAAAATAATTCACAATTTAGAGAAATTACAAAACTTAGTTATCAATATCAAAGAGCATTTGTAAACAAAATAAATTTTATTTAATTTTAATTTCAAAATGAATTTTAATTTTAATTTTAATTTTAATTTTAATTATTTTTAAAGTTCATTTCAAAAAAAGATGAATCAAAAAAACAAACAATTCTTGTTATAATTGATCAAAAAATTGTTCAAGTTATTCAAATTGGAATGAAATCAGAAACCAAAAAAGGAAACAATATTGTAAATCAATGAAAAAAACAAAATTTTTAAATCAATTAAAGAAAATTTTAAATCAATTAATTTTTTTTTAATAGAAATTAATTACAAAAATTAAAAATACTGAAACAATTTGTGAAGAGTTTTTGTGGTATCAATGGAATCCACAACATGAACAGCTCTTCTTATTGAAACAAGGAAAATCTGCTGATAAAAATGAGTTGATTTGCTACTCATTTCATCATAAACAAACAAAAGTTATTTTAACAACAGAGTTTGAAATAATTGAAAATAATATTGAAAGCAAAATGAATAAATTTGATTATTTCCACGACAATAACATGCATGGACTTTATCCACCAAGTTTAAGTTTCCAATTTTATATTGCCAAAATATCACGAGTAAAAGAAATTTTACAAAAAAATTTTTTATCCGAAAAAAAAATTAATTGAAAAATTTATTGAAAAATTTTTTTAAAAGGGAAATTTTTGTTTATGTAGACAACAAATTACTACTCAAGACCAAAAAAAGTTTCTTCAGATTTCTATTTGGATTCTTTATAGAAGAGAACGTATCGATGTTTCTATTCCAATTAAAGATGTTTCAAAGGCAGAAAATGCTCATGTTATTTTTAGTTCAATTTATGAGCTTTTAATTATTTATGTTCCTGGTATGTGTTTAGAGTTTTTTGATTGCACAATTCTTCATGATCCAATTAAACCTGTTCATTTTGAAGGTAATTGAAAAAATTGGAATCTATTTAAAAATCAAATTAAATTCAAAATTTAAATTCAAAAAAATTTTTTTCCGATTTTGTTTTTTAAAAAAAAAGAAGAAGAATATGTTACTTCTTTTTTTGATTCTGCTTCATATTTATGTCCAATAGAATTACACAAAAAAAAAACTTATATTCCTAATGGTATTTAAAATTAAAAAAAAACGAAAAAAAAAAGACTTTTTTTTGATTTAAATTTATTTCTAAAACATTTTTTTTCAAAAAGAAAATTTTGTGATTAACAACTTAAATGGAAAGTTGTATTCTTTTAATATTGCACTTGGAGTTTTAAAGCATGTTTTTTTACAGAGGAATTCAGAATTATCATCTTTTATTGCTCATATATGCTTTACACATTTCAATAATCCCAAATTTGCTGATGCTTTGTTTGATCTCATTTGTAAAGCTGAACCTACTTGTATAACACCCAAATTGGTTCAGGAATATTTAATAGCTTCTACTTTTCAAATATTGTTTATCAAGCAAAATATGCCTTCAAAGCTCATAGAACATAGAAAATTATTTTTATCAACAATTCCAATGACACAATCAAAACCTTTTAAAAATTCACTTGTAAATTTTATTGAATTGAATATTTAATATTTTATTTCAAATATTTAAATTATTTAAATTATTTTATTTAAAATATTTAAATTATTTCAATTATTTCAATTATTTCAAATATTTATTTATTTAATATTTAATATTTATTTATTTAATATTTAATATTTATTTATTTAAATTATTTAAATTATTTAAATTATTTATTTTTTTAAATAGACTTTTATTTCCCAAGAAAATTGCGCAAAAGATATTCAAATACAAACACATAATTTTCAAGATAAAAACCCAATTTCATATGTAAATTATCAAAGAATAGATTTTTCAAAACTTTTAGAAGAATTAACAAAAAATGAAATTCAAAAAGAATTTCCAGAAGAAGAAAATGAAATTGATGAAGAAAGAACACAAACTGCAGGAATTTTTTCTGCATCACAATTAAAACAAATATTTAAGAATAGATTTTTAGAAAGCATAGAAAAAACAACAAAAAACAAAAAGCAAATTGCTGAAGAATTAACAACTTTATATTATAAAACAATTTCAATGCAAATTGAAAAAATATTTCATTTTGTTGTTGTTAATTTGATTCAAGAATTTAGTAATCTTGTTATTACTCCTTCAGAAAATAAAATGTTGCAATTTTCTTCTCGAAGAAATCAAGATATTAATTCAAAAATTAATTCAGAATGTCAAAATCAAGATTTAAAAAATACTATTCTTGCTCAACTTCGTCTTAAACAAAGACAAGTTTTTGATGTTTTGGAAAAATTTTATATGGCTCTTGAAGAATTTAGTCTTCCTTTTCCTAATCATTTTCATTATTATTTTTGTAGATTAGGTTTTTCTTGTCTTCCAAGAGAGTAAAAATTTTAATATGAATTTTAATTTTAAAATGAATTTTAATTTAAATTTTATAAATGAATTTTTAGATTGTTTCTTCAACATTTGGATAGAAATATTTTTAGAGTTGATAGTGGTTTCATTTCTGATTTAATCAAACCAAAAAGAAAAAATGATACTGAATTATTAAATTCTACAGTTGAAAAATTACAAAAAACTGAAGACATTATAAAAATTTTAATTAAATATAAAGATTCACAAAATATTAGAAATCTTATTGAATTTTATTCACGTGAAATTTCTCATGATTATATTTCTTTAATAGAATCACAAAATCATAAATTATCAAATTCAGATCTTTTTCATCTTCAAACAGAAAAAATAGAAGATATTGAATTTTCTCCTTTAGAAATTGCAATTGAAAGAATTGAAAAAATTAATAATGAAAATTTATTTTCTCCAATTATTTTTATTTCTGAAAATTATAAACAAAGTTATGATTTTCATGTTGGTTTTTTGGAAAATGAAATGAATAATCAAAATAATCAACAAAATGAATTTAACAATCAAGATTTGTGAATTGATTATTATTATTATAATTATAATTATAATTATTATTTCTTTTTTTTTTAGTTTTTTTTATCAAAATCTTATAATTTAATTTTCAATAAAAGAATTCAAACAATTTTAAAAATTTTTCAATTTATCTAAATATTTTCTTTTTTTCTTTTTTCAAGAAGATAAGATAAATAAGAATTCAAATTTAATTGATAAAAACTTGCAAAATCATCCATTTCTTCTAAAATTTCTTTAGATAATGTTTGATCCAATTTATCTAAATATAAAAATTTAACAAAAGCTTGAATTGCTTGAATAGATTTTTCAGAATAATCATGAACTGAATTTGAATCATCTTTAACATGCAAAAACATTCCTCTAAAAAGATTAGTTCTTGTAAATAAAATCATTTTGTGAACTGGGATTTTTTGGTCTTGAACAATAAGTATAAAATCTTTTGATAAATCATCTAAATATAAATTATATAAATCCTTAACAAGTCCTTTTTTTCCTTTCTTTTTAAGAAACCATTGCTTATCAAGTGATAATTTAGATAAAATGAACAAAATATCGTTGATCCACAAATCCCAAGAAGAATAATCAACTTCTCCTGAATAAAGAAATTTCAAGAAATGAATAACACATTCTCTTGTTAATCCTCGACAATGAGTCAAAAATTTCGCTACAATTCCTTTGTTCTTATTTTCTTCAAATCTTAAATTTAAAATAAAGGAATGGCACTTAATCTTTCCATCTATACAATCAATTTCAATATCTGTGAGTTCTTCTTTTTTTAATAATTTTTGGAAATCTTCAATAATTGATAAATAAGAACAAGCATGATTTTTGATTTCTGGGAAATTTGTAAAATCCTAAACAAATTAAACAAGGAAGAAAATTTTAATTTGATTTGGAAAAGATTAAATATAAATATAAATATAAATATAAATATAAATCAAACACACTTTGGAAAATCCATATTTGAAAAATTTAGGCAATAATAAACAATTTTCCAGCTTTGTTTGGTAATAAAATAGAGGTTCTTTGTTGTAAATATCTTTTATATTTATATTCATTGTTTTTTTCAATAAATATTTAATAACAAAATCTCTTTTTGAAGAAGAACATTCAAAATATAGAGGAGTTTGGTTTAAAGAGTTTTTGAGATCAAGATCTGCACCAGAATCAACAAGAAATTTTATAATATCAAAAGATTTCCCATATTTGCAAGCCTCTATTAAAGGAGTTGAATAAGAATTATCAAGAGCATTTACAAAGGCTCCGTTTTGAATAAGAAACTTGATAATATCTGTATTTTTTTGGTGAATACAAGCATAATGTAAAGATGTGATTTTATTTTTGTTTTTCTTGTTAATTTCTGCTCCATTTTCCACAAGAAATTTGATGCAATCAATATTCATTCCTGAAATACATGCAGAATGAAGGGGTGTTCCATTACCCAAACTATTTATATTGATGACTTCTTTAGCATAAACTTCCTTAACAACTTCAAGTGATGATTGAGTATTACAAACAAAATGAAGAGCTGAATCATGGTGACTGTCCATTATTTTGCAATTAGCTCCACTTGATTTAAGCAATTTAATAGCTTCCAAATTGGGATTTTTTGAACATAATAATAAAAGTGGTGTTTTGGATAAATTATTTTTAGCATTAATTTGCCTTTTGTTCTTCGATTTTTGAAGTATGTATTTGAGAATTTTGATATTGTGATAATTCTGACAAACATAATGCAAACATGAATACAAAAAGATATCCTGTTGAAAAGGATCCAATTTATTTTTAAATAGATATCTGATAACTTTGAGTGATGCATTGCCTTCACAAGCAAGATGAAGACAAGAGGACATATTTTTATTCAGTAATGTCGGATTAGCACCTTGTGATATTAAGTATTTTATGAGCAGATATCTTGGTTTTGTTGAGCAAAGATAATGTAATGGTGTTGATTTATATCCATCTTGCGCATTAATATCCTTTGTGTTTTCCACTAATAAATTTAAAATTTTCAAATTTATTTCTTTGTTTTGACATGCAATATGAAGTGGTGTTTGGTTCAAATTGTTTTTATGATCTAAACTTGTTCCTAAAGTGATTAAAATTTGAATGGCATTTATAAATTTGATGTTTTTTCTACAAAGAAAATGAAGTGCATTTTCATTGGATTTATCTGTATAATTAGGTTCAAAATTTATATTATGAACAAATTCCATGAAGGTATTAAAGCTATTATATTGTAAAAAATGGAAATTCATTTTGAATTTGAAAAAATGAATTTTTAAAAAAAAAATAAATTAAAATTTTTTTTTTCATTTTTCATTTTTCATTTTTCTCTTTTTTGAAAATGTCACAATTATTTCCTGTTACATTTCGTTATCTTGGAGAAGCAACAAGTGCATTTTTATATCTTTCGATTGATCAAGTAAGCAAAATTCTCAAATTAATTTTTTAATTAAATTTTTATTTAAATTTTTTATTTAATTTTTTATTTAATTTTTTAATTAAATTTTTTATTTAAATTTTTAAGTGGCAAAAACCACATGAAATGAAAAAAACAGAAAATGGATTTGAAGTTTCTTTAAATTTACCAGCAGGAAAATTTTATTATCGATTTGCTGTCAAACAAAATAATAAAATTTTTTGGGTTGTTGATTCAGAAGCTCCAAAAGAAAAAAATAATAAAATTTTTTTTTTGTTGATTCAAAAGAAATCTTAAAAAGAAAAATCTCAATTTTGATAAATTCAATCTTTTATTCAAATGTTAGAAAGTGGAAAAGAAGAAAATTCTTTAAAAAAAATTCTTGAAAATGATTAAAATTCTGATAATCTTAATTCTCAAGAAAATTTATCTCAATCTCAATTAAAAGATAAACTTCAATCTTTATCAATTCCTCAATATCATGAATTTTTAGAAAGTGGAAAAGAAGAAAATTCTTTAAAAAAGCATTCAATTCTTCGTATAAATTCATATTTAAATTAAAATCAAATTAAATTAAAAATTAAATTAAATCAAATAAATACAAATTAAATTAAAAAATTAAATACAAATTAAATCAAATTAAATTAAATAAATCAAATTTAAAAATCAAATACAAAAATTAAAATCCAAAATTCAAATCAAATTAAATCAAATCAAAATAAACAAATCAAAATAAACAAATCAAATTACAAATCAAATCAAATCAAATCAAATCAAATCAAATCAAATTAAATTAAATCAAATCAAATCAAATACAAAAAATTAAATCAAATCAAATCAAATACACAATTAAATCAAATTAAATAAATACAAATCAAATTAAACAAATCAAATCAAATAAATCAAATTAAATACAAATCAAATTTAAATCAAATTAAATACAAATTAAATTAAATACAAATTTAAATCAAATTAAAATTACAAATTCAAATTACAAAAATAAACAAATCAAATCAAATTTAAATCAAATTAAATTAAATTACAAATTAAATTAAAAAATTAAATTAAATCAAATTAAATCAAATTAAATTCAAATTAAATACAAATTAAAAATTTAAATCAAATAAATCAAATTAAATCAAATTAAATCAAATTAAATTAAATACCAAATTAAAATTAAATCAAAAATCAAATCAAAATTTAAATAAAAAATACAAACAAATTAAAATCAAATTAAAATCAAATTAAATACAAATCAATTTTAAATCAAATTAAAATTAAATTAAATACAAATCAAACAAATCAAATCAAATCAAAAATTTAAATTTAATTTAAATCAAAAAATACAAATAAAATCAAATCAAAAAATACAAATTAAAATCCCCAATTTAAATCAAAATACAAATCAAATAAAATTAAATTAAATACAAATCAAATTCGGGAGGGCCAAATCAAATCAAATTAAATTAAAATAAAATTAAAATTAAATTAAAATTAAATTAAAATTAAAATCAAAATCAAAATCAAAATTTAAAATTAAAATTGAAGGTGTTGATTTCTTAATAGATTTTAAAATACTTCCAAGATTTAAAAAAAAACTAAACTATCAAGACAAAATACTATTAGCATATGAAGCAGCAGTTGTCTTAATGCACAAACCAACAATATCTAGTGAAACACTTTATTTAATTTGTCGAAATTATGAAATCTTAAAAACATTCACAATCAATGAAAGAAAAACGAAAAGAAACGAAAAATTTTTCAATCAAATTTTTCAAATCGAATCAAAACTTGAAACTTCAGGAGAAGATTTAGTTCAAACATTAGAAACCAGACTTGAAAATTTCCCTGGATTTTGTTGGTTGATTCAAACTGAAGGAATATATAAAAAAAACTCAAAAAAAGAGCAAAAATGTTTATTACTTTATATTCCACATTCAAATCCAATTAAAAATGAAAAAAAAGTTGTTTTATTTCATCCTGATGGTGTTATTCATACAAATAGCGGACCAAGTTTCTCTATTTTTGATACTAATAGTACTCTTCAGAACTTAAAAAGAGAACTATCAAGTTATACTCTTTTAAGTTTGACAGTTTTATCTTTTAAAATCCAAAAATCATTTAGAGAAGAAATCCCAAAAGAAAATTTAAAAGATAATGAAAAAGAAAAGGGAAAAATGAAGGAAAAAATGAAGGAAAAAATGAAGGAAGAAAAGGAAAAGGAAAAAGAAAAAGAAAAAGAAAAAGAAAAAGAAAAAGAAAAAGAAAAAGAAAAAAAAAAAGATAAAAAAAGGAAAAAAGAAAGTGATTCAACTGATTCTGATGATGATTCTGATGATGATTCAAGTGATTCAAGTGAAAAATCAAGTGATTCAAGTGAAAATCAAGTGAAAAATCAAGTGATTCAACTGATGATGATTCTGATGATGATGATTCAAGTGATTCAACTGATTCTGATGATGATTCTGATGATGATTCAAGTGATTCAACTGATTCAACTGATTCTGATGATGATTCTGATGATGATTCAAGTGATTCAAGTGATTCTGATGATGATTCAAGTGATTCAAGTGATTCAAGTGATTCAAGTGATGAAAATCAAAAAAAAACTCCAAAGAAAAAACTCAAAACTTCAAAAAAGAAAGAGAAAATTAATGATTCAGGTAAATTTTATTCCTCTTTTTTTTTTCTTCATCTTTTTAAATTTTTTTAATTATTTATTTTTATTAGAAACTCCAAAACCTTCAGAAACTAAAATAACTGCTTCAAAAAGAAAAAATTCAAATTCAAAAAAGAAGAAAAGAAGATCACATAAAAAACAAAATTAAGAAAATTTAAAGCAATTTTAAAAATTAAATTGAATTCCAAAAAAAAAATTTCCAACAAAAAATTTTTTCATTTTTTTTCTTTCATTTTTTTTTTCAATTAATAAATAATGGAAAATCAAAAAAGAAACCCAATTAAACAAATTGATGATTTTGAACAAATTTTAGACTTAATCCCAAAAAATTCAATTATTTTTACTGATATTGATGAGACTCTTGTTTGTCCTGAAACTTTTTTTATTTATGGAATTCCAAAATCAGATTTTTTTATAAATCAAAAAATTAAATCAAATTATAATGAAAAAGAATTTAAATTAATCACTTTAAAAATGGAAGAAATTTATTATCAAAAACCGTTAAAATTAATTGAAAAAGAAAAAACTTTAAATATATTCAATCAATTAAAATCTCAATTTCCATTTTTTGGACTTACTGTTAGAGAACTAAATAATCCTTTATCAATTTCTTTATTAACAAATTTGAAAGAAATTGGAATTAATTTTTTAAATCAAAATCAAAATGAAAATGAAAATGAAAATCAAAATCAAAATCAAAATCAAAATCAAAATCAAAATCAAAATCAAAATCAAAATCAAAATTTAAATCAAAATCAAAATCAAAATCAAAATCAAAATCAAAATCAAATCGAAAATGAAAATCAAAATCAAAATCAAAATCAAAATGAAAATCAAAATCAAAATTTAAATCAAAATGAAAATCAAAATGAAAATCAAAATCAAAATCAAAATGAAATTGAAAATGAAAATCAAAATCAAAATCAAAATCAAAATCAAAATCAAAATCAAAATCAAAATCAAAATCAAAATCAAAATTTAAATGAAAATCAAAATGAAAATTTAAATCAAAATCAAAATCAAAATGAAAATCAAAATCAAAATTTAAATCAAAATCAAAATCAAAATCAAAATCAAAATTTAAATGAAAAACTTTATTTTAAAGATGGAATTATTTTTTCTAATAATCAAAGTAAAGGAATTACTATTTTAAAATTTCTTCAATACTTTCAAAATGATCTTCTTAAAATAATATCAAAAAAATTAAATCAAAATTCGAATTGTTCTTTTTATGTTATTTTAATTGATAATTTAATGGAAAATCTTGTTCAAGCAGAAGATGACTTTATTAAGAATAAATTTAAAAATTATTTTTTGTTTCATTATACTTTTGCTAATAATTTGATTCAAGAAGATAGTTTAATGAAACAATTTATAGAAATTATTCAAGAATTAAAAATACCAAATAAAATTAATTAAAAGTAAATTTAAAATTTAAAATTTATAATTAAAATTAAAATTAAAATTAAAATCAAAATAAAATTTATAATTAAAATTAAAATTAAAATTAAAATTAAAATCAAAATTAAAATTAAATTTTAAAATTAAAATTAAAATTAAAATTAAAATTAAAATTAAAATTTGTGTTTGTTTTTTGGTCTTATTCTTTTTATTTTTATTATTTAATTATTAGCAAAAATTCTAGAAGAAATATCATCAACAATCCAATCAATTCCTTCCAAAAGACCTAAACCATTATAAGCACTACAACCAATAATTTCACAATGTCTACCATTAATTTTATGAATTTTCAAGAGTTTTGCAATTTCCAATTTAGATAAAGATCCATCAATATCTTGTTTATTAGCAAAAATTAATAAAGAAGCTCCAGCTAATTTTTCTTCAACAAGAAGTTTTTTCAATTCTTTTCTGCAGTCTTTTATTCTTCTTTTATCAGCACTATCAACAACCCATATTAATCCATCTGTTTTTTCATAATAATTTTTCCAATATGAACGAAGTGTTTTTTGTCCTCCAACATCCCAAAATACTAATTTGTAATCTTTGTGCTCAATTGTTTCAATATTAAATCCTAATGTTGGTGATATTGTTGATATGTCTTCTCCAAGAAATTTTTTGATAATTGTTGTTTTTCCTGCATTATCAAGTCCTCTTTATAATTTTAAATTTAATTATAAATTTAATTTTAATTTTAAATTTAATTTTGATTTTAAATATAATTTTGATTTTAATTTTGATTTTAATTTTGATTTTTATTTTAATTTTAATTTTAATTTTATAAATGAATTTTAATTTAATTTTAATTTTAATTTTAATTTTAAATTTAATTTTAAATTTAATTTTAATTTTAATTTTAATTTTAATTTTAATTTTAATTTTAATTTTAATTTTAATTTTAATTTTGTATTTTAATTTTGTATTTACAACATTAATAATCTCATTTCTTTTTCTTTTTCTTTAATTTTTCTAACTATTGTAAGTAATCCCATAATAAAAAAAAAATGAAAAAATGAAAAAATGAAAAAATGAAAAAATGAAAAAAATTTTATTAAATTTTTCTTGTAAAAGTCAAATTTAAAAATATTTTCATTTCTTTGAATTAATTTTTTTAATTTAATTGTCAATTTCATGTCAAAGTCAAATTTTCAATTTAAATTTTCAATTTTTTAATTTTGAATTTTTAAATTTTGAAGTTAAATTTTTTGGATTCATTTTTTTTTTTAGATTTAATTTAGATTTAAGAAATCGGAATTAAAAATTTCTTGTTAAAAGAGAAAGAGAAAGAAACAAATTCTACTGATAAAAAATCAAGCAAAAATTTGGATTAAAGAATCAGCAGCGCCAGTAGCAATCATAGGAACTATAGGATGAAATTCAACGCAATGAACACCTTCATCATTTTTTCTTCTTGAAGTAAAGAAATCCTGAACAAAAGTTCTAGTTCTAATATCCCAAATACGAAGATGACAATCATGAGAACTAGTTGCAAAATAAAGACCTGAAGGATCAATAGAAACACCAGTAATAGCATCCAAATGTCCTGTTATCGTTCCAATTCCGTTTTTTGCTCGAAAATCATACATGTTAATTTTCCTATCTTCTGTTCCTGCAATTACTAATGGAATAACTGAATGTGTTGTGAGTGTGTTGATTTGTCTCGCTAAGTTAATTTTTGGTAAGTTTCCTCTGTTTTTATTTCCTATTTCTGTTATTTCGTCTCCGTATTCTTTGGAGGAATATCCACAAATTCTTTCTCCTGTTTCAACATCAAAAAATACTAATGAGGATGAATTATATCCAGCAACAATTTTGTTAGGATCTAGTTTAGAAAATGTGACTGTTGTTGGAACATGATTATCTATAAATGTAAAATAAGAATATTTGATTTAAATATTTATTTCCAATTTTAAATAATTGATTTTAAATATTTGATTTAAAATATTTAATTTTAAATAATTGATTTAAAATAATTGATTTTAAATATTTGATTTTAAATATTTGAGTTTTAAATAATTGATTTTAAATAATTAATTTTAAATATTTGATTTAAAATATTCAATTTTAAATAATTGATTTTAAATATTTAATTTTAAATATTTGATTTTAAATAATTGATTTTAAATAATTGATTTTAAATATTTAATTTTAATATTTGATTTTAAATAATTGATTTTAAATATTTGATTTTAAAAAATCTGAAAACTTACCCAAATTTTCAATATTGGGAAACAAATAATCCCTAATAAAAGGAGACATTTTTTCCATATCCCAAAACTTAATTGTTCCATCAGCAGAAGAAGATATTATACAACTTTTTTCTGGATGAATTGAAAGATCCCAAATAGCATCTGCATGCCCAATATAGGCATCAAGTTTACTTTGAATGGGATTTTCTAAATGTTTATTTGTTTAAAAAAAAATTTTAAATTTAATTTTTTAAAAATGAATTTAATTCTTGGAAAACAACAAAGTACCAAATGCGGAAATTTCATTGTTATCTTCCATTCCAGGAAATTCCCATAAACGTACAATAGCATCACCACCTGCACTAATACATATTCCTTTTGCACTATCGAGAATAACCTTAAATTTTAAAATCATTTAATAAATGATTTTTTTTTGATAAAAATAATAATTTCTTCCTTATTCATACTTTATAAATTGGTGCTGTATGACCTCGAAAAGTATAAATAGGTTCGATTTTCTTTTGAGGCTTTTCCGCATTTGTAGAATTATTTAATGAAATATAATGAGACATTTTTTTATTAAATGCCCATAATTTCAAAGTGCAATCTTCACTTCCAGTTAATAAAATATCTTCAGTTGAATGCCAAGAAACAGAACGAACACTATCCAAATGATTTGTGAGTGTGACTGCTTTTTTGAAATTGATAATTCCTTTTTTTGTTGTGGAATTAAGTGCTTCATTATCAAAAGTAGAAACTCTTTTGATATAAATTTTGATATAAATTTTGATATAAATTTTAATATAAATATTAATATAAATTTTGATATAAATATTAATATAAATATTAATATAAATATTAATATAAATTTTAATATAAATTTTAATATAAATATTGATATAAATTTTGATATAATTATTAATATAAATTTTAATATAAATATTAATATAAATTTTGATATAAATATTAATATAAATATTAATATAAATTTTGATATAAATTTTAATATAAATTTTAATATAAATATTAATATAAATTTTGATATAAATATTGATATAAATATTAATATAAATATTAATATAAATGAATATCTTTTCGATCAAAGTAAATTACTTATTTTGACTTAATTTCATAGAATCAATAACTTTTTGAAATTGATTTGATTTAAATGAAATTTTATTTGATGGTGATTCATTGTAAATAATTTTTTCTGATGAGAAATTGAAAAATTTATCAATTTCTAATTCGGAAATATTGAGAATTTGTTGTAAATCTTTTTGTAATGTTTGAAGATCTTGTTCTGTAAGTTTTTTTGAATCTTGAATTTCTTCTTTTTTGTTTAATTTTAATTTTTCTTTTTCTTTTTCTTGTTTATTAATTTCTTGTTTTTTAATTCCCAACTGATTATAAGAACTTGAAATTAAAATTAAAATTAAAATTGAAATTAAAATTAAAATTGAAATTAAAATTAAAATTAAAATTGAAATTAAAATTGAAATTAAAATTGAAATTAAAATTGAAATTAAAATTGAAATTAAAATTGAAATTAAAATTGAAATTAAAATTAAATTACTTTTGAAGAAATTCTCTTGCTTTTTTAACTAAAATATGTGAAGAAATGTCTTTTAAAATTTAAAATTTAAAATTTTAAATTTTTTTTTAATTGTTTGTTGTTTGTTTTTTTAAAAAATAAAAATTAAAAATACTTTCAAATAAATTTGTAACTGAATTTTGTTTTTCTTCAGATTCTTTGTTTTGAATGTTTTCATTTAATCTTTTTTGTTTTGTTTTGTTTTAAATTAAATTAAATTAAAATTAAAATTAAATTAAAATTAAATTTAAAATTAAATTTACTTTGTTTCTTGAAAGGAAACTTGAAGAAATTTTAATCTTTTTAATAATTTTTTCTTAATTTTTCTTTGTTTTTTTTTTTCATTTTCAAGTTTTGTAATAATTTCAAACATATCATTTTGCTCTTTTTCCCATTGATTTTTTGCTTTTTCAAATTGAGTAAGTTTAATTTGAAATTCATCAAATAAAGAAAATAATTGATTTGAATCCAAAAAAGACATTAAAAAAAAAAAATGAAAAAAATTTTTTGATTTTTTTTTTTTCATTTTTCATTTTTTTTTTTGTATTATTTCAAAAAATGTCATCTGTTTCAACTACTTCAACTTCAGATAGCGAAGTTGAAATGACTTCACGAGAACTTTCAGCAAGAAAACTACTTCAATTTGAAAAAGATTATCTTAGTCAACTTGATGCTTTTCTTAAATTTGTTTATGAAGGTCTTTCTGAAAGTTCTAGATCAGGTGATCCTATCATTTCAAAACAAAATCTTCAAACAATTTTTCATAATATTTCTGAAATTTATCAAAGTACAACAAGTTTTTTAAGAAATTATGAATTTCGTTTATTAACTTGGTATTTTTTTTATTTAAAGCAAAAAAAAATTTTTTTTTAATTTTTAATTTAAAAATTTTTTTTTTTTAATTTTGATTTTATTTAAATTAATTAGGATGAATGATTCTGAAATTGGTGATTTATTAGTACAAATTGTAATTATGGGAATTATTTTCTATTATTTTTATTATTACTAAAATGATCATTTAACATTTATTTAACATTTATTTAACATTTATTTAACATTTATTTAACAATTTTAATTATAAAATGAATTTTAATTTTATAAATTAATTTGAATTTAATTTTAATTATAAAATGAATTTTAATTTTATAAATGAATTTTATTTTAATTTTAATTTTATAAATGAATTTTATTTTAATTTTAATTATATAAATGAATTTTATTTTAATTTTAATTTTATAAATGAATTTTATAAATGAATTTTAATTTTAGAATCCAATTCTTGAACAATATATCAGTTATGTTAAGAATTATCATTTTGCTCTTAAAACTCTTGAAGAATGTGAATCGAATAAACATTTTGTAAAATATTGTGAAGAAATGAAAGCTTCACCAGCATGCAATGGAACTCCTTTTAGAACTTATCTTGAAATGCCATTAAAACATCCAATTCTTTATAACAAATTTATTCAAGTAAAAAAAAAAAGTTAAACTAAATGTCATGTAATAATATTTTTTTTTTCATCATTTTTAAAAGGATATTTATAAATATACAGAACCAAATCATCCAGACAGAGAAGCAATTTCAAATTTTCTCAAAAATCTTGATGTAAAATTAAAAAAAATAAAATCAATTATTCAAAAAGACAAAGAAGCGGAAAAAGAAAAAGAAAAAGATAAAGAAAAAGATAAAGTTAAAGATTCAAGTCAAAAAACACAAAAAGAAACAAGTCGTGTTGAAGAAGATTCAATTCCAAAACTTCTACTTCGATTTTCAGGAAAATTACCTGTATAAATAAAAATTGAAATAAAAAATAAATATTAAAATATTAAAATTGAAAAAAAAAATTAGAAAATTGACAAACCAGGAAGAAAATTTATATCAGAATATAATGTGATGAAAGCTAGTAGGAAAAAGAATCAAAAAAGGGTTTTATTTTTATTTAATGATATTTTATTAGTCGCAGGACCACATAAAGTATTGAAAAGAAAATTAACACTTCACAGATTATTATCATTAGAGGCAACAAAGATTGTTGATATTTCAGATTCAAAAATTGTCAAAAATGCAGTTGGATTAAAAGGTCCTGGAAAAAGCTTTACTTTATTTGCTGATTCGCCTGAAAATAAAAAGAAAATTTATTCTTCAATTTTTGAACAAATTCATATCACAATGAAGGAAAAAGGAATTGATCCTTCAAAAGTTTCTGAAGCTCCGATTTGGAAACAAGATAAAGAAGTTAAGCTTTGTATGATTTGTGGTACAAAATTCACTTTAACAAAAAGAAGAGTAAATTAATTTTTGAATCATTTAATTTTAAAAAGATTAATAATACAAAAAAAAAACCAATTTTTCTTATAAAAAAAATTAGCATCATTGTAGGAATTGTGGGAATATTATTTGTAATTCATGTAGTTCAAAAAAAATGAGATTACCACATATTTCGCAAACTTTACAACGAGTTTGTGATTATTGTTATAATGATTTAAAGTATATTTATCAAAAATATTTATAAAAATTAAATCAATAATAATATATTTATAAACATTAAATTAATAATAAAATATTTTTATAAACATTAAATCAATAATAAAAATATTTATAAACATTAAATCAATAATAAAATATATTTATAAAAATGAAATTAATAATAAAAATATATTTATAAACATTAAATTAATAATAAAAATATATTTATAAACATTAAATCAATAATAAAAATATATTTATAAACATTAAATCAATAATAAATATATTTATAAAACATTAAATCAATAATACAAAAATATATTTATAAACGATGAAATCAATAATAAAAATATATTTATAATATATCAATAATAAAAAATATAAACATGAAATCAAAAAATATATTTATAAACATAATTTCTGTCCAATAAAATTAAAAATATATAATTTATAAACATTAAATCAATAATAAAAATATATTTATAAACATTAAAAATCAATAATAAAAAACATTAAATAATAAAAAAATATTTATATTTATAAACATTAGAATCAATTAATAAATCAAAAAATATATTTATAAACATTAAAAATCAATAATATTTATAATATAAAATAAACATTAAATCAATAAACAATAAAAATATTTAAAACATTAAATCAATCAATAATAAAAATATATTTATAAACATTAAATCAATTAATAAAAATATATTTATAAACATTAAATCAATAATAAAAAATATATTTATAAACATTAAATCGTCAATAAAAAAATATATAAATTTATAAAAAATTTATTATAAAATATTTATAAAATCAAAAATAAATTTATAAAATGAAATTAATAAAAATATATTTATAAACATTAAAAATAAATAAAAATATTTATAAACATAAAATTAATAAAATCAATAATAAATATATTTATAAACATTAAATCAATAATAAAAATATATTTATAAAAATCAATAATAAAAATAATTAATTTAAAAATAAAAATATATTTTATAAACATTAAATCAATAAAAATATATTTATAAAAATTAAATAATAATAAAAATAATTTATAAACATTAAAAATATATTTAAAACAATAAATATATTTTATTAAAAAAAATAATAAACATAAAAAATAATAAAATATATTTAATTCAAACATTAAATCAATAATAAAAATATATTTATAAACATTAAATCAATAATAAAAATATATTTATAAAAATCAAAATCTCAATAATAAAAATATATTTATAAAAATTATTTATAAACAATAAATCAATAATAAAAATATATTTATAAACATTAAATCAATAATAAAAATATATTTATAAACATTAAATCAATAAAAATATATTTATAAAATGAAATCAAAAATAAAAATATATTTATAAACATTAAAAATAATAAAAATATATTTATAAACATTAAATCAATAATAAAAAATATATATTTATAAAACATTAAAATTAATAATAAAAATATATTTATAAACATTAAAATTAATAATAAAAAATATTTATAAACATTAAATTAATAATATATTATAAAAAATTAATAAAAAAATTTAAAAATTAAAAATAAAAATATTTATAAACATTAAATCAATAAAAAATAAAAATATATTTATAAAAAATTAAATCAATATATTTATAAAAAAATATATTTATATTTATAAACATTAAATCAATTAAATCAATAAAATAATAAAAAAAATATTTATAAACATTAAATCAATAAATAAAAATATTTATAAACATTAAATCAATAATAAAATATTTATAAACATTAAAAATCAATAATAAAAAATATTTATAAACATTAAATTAATATTAATAAATAAAAAAATAAAATATTTTTATAAACATTAAATTAATAATAAAAATATTTATTTATAAACATTAAATCTTCTAATAAAAATATATTTATAAACATTAAATCAATAAAAAATATTTATAAACATAAAATTAAATCAATAAAAATATTTATAAAAAATCAATAATAAAAATTTATATTTATAAACATTAAATCAATAATAAAAATATATTTATAAACATTAAATCAATAAAAATATATTTATAAACATTAAAAAATAATAATAAAAATATATTTATAAACATTAAATCAATAATAAAAATAAACATAAAAATATAAATATTTAAACATTAAAAAATAAAAATATATATATAAATCTTCCAATAAAAATATTTATAAACATTAAATAAATAATAATAAAATATTTATAAACATTAAATCAATAATAAAAATATTTATAAACATTAAATCAATAATAAAAAATATTTATAAACATTAAATCAATAATAAAAATATATTTATAAACATTAAATCAATAATAAATATATTTATAAACATTAAATCAATAATAAAATATATTTATAAACATTAAATCAATAATAAAAATATATTTATCAAAAAAATAGCGAAAAATCTCTTTTGGCAATAGGAGAAACAAAACAAGAAAAAACAGAAACAAAAAAACCAGAACCAGGACCTCTTAAGCAAAATAGATCGAAAAGAAAACTTCCAGCACCACCACCAATAGCAAAACAAAATCAAAAAGAAACACAATCAAATCCACAAACAGAAAAAACCAAAAAAAATTCAAAACATTCAAACAACAAAGAATCAAAATCATCTAAAAGTTCTTCACCAAATGAAACATATAAAAATGAGACTGAAAAAACCAAAAAAAATTCATCTAAATCAAAAACAGAAATTCCAATTCAAAAACAAGAAGAAAAAAAAGAAGAAAAACAAGAAGAAACTGATTTGAATAAATTATTAGATTTGATCACATTAGAAGATGAAAGTGATGGAGATGAAACTGAAACAGACACTGATTCTAACTCTTATTATTATTCAAATTCAGATTCTGAATCTGAATCTAATGAAAATTCAATAGATACTTTTGATTTATCAACTGATAATCTTTAATGTTCTTTCTTTTTCATTTACAAAAAATATATTTTCATACCCTTTTTTAAACTATTTCGGAAACGGATATTAAATCGAATAATTGTGTTTGAGTTATTTTTTTTTTTCGAAATGCAACATTTTGTTTGAATTTAATGAAAGATTTTTTTCTCTTTCAAAAAAAAAAAATCAAAAAAATTTTTTTTTCAATTTTTATTTTTCATTTTTTCTTTTTCTTTTTCTTTTCAAATAAAAAAATGAATCCAAATGTTAATCAAAATAAGACTAATAATGAAAATGAACAAAATTCACAAACTGGTGAGTTTTAATTTTTTATATTTAAATTATTGAATAAAATTATTAAATAAAATTATTGAATAAAAAAGAAAATGAAAAACAAATTGTGTCTTGTGATGAAGAATATCTTAGTGTAACAACAAATTTTATGAAGAGAATTGAACAAGATAAATTAACAGAAAATGTTCCATTTGGTTTTGTTGTTACTCCATTAGCTGAATTAAAGAAAGGATCTAAACTTCCAGTAAAATTTAATTTTCAAATTTAAAAAAATCATGTTTTTTAAAATTTTTGATAAAAAAAAAAAAAGAAAGTTCCAGTTGTTCATTTAAAAAACGCACTTATTCCCAGATGTAAACAATGTCATAGCTATGTAAATCAATACACAAAATTTTTCAATCGAGGGAATTCATGGCAATGCAACATGTGCAAAACAACAAACATAACACATCACAATTACTTTTCTGAATTAAATCAACAAGGAAAACGAAAAGATTTTGATGAAAGACCTGAATTGTATAATCCAGTAGTTGAGTTTGTTGCTGGAAAAGAGTATTGCCAAAATAATCCTTTATCAACTGGTTATTTTTTCCTTATTAATGTCAGTCAAGATGCTATCCAATCAGGTTTAGTTAATGATGCTGTGAATACAATCATTAACATGATTGAAAATAATTTAATTCACGGTCCAAATCAAAAAATTGGAATCGCTACTTTTCATTCTGATCTCCATTTTTATAACTTGAATCCTAAGCTTTCGGAACCTAGAATGGTTGTTTTACCTGATCTTAATGATATTTTCCCTCCTTCTCTTAGTGACTTTTTTGTTCCTTTGGAAAGTTCTCGTGATTTGATTCTTTCTCTTCTGGAAAAAATTCCTTCTTTATTTCAAAATACAAAAGAAAATCAAAATTCTTTAACTTCTGCAATTCAAATTTGTGCAAAAGTTATTGTATGTTTTGTGTTATTTATTCATTTTAAAAAAAAAAATATTTCCAAAAACATGAAATGAAATGAAATGAAATGAAAAATTATTTTAAAAAAATATTTCCAAAAACATGAAATGAGATGAAATGAAAAATTATTCTAAAATATTATTTTTATTATTATTATTAATAGGGAAGTGCAGGCGCAAAATTGATAGTTTTTCAACATGGATTACCAACATTAACAAAATTTGCACTAAAAGACCGACTCAATTTACAAAATCCAAATGAAACACAAAGTTTCCACCTTCTTAACCCAACAAAAGAAACACCATTTTACCAGAATTTAGCAATAATGTGCACAAGACAACAAATTGCAATTTATTTATTTTTATTTTCACAAAGATATTCAGATGCTTCAACACTTGGAAATATGGCAAAAAGTTCATCAGGAAAAATATTTTATTACCGAAATTATTCCTCATCAAATATCCAACAAAAAACGCAATTTATTCATGATTTGGAAAATACTCTTTCGATTCAAACAGGTTTGGAAGGTGTTTTGAGAACTAGATTTTCTTCTGGAGTTACTGTTTCTAAATTTTATGCAAATTGTTCAATTTCTTCAAATGATTTGCTTCAACTTCCAATAGTAACACCTGAAGATACATTTGCTTTTGAAGTCGTTATAAATCCTGGTCTTTTTACTGATTCAACAATTTATTTACAATCAGCTTTATTGTTCGTTTTATTATTTATTTATATTAAAAGAAAAATAATATTCATTTTTATTCATTTTTATATTTGATATTTTGAAGATATACAACAAGTTCAAGTCAAAGACGTGTTCGTATTATTAATTATTGTGGAAAAATGTCAAATAATTTGAAGGAAGTTCTTGAATCTTATAATTTTGGAACATTAATGAATATTTTATTAAGAAGAGGTATAAAAAAAACAATTGAAAATGATGAAAATTAAATTTTTGGATAATTAATTGCTTTTTTTTTTAATAAAAATCTTTTCAGGTTTGTTTCAATTAAAAGTATTTTCATTGCAAACAATAAGAGATAGATTCACTGATTTTTGTGTTCAAATGATAAAAACATGGAAATTGGTTTCTACTCAACAAATTGGTATTCAAACTACTTTTGGGCAAACTGCAACTATTGAACTTCCTGAATCACTTAATTTACTTCCTTTATATACATTTGGATTGATAAAAGTATTAAAAATAAAAATATTAAAAATTAAAAATTAAAAACTAAGATTAAAAAAAAAATACAATAGAATCGATTATTTAATACTAATAATAGAGAATTTTTTGATGAAATTTCTTCATTAATGATTAAAATGAATGGGAAATCTAATTCTCAAGTTCTTAGTTTTCTTTATCCATATTTTTATCCACTTCATAATCTTCCTTCAGATGTAAATCAAAAATTAAAATTAATATTAAAAAAAAATCAAAAACATGAAATTGAAATTAATATTAAAAAAAATCAAAAACATGAAATTAAAATGAATAAAAAAAAATAGTGTGGAATAATTTCACAAAATGGTTTAACTTTCCCTCAAAGACTTTCCCTTTCTAAATCACATTTAATAAGTGAAGGAATTTTTTTAATTACAAATGGAGATGATGCATTTATTTGGATTGGAAATAATGCAAATAAAAAAGAATTAATAAGTTTGATTGGAACAGAAAAAATGAATGAAACAGAATTACAACATTTAGAATTAATAAGAAATGATCAAGATGATTATAATAAAAGAGTTTGGAATATTATTGAAGGATTACAACAATTTTTTGGATCAGATTTTCTTATTACAATTTTACAAGAAGGAAATTTTTCAGATAGAAATGAATTTAATCAACTTTTTGTTGAAGAGAAGAATCAAATTTATATGAATTATAGTGATTTTTATAACAATTTATTAAGAGCAATTCGACTTTAGATTTTTTTTTTTTTTAAAAACAAAAAGAAAATTTTCTTTTCAAATTAAAGATTAAAAAAATAAAAGAATTAAAGAATTAAAGATTAAAATGAATTTTTTTTTTTTGAATTGAAATTAATTCTAGTAAAAAAAGAATTTTATTCGGTTTTTTTTTTTGATTTGTTTTGTTCGATCATGATAAAAAATTGAAAAAAAAAAGAAATTTGAAGAAAAAAAAAAAGAAAAAGAAAATTTGTTGTTTTTTTTTGTTTAAGAATTAATGAAGAATTTTTGTTTTTTTTTTTTGAAGTAAGTAGATCGATAATGACAAACTTTTAAATTTAATTGAATTTAATTGAATTAAATTGAATTAATTAATTGTAAATCTATTTCTTAATTTTGTTTTAAAAAATTGAATTGAAAAAAAAAAAAAAAGAATTAATCATCTTTTTTTTCTTGATTATCATTATCATTTTCATTAGTTTGTGTGGTTTCTTGATTATTTTGATTAGTATCAGTTTTCTCATCAAGAACTTCAACTTTGTTTTCAGAATCTTGAGTTGTTTCTTCAGTTTCTCTAGGAATAGTTTCACCAACTTCTTCTTTTTTTTTACGATAAAGATCCATTAATTTACCAAGATCAACTTTGGGTGCTTTTAAAACTTTGATTTTGTGAATGGCAACGTTTGTTAAGGGATAAATTCTGCATGAAGTTTTTCTAATTTTCTCTGGAATTGTTTCCGAAATTACTTTTGTCATTAATTCAGGAAGTGAGCATCGTGATTCATTGATTAAAATTTCGACTATTTTCTTTCTTAATCTTTTGACAACTGAAGTTTGAATGTATGTTGTTTTTCCAATTTGTTTTTTGTTACGTTGAGAGAATCCAATGCAGAAAATTCTAATTGTATAACCTATTTTTATTTAATTTCATGTATTTGGAAATTTTTTATTTTCAAAAATTATTTTTTTTTATTTTCATTTCAAAAATTATTTTTTTTATTTTCATTTACCATCAGTTGTTTTAACATTAACGTGGGTTTCAACAAGTGTTCTCCATTTGCGAATTAATGAACAAAGTTTATCTCTTGTTAATCTCATTCCAAATAAATTTGTTAAACAATTTGATCCTTGAACTTCTTCACATTTGAGTTTGAACATCATATATGATTTAGTTTCTTCTCCATTTAAATCACCAAGAGAAACTTCATAAACTCTTCCTTTTAAACTATCAGCAGAATTTTCTAATCAAAAAAAAAAAAGAGAAATGAATAATTTGAATATTTGATTTTTATTTTTATTTTTATTTTTATTTTTAAAAGATTATTACTTCCTCCAGCTGTTGGATTAACACAAGTTCTGCCAATTGTTCCTCTTTTGAAAAGATTTGGGCAACGAACATGAAACCATTGTTTTTTTGATAATGTATCGACAACCTTTTTTCTTCCTTTCTTTTTGAATGTTTTCTTACTTTTTCCAATAGCCATTATTTCTCTTTTATATTTTAAATTAATTTAATATTTAAATTAATATTTAATTTAATATTTTTAAATTATTTATTTAATATTTAATTTAATATTTTATTGTGCAAAATGTGTTTTTTAAAAAATATTTTTTTTTATTATAAAAGAGCAATTTAAATTTAATGAATAAATACAATAATTGATGATAAAAATGAAAAAAAAATAAAAAAAAAAATTTTTTTTCTTTTTTTTATTTTTTTAATTAAAAAAAAAAAAATTATTATTAATAATTATTTAAAAATTAGTAATAATTATAAAAAATTATTAAAATAAAAAAACTATTTAAGAAAAAAAAATAAAAGTCTTTTTTTTCATTTTTTCATTTTTCTATTTTTTTTATTCCATTTTTTTTTATTATTTTATAAATGTCAAAATCAAAAAAAAAACAAAAAAAACATCAAGAAAGTGATCAAGAAAATGACATTGACAGTGATGGATTAGATGGACCAATGCCAATAAGTGAATTAGAATCAAATGGAATAGCGACAGCAGATGTCAAAAAATTATTAGAAGGAGGATTTCATAGTGTAGAAGGAGTAGCATATTCGACAGTAAAACAACTTGTAGCTGTCAAAGGCATTTCAGAAAACAAAGCAGAAAAAATTTTGGCAGTTGCACAAAAATTAGTTCCAATGGGTTTTACAACTGCGACAGTGGCACTTCAACAAAGAAAAAAAGTTATTAAAATTACTACTGGTTCTAAAGAACTTGATAAACTTCTTGGTGGTGGAATTGAAACTTGTTCTACAACTGAAATTTTTGGTGAATTTAGAACTGGAAAAGTTAATTTAAATTTTACAATAAATATTGAATTAAATATTAAATATTAAAATAAATATTAAAATAAATATTAAAATAAATATTAAAATAAATATTAAAATAAATATTAAATTAAATATTAAATTAAATATTAAATTAAATATTAAATTAAATATTAAATTAATAAATATTAAAATAAATATTAAATTAATAAATATTAAATTAAATATTAAAATAATTAATAAATATTAAATATTAAAATAAATATTAAATATTAAATATTAAAATAAATATTAAATATTGAAATAAATATTGAAATAAATATTGAAATAAATATTAAAATAAATATTAAATTAAATATTAAATTAAATATTAAATATTAAATATTAAAATAAATATTAAATATTAAATATTAAAATAAATATTAAATTAAATATTAAATTAAATATTAAATTAAATATTGAAATAAATATTGAAATAAATATTAAATATTAAAATAAATATTAAAATAAATATTATAATTAAATATTAAATATTAAAATAAATTTTACAATAAATATTAAAATAAATATTAAAATATTAAAATAAATATTGAAATAAATATTAAATTAAATATTAAAATAAATATTAAAATAAATATTATATTATAATTCATATTTTTAGACTCAATTATGTCATACTTTATGTGTTACTTGTCAATTACCTTTAAAACAAGGTGGTGGTGAAGGAAAAGCTATGTTTATTGATACTGAAGGTACTTTTAGACCTGAAAGATTAGTTCCTATTGCAGAAAGATTTAATCTTGATCCAAATGATGTACTTGATAATATAGCAGTAGCAAGAGCACATAATAGTGAACAGTAAATTAAATATTGAATATTAAATTGAATATTAAATTGAATATTGAATTGAATTAAATATTGAATTAAATATTGAATTAAATATTGAATTAAATATTGAATTGAATTGAATTGAATTGAATTGAATTAAATATTGAATATTGAATTAAATATTAAATTAAATATTGAAGTAAATTGAATTGAATTAAAAATTGAATTGAATAAAATTGAATTAAATATTGAAGTAAATTGAATTAAATTGAATTGAATATTGAATTGAATATTAAATAAAATTAAATTGAATTGAATTAAATTAATTTAAATATTTTGATTTAATTTTATTTTAATTAGTCAAAACCAATTATTAGTTCAAGCTGCTGCTTTAATGTCTGACAATAAATTCTCTTTATTAATTATTGATTCATCAACTGGATTATACAGAACAGATTTTTCAGGAAGAGGAGAATTATCAGAAAGACAAATGAAACTTGCAAAATTCTTAAGAAACGTTTCAAATTTAGCAACAGAATTCTCAATAGCAGTTGTTTATACAAATCAAGTTGTTGCTCAAGTTGATGGAGCTTCTTTATTTGTTTCTGATCCAAAAAAACCAATAGGTGGTAATATTATGGCTCATGCTTCTACTACTAGATTATATCTAAGAAAAGGAAAAGGTGAAACAAGAATTTGTAAAATTTATGATTCTCCTTGTTTACCTGAAGCTGAAGCTATGTTTGGAATTTATAATGATGGAATTAATGATCCTCAAAATTGATTTGTTTTTCTTTTCTTTTCTTTTTTTTTATTTTGATTTGAAATTTTTTTGAAAGAAATAAACAAATTAAAACAAACAAAAATTCATTTTTAATTTATAAATCAATTTAAAAATATAATTTTGTGTTTAATTTTTTATTGATTTGATTGAATAAAAATTGTTTTTAAATGAAAAAAGTCTCAAGTTCTTCAATTCTCCATTGACTAAAAGAACCAGCTAAATAACTTTTAGATTCATCTGTATCATATTTAATTCCATTAGGTAAACTGTAACTATTCCCCAAATTTAAAAATCCAGTTTGTAAATTAGAATTTAAATATAAATCACTTGGTCCTTTTCCAAAACAAGGAGAAGAATTGAAATCACAATGAGCTGCAAATTGTTCTTCTCCTTTTTTAATTGGAAATTTCTCTGGTTTTCTATTATTTTTATCATTTCTTAATGAAAAAAGAAATGCATTTCGATCAGGAACAGGCAATGAATTTCCCTTTAAATCCAGCTTTACTAAATCCTCCAAAAATAAAATTATCTTCTGTTTTGATAATAATCAATGTTTTTCCTTTGTTAACACAAGTTGAATGCCATTTCTTACAATCAAATCCATCTCTTTTTGCTGAAAATCCTTTTTTCATTTTGGAAAAGAATTTGTCATCATGAATCCATTCTTTTAATTTTTGAACGTATTCTTTCTCTTTGATAATTGATGAGAATTTGAATTTAATTCTTGGTTGGAAAATTAGCGAAGTTTCTTTTTCAATAAATTGATTTAATCCTTTTCTATCATTTTGAAGAGTTTGGAATTGATTTAATTTTTCTGAAATTTTATTTGGAATTAAATTTTCTTTCAAAACATCTTTAAGTTCCTTTTTTGAAAAATCAATAAATCTGATTTTATCAATAACAGTTGAAATTTGATTTTGTAATTGCTCTTTTTCTTTTTGTTCAAGTTTTTGATTTTTTTTGTTTTGTTTAATATTTAATTTATGTTTCCCCCATTTTATTATTAATTGGAAAAGCTCAAATTCATTTATTGGAATAAAATCATTTGTTAATATTGTATTTAAATGATTTCCTTCAAGTCCAAGAAAAAATGGAGTTTTAATAAATTCTTCAAAATTTTCAAAAATAAATTGATAAGAAGAATCCAATAATTGATTGAAGTTCATTGATTCAGATAATTTAAGAATATCAACAACAGTTTCAAATTTAAAATTCTTTTTGATAAAATTTAAACAAATTTCAATTAATTCATCAACTAAATATTTTGATGAAAAAAATAAAATTTGAATTGCATTTTCTAAATTAATTGCAATTTTTCCTGAATAAAAATAATTTAATATTGGAAATAGAATTGAACTTGAAAAATCTTTTAGAATCATTTTATTTTCTTGATATTCTCTCATTTGTGATTTAAAAAGAGATTTAAAATATTGACTTCTTGATGAAAGAATTGATTTATGAGTTTTAAATGAAGTTTGATTTTGTTCACAAAATATTTCAAAATCAAAATAACTTTCTTCTTCTTTTTCATTTTGATTTTGATTTTGAAATAAATTTTTTAAATCATTTGAAAGTTTTTCTAAATTTGAATAAGTTTCCATTTTGAATAAAAATTTGAAAAGAAAAAAATGAAAAAAATAATTTTTAAATTTTAATTTTAATTTGAATTTTAATTTTAATTTTAATTTCAATTTTAATTTTGATTTTAATTTTAATTTTAATTTTAATTTTAATTTTGATTTTAATTTTGATTTTAATTTTAATTTTAATTTTGATTTTAATTTTAATTTTAATTTTAATTTTAATTTTAATTTTTAATTTTAATTTTTAATGAATTAATTAAAAAAAGAACCAAAAAGCAAAAAGAAATTGTTTTTAATTAAAAAAAAAAAAATAAATCATTTTTTCTTTTTTCATTCGCTTTTTTTTTTCACCAAACAAAAGTAACAAAAAAAATTTTAATAAACACAAAAACAAAAACAAAAACAACACAAAAATAAACTCATTTTATTAATTCTTATTTATTTTGAATGAAATAAAAAATAGCAAAAAAAAACAAAAAACAAAAAGCAAAAAAAAAAATAGCAAAAAAAAACAAAAAACAAAAAGCAAAAAAACAAAAAGCAAAAAAACAAAAAAACAAAAAGCAAAAAAAGCAAAAATGAAATTAACTCTTTTCTTTTCCTTTTTCTTTTTCTTAATTATCAATATTTTCTTAATTCAATCAAATCAAACTCAAAATCAACAAAAATCAATTTCCACAATAATTCAAGAATTAGAAACAACAAGATTATTAACAGAAACAACAAGATATTATTCTACTCCAGATGAAGCTTGGGTTTGGAATTTATTAGATAATTATACAGGTTCATCAGGAGATTCCACAACAGGTGTTTCAATTTATAAAGATGTTATTGTTATTGGATCTTCTTCTACAAGACGAGCATTTATTTACAGATACAATGGAACAAATTTTGAACTTGAACAAACTTTGAATGAAGCTTCAACTACATATTTTGGATGGAGTGTTTCAGTTTATGAGAATGTTATTGTTATTGGTGCTCCTGATGCAAATCAAACATTTATTTACAGATATAATGGATCAATTTGGAATAAAGAACAAATTTTGACTGAATCAATTAGATATTTTGGATGGAGTGTTTCAGTTTATGAGAATGTTACTGTTATTGGTGCTCATGAAGAAAATAAAGCATATATTTACAGATACAATGGATCAATTTGGAATCAAGAACAAACTTTGAATGGATCAAGTGGATATTTTGGAGAAAGTGTTTCAGTTTATGAAAATTTTACTGTTATTGGTGTTCCTTATGCAACTAAAGCATATATTTACAGATACAATGGATCAATTTGGAATGAAGAACAAATTTTGAATGGATCAATTGAATATTTTGGATATTCTGTTTCAATTTATGAAGATGTTATTGTTTTTGGAACTGATTATCCTACAGATAAATCAACTATTTACAGATACAATGGATCAATTTGGAATGAAGAACAAATTTTGAGTGAATCAACCCCATATTTTGGAAATTCTGTTTCAATTTATGAAGATGTTATTGTTATTGGATCTTATGCTACAAAACAAGCATTTATTTACAGATACAATGGATCAATTTGGAATCAAGAACAAATTTTGAGTGAATCAACTTCATATTTTGGATGGATTGTTTCAATTTATGGAAATTTTACTGTTATCGGAGCTTTTTATGGAAATCAAGCATTTATTTATGAAGCTAGTTTCATTCCTCAAGTTAATATTGTTAATTGTTCATCTTTGTTTTCATCATTTGATTGTTATTGGAATAAAATTGAATTTCCTTCAACTTTGATTTATCAAATCAATTACGGATATGGTTGGATTGATATTGATTCTCCAATTCTTGAAGATGGAAATGTTTATTATCAACAATTTAATTCTTCAAATTATGATAATATTACTGGAAATGAATATTATTCAATTCAAATCAAAGCTTGTGATAATGTAACAATGAAATGTGGTGAATCTTCTTCTTTCATTAATTTAACAACAAAAATTGATTCTGTAAAAGATTTCCAATTATCAAATCCTTCAAATTATTCAATTAATGTTACATGGAATTATCCAGATGTACAGATTAATGAAGGAATTGCTCATCTTGATCATTATAATCTTTCTTATTTAAATCAATCTCAACCTGATTTAATATCTTTCATTTCAGTTGATAATTCTTCACTTTATTATCTTTGGAATAACTTTGAATGTGAAAATGATTATAATATTTCAATTTGTGGATGTAGAACACAAGAATGTGAAGGAGATGATAAAGGAGAAATTGTTGAATCATCAATTTCATTAATATTTGGAGAAGTTACAAATTTTTCATGTTCAATTTCAAATTCAATCGATATTAATTGTAATTGGAATCAATCAATTAATTGTTCAATTCCATTTTATTATAATTTTACTTATCAATCAATTTCTCAAAATGATTCAGGAAATTATCAACCAACTTCATCAAATCAACAATTCACAGCTCAAATTCCAAATCAACAATATCAAATCAATATATCATCATGCAATTCAAATGGGAAATGTGGGTATATTTCATCAATTTCAATTACAACTGATAATTTACCAATAGCTCCAATAATTTATGAAACAATTTCTAAAATTGAAGAAATTGAATTTAATTTCACAAAATTAACAAATGCAAATAATTATTCAATTTCACTTGATAATGGAACAAATTGGGAAAAATTCACATCTCTTGATTTAAGTGGAAATGAAGTGATTGGAATAATAAGTGAAATATCAGGAAATATTGAATATAATATTTCAATTCGAGGATGTTCAGATTTGAATTGTGAAACACCATATTTAGGAGAGCCAAGTTCAATTAATTCAACAAGAGCTAAATTAGGAAATATTACTTCATTAAATTGTTATTCATTAATTAATGGATTTGAATGTAGTTGGGATTCATTAAATTTATCAAGTGGATTAAAGGCATATTCATTCAATTACAATTCAATATCAATTTGTTTAACAAATTTAACAACAAATTATTCAGTTTCAGGATTAAATGGAGGAGAATATTATGAAATTTCAATTTATTCATCAGCTGATTTAAATTGTTCATTTAATGAATATTCAGGAATTAATTCAACAACATCAATTACAATACCAACAAAAAATGAACAAAATGATAATTCAAAAACAACAACAATAATTATTGGAATAATTATTCCTATTACTGTTATTTCAATAATTATTATTGGAATTATTTTCTTTAAAAAGAAAAGAAGAAAAAAACAATCAAAAACAAAAGAACAAGAAGAAAACAAAGAAGAAAAAGAACTTCAAGTTGATTTAGATATGAGTGAATCGACACCAGTCAATCACACCAATTTCCTTTTATGAGCTGAAAACTTTCCTTGTCTAACTTTCGATTCTATTAAGAAAAAAGAGGTTTTGATTTTTTTTTTCTCCAGTCATTTTGACCTCCCGCTAACCCATACCAGTATACCAACAAAAATTCGCGACAAAAGGAGAAAATATTAACATACCATCAAATTTTTCTCCTTTTTTTTGTAAAATTAAAATGTTTTTTTTCAATTTCTTTTCATTTCTTTTAAAAAAATTTAAAACAAAAATCAAATTATTTTTTTCATTTTTTTTTATTTTTTTCATTTTTTCACATCCAATTTGTTTTTTCTAAATTAAATTATTAAAAATACAAGAAAAATATTCAAAATAAACTCCAATGTTAAATTCATTCAATCGGAATAATTAATAAATTTTTCATTAACGATTTATTTGTACTTATTTCCTTTTTAGAATTCTGAAGCTGATTTGAAATGAACTTTTATAAAGAAAAGCTTAATTTTCGGATTTATTTTATTTAAAATGTTGGGATTCGTTTCCCAAAATGATAAAATAGAACATTTATTTCCAAATTCTAATTTTGTTTGTTTGAATTGCTCTTGATTTGGTATTATTTCTTTAGTTCTGGAAAAATTATCTTGAACTGAATATGATTTTCAATTTCAAGAATAGATTTTTAACTTGCTGAAATTATCTTGCACTATTAATAGATCAAGTGATTTTTGTATTTTCTTTATGTTCATTAAAAATTAGCAAAACTTATTATTTCTGTTTGATTTGAAAACGGATATCACATTCTAATTTCTTTTGGTTAAAATATTTTTTTTTAAAAAAAGAAATTAAATAAAGATATTTAAACACATAATTTTGAAAAAAAATTGAAGATTTGGAAAGAAACGAGATAATGGTTCCTAAATTAAATTAATTATTAAATTGATTATTAAAATTATTATTAAAATTATTATTAAAATTATTATTAAAATTATTATTAAATTGATTATTAAATTGATTATTAAATTGATTATTAAATTGATTATTAAATTTATTATTAAATTTATTATTAAATTGATTTTTAAATTTATTATTAAAGTTATTATTAAATTTATTATTAAATTAATTATTAAATTGATTTTTAAATTTTATTATTAAAATTATTATTAAATTTATTATTAAATTGATTATTAAATTGATTATTAAATTGATTATTAAAATTATTATTAAATTGATTATAAAATTGATTATTAAAATTATTATTAAAAATTATTATTAAAATTATTATTAAATTGATTATTAAATTAATTATTAAATTTATTATTAAATTTATTATTAAATTTATTATTAAATTTATTATTAAAATTATTATTAAATTGATTATTAAATTGATTATTAAAATTATTATTAAAATTATTATTAAAATTATTATTAAATTGATTATTAAAAATTATTATTAAAATTATTATTAAAATTATTATTAAATTTATTATTAAATTTATTATTAAATTGATTATTAAATTGATTATTAAATTGATTATTAAATTGATTATTAAATTGATTATTAAATTTATTATTAAAAATTATTATTAAAATTTGTTATTAAAATTATTATTAAAATTATTATTTAATTTATTATTAAAATGATTAATAAATTTATTAATAAAATTATTATTAAATTGATTATTAAAAATTATTATTAAATTGATTATTAAATTTATTATTAAATTTATTATTAAATTTATTATTAAATTTATTATTAAAATTGATTATTAAATTGATTATTAAATTTATTATTAAATTTATTATTAAATTGATTATTAAATTGATTATTAAATTGATTATTAAATTGATTATTAAATTGATTATTAAATTTATTATTAAAATTATTATTAAAATTTGTTATTAAATTTATTATTAAAATTTATTATTAAATTTTATTATTAAATTTATTATTAAATTTATTATTAAATTGATTATTAAAATTATTATTAAATTGATTATTAAATTGATTATTTAAAATTATTATTAAATTTATTATTAAAATTATTATTAAATTTATTATTAAAATTATTATTAAAATTGATTATTAAATTAATTATTAAATTTATTATTAAATTTATTATTAAATTGATTATTAAATTGATTATTAAATTGATTATTAAATTTATTATTAAATTTATTATTAAATTTATTATTAAATTTATTATTAAATTTATTATTAAATTTATTATTAAATTTATTATTAAATTTATTATTAAAATTATTATTAAAATGATTAATAAATTTATTAATAAAATTATTATTAAATTTATTATTAAATTTATTATTAAATTTATTATTAAATTTATTATTAAATTTATTATTTAATTTATTATTAAATTGATTATTAAATTGATTATTAAATTTAATTATTAAATTTATTAATAAAATTATTATTAAATTGATTATTAAATTTATTATTAAATTTATTATTAAATTTATTATTAAATTGATTATTAAATTTATTATTAAAATTAATTATTAAAGTTATTATTAAAATTAATTATTAAAGTTATTATTAAATTTATTATTAAATTGATTATTAAAATTAATTATTAAATTTATTATTAAATTTATTATTAAATTTATTATTAAATTTATTATTAAATTTATTATTAAATTTATTATTAAAATTAAATTTATTATTAAATTTATTATTAAATTGATTATTAAATTTATTATTAAAATTATTATTAAATTAATTATTAAAATTATTATTAAAATTATTATTAAATTATTATTAAATTTATTATTAAATTTATTATTAAATTGATTATTAAAATTATTATTAAATTGATTATTAAATTGATTATTAAAATTATTATTAAATTTATTATTAAAATTATTATTAAAATTGATTATTAAATTAATTATTAAATTTATTATTAAATTTATTATTAAATTGATTATTAAATTGATTATTAAATTGATTATTAAATTGATTATTAAATTGATTATTAAAATTATTATTAAAATTATTATTAAATTTATTATTAAATTGATTATTAAATTTATTATTAAATTTATTATTAAATTTATTATTAAATTGATTATTAAATTGATTATTAAATTAATTATTAAATTTATTATTAAATTTATTATTAAATTTATTATTAAATTTATTATTAAAATTAATTATTAAATTAATTATTAAATTTATTATTAAATTTATTATTAAATTTATTATTAAATTTATTATTAAATTTATTATTAAATTTATTATTAAATTTTATTATTAAAATTTATTATTAAATTTATTATTAAAATTTATTATTAAATTTATTATTAAAATTTATTATTAAATTTATTATTAAAATTTATTATTAAATTTATTATTAAATTGATTATTAAATTTATTATTAAATTGATTATTAAATTTATTATTAAATTTATTATTAAATTGATTATTAAATTGATTATTAAATTTATTATTAAATTGATTATTAAATTGATTATTAAATTGATTATTAAATTTATTATTAAATTTATTATTAAATTTATTATTAAATTGATTATTAAATTTATTATTAAATTTATTATTAAATTTATTATTAAATTTATTATTAAAATTTATTATTAAAATTTATTATTAAATTTATTATTGGAATTGATTATTAAAAATTATTATTAAATTGATTATTAAATTGATTATTAAATTAATTATTAAATTTATTATTAAATTGATTATTAAATTTATTATTAAATTGATTATTAAATTTATTATTAAATTTATTATTAAATTTATTATTAAATTTATTATTAAATTTATTATTAAATTTATTATTAAATTTATTATTAAATTGATTATTAAATTGATTATTAAATTTATTATTAAATTTATTATTAAATTTATTATTAAAATTTATTATTAAATTTATTATTAAATTTATTATTAAAATTATTATTAAATTTTATTATTAAATTTATTATTGAATTGATTATTAAAAATTATTATTAAATTGATTATTAAATTGATTATTAAATTGATTATTAAATTTATTATTAAAATTGATTATTAAATTTATTATTAAATTGATTATTAAATTGATTATTAAATTGGATTATTAAATTTATTATTAAATTTATTATTAAAATTTATTATTAAATTGATTATTAAATTTATTATTAAATTTATTATTAAATTTATTATTAAATTGATTATTAAATTTATTATTAAATTGATTATTAAATTGATTATTAAATTTATTATTAAATTTATTATTAAATTTATTATTAAATTGATTATTAAATTGATTATTAAATTTATTATTAAATTTATTATTTAAATTGATTATTAAAATTATTATTAAAATTATTATTAAAATTGATTATTAAATTGATTATTAAATTGATTATTAAATTGATTATTAAATTGATTATTAAATTGATTATTAAATTTATTATTAAAATTATTATTAAATTTATTATTAAAATTATTATTAAATTTATTATTAAAATTGATTATTAAAATTATTATTAAATTGATTATTAAATTGATTATTAAAATTATTATTAAATTGATTATAAAATTGATTATTAAATTGATTATTAAAATTATTATTAAATTTATTATTAAATTGATTATTAAATTTATTATTAAATTGATTATTAAATTTATTATTAAATTGATTATTAAAAATTATTATTAAATTGATTATTAAATTAATTATTAAATTTATTATTAAATTGATTATTAAATTTTTATTATTAAATTAATTATTAAATTGATTATTAAAATGATTATTAAATTTATTATTAAATTTATTATTAAATTTATTATTAAAATTAATTATTAAATTTATTATTAAATTTATTATTAAATTTATTGTTATTATTAAATTTATTATTAAATTTATTATTAAAATTATTATTAAAATTGATTATTAAATTGATTATTAAATTGATTATTAAATTTGATTATTAAATTGATTATTAAATTTTATTATTAAATTTATTATTAAATTTGATTATTAAATTGATTATTAAATTATTATTAAATTTATTATTAAATTTATTATTAAATTGATTATTAAATTGATTATTAAATTTATTATTAAATTGATTATTAAAATTGATTATTAAAATTGATTATTATTAAAAATTAAAATTTTATTATTAAAATTGATTATTAAATTTATTATTAAATTGATTATTAAATTGATTATTAAATTAAAATTATTATTAAATTAAATTGATTATTAAAATTGATTATTAAATTTATTAATTGATTATTAAAATTGATTATTAAATTGATTATTAAATTGATTATTAAATTGATTATTAAATTTATTATTAAATTTATTTATTAAATTGATTATTAAATTGATTATTAAATTTATTATTAAATTGATTATTAAATTTATTATTAAATTGATTATTAAATTGATTATTAAATTGATTATTAAATTTATTATTAAATTTATTATTAAATTTATTATTAAAATTATTATTAAATTATTAAATTGATTATTAAATTGATTATTAAATTTATTATTAAATTTATTATTAAAATTGATTATTAAATTTATTATTAAATTGATTATTAAATTTATTATTAAATTGATTATTAAATTTATTATTAAATTTATTATTAAAATTGATTATTAAAATTTATTATTAAATTTATTATTAAATTTATTATTAAATTTATTATTAAAGTAAATTGATTATTATTAAATTTATTATTAAATTTATTATTAAATTTTATTATTAAATTGATTATTAAATTTATTATTAAATTGATTATTAAATTTATTATTAAATTTATTATTAAATTTATTATTAAATTGATTATTAAATTGATTATTAAATTTATTATTAAATTTATTATTAAATTGATTATTAAATTTATTATTAAATTTATTATTAAATTTATTATTAAATTTATTATTAAAAATTGATTATTAAATTTATTATTAAATTTATTATTAAATTTATTATTAAATTTATTATTAAATTTATTATTAAATTTATTATTAAAATTTATTATTAAATTTATTATTAAATTTATTATTAAATTTATTATTAAATTTATTATTAAATTTATTATTAAAATTTATTATTAAATTTATTATTAAATTTATTATTAAAATTTATTATTAAATTTATTATTAAATTTATTATTAAATTTATTATTAAATTTATTATTATTAAATTTATTATTAAATTTATTATTAAAATTTATTTATTAAATTGATTATTAAATTTATTATTAAATTTATTATTAAATTTATTATTAAATTTATTATTAAATTTATTATTAAATTTATTATTAAAATTTATTATTAAATTTATTATTAAAATTTTAAATTATTAAAATTGATTATTAAATTTATTATTAAATTTATTATTAAATTTATTATTAAATTTATTATTAAATTTATTATTAAATTGATTATTAAATTGATTATTATTAAAATTGATTATTAAATTTATTATTAAATTTATTATTAAATTTATTATTAAATTTATTATTAAATTTATTATTAAATTTATTATTAAATTTATTATTAAATTTATTATTAAATTTATTATTAAATTTATTATTAAATTTATTATTAAATTTATTATTAAATTTATTATTATTAAATTTATTATTAAATTTATTATTAAATTTATTATTAAATTTATTATTAAATTTATTATTAAATTTATTATTAAATTTATTATTAAATTTATTATTAAATTTATTATTATTTTTATTATTAAATTTATTATTAAATTTATTATTAAATTGATTATTAAAATTATTATTAAATTTATTATTAAATTTATTATTAAATTTATTATTAAATTTTATTATTAAATTTATTATTAAATTTATTATTAAATTTATTATTAAATTTATTATTAATTTGATTATTAAATTTATTATTAAATTTATTATTAAAAATGATTATTAAATTTATTAAATTTATTATTAAAATTATTTCTCATTATTATTAAATTTATTATTAAATTTATTATTAAATTTATTATTAATAAAATTATTATTAAATTAAATGATTATTAAATTATTATTAAAATTATTATTATTAAATTATTAAATTTATTATTAAATCATTATTAAATTTC
>JAPDFW010000055.1:0-12500 GCA_028826165.1 Anaeramoeba ignava
TTATTTATTTGATTTGGATCATATTCAATTTGATTTGTATTATTGTATTTATTTGACTTTGGATTTGGACTTTGATATGGATTTTCAATTTCAATTTCTTTTGTTTCTATTTTTCATTTCTTCATTTTGGTAGAAGGATCTAAATTCTTTTAATGTTCTGGCTATTTTCTATGTGTTTTCATTACCATTATTATTTGATTGGTTGTTATTGTCTGAGAAGACAAATACTTTATTTATGATTTTTCACTATGCTCTTTTTTTTGTTTTGTTTTTATTTTTTTTGTTTTTAAAAATGATTTTAGATTTTCATTTTTACTTTTTGTGATTTTTCTTTGAGATGTTTTTGATGGTATGATTTTTATGGTTTTTATGATTTTATGGTTTTTGTGATTTTTGAATTTCTTTTGAATTTTTAATTTCATTTTTGATTTTGAATTTGATTTGGAATTTTGATTTTCATTTTGAATTTGATTTTCATTTTTGAATTTGATTTTCATTTTTAGATTTTGATTTTCATTTCAATTTTTCTTTTTTTGATTTTGATTTTCATTTTTTTTGATTTTGATTTGAATTTCATTTCATTTTGATTTTTGATTTTGATTTTGATTTTCATTTTCATTTTTCATTTGATTTTGATTTGAATTTCAATTTGATTTTGAATTTGGTCTGATTTTCATTTTTTGAATTTGATTTTGGATTTTGATTTTGATTTTTGATTTTGATTTTTCATTTGATTTTCATTTTGATTTTTGATTTTCATTTTTGATTTTTGATTTTCATTTTCATTTTGATTTTTAGATTTTCATTTTGATTTTCATTTTCATTTTTGATTTTTGATTTTGATTTTGATTTTGATTTTCATTTTCATTTTCATTTTCATTTGAATTTGATTTTGATTTTGAATTTGATTTTGATTTTGATTTTAATTTCATTTTTCATTTTGATTTTCTTGATTTTCTTGATTATTATTACATCTTGTAAATCTTTTAAATTTTATACTACTTGTTGATAAAATGCTTTAAATTCTTCTGAACAAATGTTCCATCAATTTCATTTTTGTTTTAATTTTTAAAAGCTTGAGAATCTTTATGATATTTATGTTCAATTGTTTTAATTTTTCTTTTTGATTCAACTTTCTTCATTCATTTTGTGATTTTTGATTCTCCATTTCTTTTTCCAAATCTTTGAATTATTTTTCTTTTTGTCCATTTCCATTGTTTTTGAATTTTCGTTAAGATTTCCATTTTTAATCTTGTTCGTTTTATTTACTTTCTTTTTATCTTTTGTGATTTGTGTTTTGATTTTGATTTCGATTTTGGATTTTTGATTTTGATTTTGATTTTTGATTTTCCTTTTTGTTTTTTTGATTTGTTTTTGCTTTTTGATTTTTGGTTTTTGGTTTTGTTTTTGTATTTTTGAGTATAATTATCAATTGAATTTTGAATTAGAATTTTTGGTTTTTATTTCTTTGTTTCTTTAATATTTTCTTGATTATTTTTCTGATTATTTTCTTTGATTATTTTCTTTTAATATTTTTATTATTTTCTTTGATTATTTTCTTTGATTATTCCATTTTCATTATTTTTTTCATTTTTTTTAATATTTTCTTTATTATTTTCTTTTCATTATTTTCTTTAATATTTTCTTTTTCATTATTTTCAATACTATTTCCATTTCATCTTGACTTTTATATTCCTTTCAGAATTTTCTTTTTCATCATAAACATTATTATAATTATCACTATTTGGCTCAAAAGGAATTTTTGAATATTCATTTCATTTTTTTTCATTTTCAATTTAATTTCATTTTCTTTTTCATTTTCAATTTGAATTTCATTTTCTTTTTCTTTTTCAATTTGAATTTCGTTTTTCATTTTTTTAAAAATTAATTAAAAATAAATAAATTTCTGTTAATTCAAAAATAAAAATTTTTAATTATTAAATCATTTAATTATTTTTAATAATATTATATTCTCTTTTAAAATCTTACCTTCTGTATTATTTCCTTTATTTATATTATTTAAAACCTCATTTTTCTTTGATTTTAATTGATCAAAAATAAAACGGTTGAAATTTGTTCTGATTTTTATCTTGATTTGAATCTTCATTTAATTGTATATCTTTATTTTTGTGCTTTGTAGACTTGATATTGATTGGGTAGTTGATATATTGCTCACTTGTGAAGTGTTTTCTGTTGAGGTAATTGTGTGTTATTTGATAAATGTGATTCTGTTAATTGAATTGTTATTTAAATTTGAATTGTTTTCTGATTTTGATCTAAATTTTGGTGATTCATAGTTTTTGTTCTTTTTATTGTTAATGTCTTTTTGTTCTTTTTATTGCTAATGTTTATTTTGTTTTAAAGTTGGAAAATTTAATAAAAATTTAAAAATGAAAAATTTAATTTTCATTTTTCTTTTTCTTTTACTTTTTCTTTTTACTTTTACTTTTAAAATGTCAAATTCTCTTAGACAACGTTTAGAAAGAAGAAAAATAATTTTAAAGGAAGAATTAATTTTCAATTTAATAAAGAAAAAGAGAAATTCAAACTGTTATTTTAAGTAAATCTAAAAAGAAGAGCAATTATTTAAAAGAAGAAATCCAAATCTTCGTTCAGTCAAGAACTTCTTTTCTGAAGAAAATCAAAAATATTTTGAACAAATTCGTTTAAAAAGTGTTTTTCAATATTTATTTCAATTCATTATTCAATATTTAATTTAATATTTATTTCAATATTTATTTCAATATTTAATTCAATTTTTATTTCAATATTTAATTTAATATTTAATTTAATTCAATATTCAATATTTAATTCAATATTTATTTTAATATTTAATTCAATTTCAATATTCAATATTTATTTCAATTTCAATATCTAATTAAAAATATAAGATTCAAAATCTACCTCAAATTTATAAATTATTACTTGATCCTCAAACTCAAGATCATACTTTAAGTGAAGTTCGCGAAATTTGCTCATTATTTCCTAATCCACCAATTAGAGAAATTATTGATAATGGATTTATTCCCTTATTTATTGAATTTTTACAATCACCAAAAGTTTTAATTCAAGTATCTTTAATATTATCTTCTTTATTATATATAAAATATTTAAACAAATTTTTTTTACAAAAAAACCAAAATCAAAGTATGAAGCAATTACTTCATTATCTCATTTAACAAGTGGATCACTTGAATTAACTTCAGAAATTATAAATATGGGAATTGCACCCAAAATTTTAGATCTTCTTATTCAAACAAAAGACCCAGATATTATAGATCAAGTAAAAAAGAAAAATTAATGATTATTTTAATTCAAAATTGAATTCAATTTTGTTTTATTCATCTTCTTTTCAAAAATAAGTGTATTACTTCTTTTGCAAATATAATTTCTCAATCAATTGATTTTAGAGATCAAGTTATTGATACTGATTTTATTCAAATCTTATCTGAAATTACTCAAAAATTTTCCAAACGTGAAAAGTACAATCAAAAACTTTGTTTGATTTCCATTTTTATTACAAGAAATCTTTGCCAAATTTTGAAAAATTAAATTACTTTTTGATCCACTTTTTGCTCAAACTTCTTCAAAAATTCAGAAATTTCAATTTATCTTCTTGAATGTCTTGAAAATATATCAAAAGGAAACGATGAATTCAAACAAGTTTTTGAAATTAAAGAACTTTTAGAATATTTAATAATTAATTTAGAGTAAAAAGCAAAAAGTTCTCGTTTATTAATTTTTGCTTTTTATAAACAAGAAATCAAGATCCAAAATTTCAAACTCCTTCTTTAAAACTATTGGGAATTTACTTAATTGGAAAGATGAAATGACAGAAAAACTTATTAATTATAATATCATTTCTATTCTTTTTAAAACATTTGCTAGTCCAATTTCAGATCTTAAAAGATATTCTTGTTAATTTTTCAAATATTTGTGCTTCAAATATAAAAATACAAGAAAATGCAATTAAAACAGGAATTATTCAAATTTTATCACAAGTTTTTAAAAGAAAAATTTGAAATTCAAAAACAAGCTATTTTTGGAATTTCAAATTTACTTGAAATTAATAATGAAAATTTAATTCAAGAAATGATTAAAAATCAAGTTGTCAAAGGAATTTCTAAATTATTAACAATTAATGATATTCAAACTATTCAAATTGGTTTATTTTGTTGGGAAAGAATTTTAACTCAAGGATTAAATATTCAAAATTTAATAGATATTTTTGAAGAAGAAGAAGCTGTTTCAATTTTAGAAAAATTACAAAATCATGAAAATCAAGATATTTCAAACAAAGCAAATGAAATTATAGAGAATTTTTTTTAAAATAAAAAAAAATAAAAATTTCATTTTTCATTTTTCATTTTTCATTTTTTTTAAATGTCAACAATTCCTATTGAAATAATATCTTCACTTATTCCTTCACTTAGTGAAACTTTTCATAAAGGTTCTATGGGAAGAATTGCTGTTATTGGAGGTTCAACATTATATACAGGAGGACCATATTTTGCAGGAATAACTGCATTAAAAATTGTAGAATAATATAATTAAATATTTTGAATATTAAATATTAAATTAAATATTTAATTTTTGATTGAATATTTATTTTATTTTAAAAAAGGGAGCTGATTTGGTTCATATTTTTTGCACAAAAAATGCAGGAACAGCTATAAAATCTTATAGTCCTGATTTAATTGTTCATCCAATTTTAATGTCTGAAGAAGAAATCAAGAACGAAATAGCAAAAAGCAAACTAAGAAATGAAGAAGAAACAGCGGAAGGAATAGAAAAGAAAATTGTGGAAAATATTACAAGTTGGTTAGATAAATTAGGAGGATTAATAATTGGACCAGGATTAGGAAGAGATCCAAAAGTAATAAATCAAGTGGAAAAAATCATTTTATCTGCAAAAGAAAAAAAAGTTCCAATGGTTATTGATGCTGATGGATTATTTATTATCACTCAAAATAAAGAATTAATAAAAGGCAATGAAAATGTTATTATTACACCAAATAAAATGGAGTTTTGGAGATTGCAAAATTCTCTTTTTCCTGAAGAAAAACAAGAACCAAATCCAAAAGAAAATCCAAAGAAAGTTTTTGATCTTCAAAAAGAAATGGAAAATGTCAAAAAAATGTCAGAAAAATTAGGGAATGTAACGGTTCTCAAAAAAGGTTTCAATGATATTATAAGTAATGGAAAAAATACTCGGATTTGCAATTTTCTTGGTTCTTCAAGGAGAGTTTCTGGTCAAGGAGATATTCTTTCAGGTGCAATTGGTGTTTTTTTGAATTGGTTTAATTTGGATTCTCCAAAAAAATCCCAAATTAATAAAGAAATTGAATTCTATTGTTGCTGGTTATGCTGGTTGTTTGATTACAAGAAAATGTAATAGTCTTGCTTTTTCTAAAAAGAAAAGATCTATGACAACATCTGATATGATTTCTGAAGTTGGAATTGCATTTGAATCTTTTTTTGATTGAGCAAAAAAATTTCTTTTCAAATAAAATCTTTTCAAATAAATTTCTTTCTAATAAAATTTCTTTTTCAAATAAAATTTCTTTTTCTTTTATTCCAAATTTTTTTTTTGATTAAAATTCAATCCAAAAAAAAAAAAATTCAATCCAATTCATTAATTCAATAATTCAATTCATTAATTCTTTGTTTTCATCACTTTCCAAATCAATTTCATTTTCATTTTGATTTTCAATTTTAATTTCATTTTGATTTTGATTTTCATTTTCATTTTCATTTTCATTTTCATTTTCATTTTCAATTTCAATACTTTCAATCATTTCTTTTTGAATCCAAAACTTAGTATCATTTTTATTAACAGTTTTAAGCTCCTCCAAAAACCAAAATTCATCACTTCCCAAATTTTCAACATCAAAAAGCATTTTTTCCTTTTCATTAAAACTTTCCAAATTACAAAACTTATTTTTACAATTAAAAAACAATTCAATCAGTTGATTTCTTAAATTAAGAATTTCTTTTGCTTTTTTCCGATTTTTTAAAATTTTCGCAGTTGATCGAATTTTTCGAGACAATCCAATTATTGAATTAACAAATAAAGAAGTAGCATGACCAAGAGCAAAAAACCCAAAAAAAGCAGGAAGAAAATAAATTCCACCGAAAATTTTAGCAATAATTGAGGAATAAATAATATCAAGACAAAATCCAATTATTGAAAAAAAAAGCAAACGAGAACTTGCACAATTCTCAGGTTTTTTATAGCTTTTTAACCCTGTTCGAATTGCATGAATCACCAATGGAAAATTAAGAACCAAACCAGGCAAAGCAAATACGAAGTAAATAATCACAAAAATGATTGAAAAGAAAATTTTCAAACTTCCAAAAAAAACGGAATAGTTTGTGTTTTTGATGATTTCTGAGTCTTGGATTTTTGATTTCTTTAAATTTTGTGAATATTTTTGTGACACTTCAATATATTTCTTGCAATCTTCATCCTCTTTATTAAATCTTTTAAAGCATTCATAAACTTTGATTCCCAATTCAGTAAATTTTCTAGGTGAATAATTTTTATCTGATAAACACATTTGAGTAGTTGAAACGATATCAAAAGTTTCCCAATCAGGGCAATTCAAGAATAATCTACTTGTGCATTTTTCGAAAAATAGTGTTAATTTTTTCACTGTTGTTCTTGGTTCTTTTCTCCACATTTCGAGTACTTCATCTGATACTTCCATAACTGGTCCATAAACTAAGAATATTGATGATTGATATTTTCTTGATGATGTGTAGTTTATTCCTATTAGAATCACAGAAATGCTTTTTTCTGGATGTTTTTTCTTTATATCGTTGATTCCTCCAAATAATATTCTTGCTATTCCTGTTCGAAATGGTAATAAACCTGGTTTTATGATTGAAGCTCCCTTAATTTTATAAATTTGATTTTTTATCCGATTTTAATTTTATATCCGATTTTGAATTTTAATATTAATTTTAATTTTGATTTTTTATCCGATTTTGAATTTAATATTAATTTTGATTTTTTATCCGATTTTGAATTTAATATTAATTTTAATTTTAATTTTAATATTAATTTTAATTTTAATTTTAATTTCAAATTTAATATTAATTTTATTTATAATTTTATTTATGATTTTAATTTGAATATTAATTTTAATATTGATTTTGAATTTTAATTTTAATTTTAATTTTAATTTTAATTTTAATTTCAAAATGAATTTTAATTTTAATTTTAATTTTATTTATAATTTTAATTTTAATTTTAATTTTAATTTTAATTTTAATTTTAATTTTAATTTTAATTTTAATTTGAATATTAATTTTAATATTGATTTTGAATTTTAATTTTGATTTTAATTATAATTTTAATTTTAATTTCAATTTCAATTTTAATTTTAATTTTAATTTTAATTTTAATTTTAATTATAATATTGATTTGAATTTTAATTTTGAATTTGAATATTAATTTTAATATTGATTTTAATTTTAATTTTAATTTTAATTTCAAATGTAATTTTTATTCCAATTTTTATTTAAAATGATTTGGAACTTTTTTTGTTATTTTTGTTATTTTTGTTTTTGTTATTGTTGTTGTTTTTGTTGTTTTTGTTGTTTTTGTTTTTGTTATTGTTTTTGTTATTGTTGTTGTTTTTGTTTTTGTTGTTTTTGTTGTTGTTGTTATTTTTGTTGTCTTTGTTTTTGTTTTTGTTTTTGTTTTTGTTTTTGTTTTTGTTGTTGTTGTTTGTTTTTTGATTTGAAAAATAAAATAAATACTTCTGGCCAAATACCAATACATTGACCTTTATTAAAAGCTTTATACATTTCACCAAAAGCTTGGTCATTAACTTTTTGCATTTGAGAAGGATCCAAACCAGAATCTTGAGCTCTTTTAATAGGAACAGCTTGAATTCCTCTTGCAATTGTTCGAATAAAAGGCATTTTAAAAAGTGAATATTTTCCAATTAAACGAACTAAACGTGGTGTTTTAAAAGAAACTAGAACTGGATCTATTAACGAATTTGGATGCGTTGCTGAGAAAAATATACTCCCTTTTTGGGGTATGTTTGTAAATCCAAATGTTTCGATTGTGCGAAAATAATAATTTAATGTAACCCAAAAAAATAAATTGAAAAGTCGATAAAGAATCATTTGTTTCTTTTTTATTAATTCAAAAAAGAAAAGAAAAATGAAAAAAAAATTTTATTTAAAAAAAAAAAGCAAAAATTTTTTAAAAACAAAAATTAAACAATTTTTCTCATTAATTTTGAAAGGTTTTTTATTCCAATTTTTATTCCAATTTTTTTTATAATTTTATTTATAATTTTATTTATAATTTAATTTATAATTTTATTTATAATTTTATTTATAATTTAATTTATAATTTAATTTATAATTTTATTTATAATTTTATTTATAATTTAATTTATAATTTTATTTATAATTTAATTTATAATTTAATTTATAATTTTATTTATAATTTTATTTATAATTTAATTTATAATTTTATTTATAATTTAATTTATAATTTTATTCCAATTTTTATTCCAATTTTATTTATAATTTAATTTATAATTTTATTTATTATTTTATTTATAATTTTATTTATAATTTTATTTATAATTTTATTCCAATTTTTATTCCAATTTTTATTTATAATTTAATTTATAATTTTATTCCACTTTTTATTTATAATTTAATTTATAATTTTATTTATAATTTTATTTATAATTTTATTTATAATTTTATTTTATAATTTAATTTATAATTTTATTTATAATTTTTATTTATTATTTTATTTATAATTTTATTTATAATTTAATTTTATAATTTTATTTATAATTTTATTTATAATTTTATTTATAATTTTATTCAATTTTTTATTCCAATTTTATTTATAATTTAATTTATAATTTTTATTTATAATTTTATTTATAATTTAATTTATAATTTTATTTATAATTTTATTTATAATTTAATTTATAATTTTATTTATAATTTAATTTATTATTTTTATTCCACTTTTTATTCCATTTTTATTCCACTTTTTTTATTTATAATTTTATTTATAATTTTATTTATAATTTTATTTATAATTTAATTTATAATTTTATTTATAATTTAATTTATAATTTAATTTATAATTTTATTTATAATTTAATTTATAATTTAATTTATAATTTTATTTATAATTTAATTTATAATTTAATTTATAATTTTATTTTATAATTTTATTTTATAATTTTTAATTTATAATTTTATTTATAATTTTATTCCACTTTTTATTCCACTTTTTATTCCACTTTTTATTCCAATTTTTTTATTTATTATTTAATTTATAATTTTATTTATAATTTAATTTATAATTTTAATTTATAATTTTATTTATAATTTAATTTATAATTTAATTTATAATTTTATTTATAATTTTATTTATAATTTTATTTATAATTTTATTTATAATTTTATTTATAATTTTATTTATAATTTTATTTATAATTTTATTTATAATTTTATTTATAATTTTATTTATAATTTTATTTATAATTTTATTTATAATTTTATTTTATAATTTTTATTTATAATTTTATTTATAATTTAATTTATAATTTAATTTATAATTTTATTTTATAATTTTATTTATTATTTATTTTATAATTTTATTTTATAATTTTATTTATAATTTTATTTATAATTTTTATTTATAATTTTATTTTATAATTTTATTTATAATTTTATTTATAATTTTATTTATAATTTTATTTATAATTTTATTTATAATTTTAATTTATAATTTAATTTATAATTTTATTTATAATTTTATTCCACTTTTTATTCCAATTTTTAAATAAATTTTATTTATTATTTTATTTATAATTTTATTTAATTTAATTTTATAATTTAATTTATAATTTAATTTATAATTTTATTTATAATTTTATTTATAATTTTATTTATAATTTAATTTATAATTTTATTTATAATTTTATTTATAATTTTATTTATTATTTTATTTATAATTTTATTTATAATTTTATTTATAATTTTATTTATAATTTTATTTATAATTTTATTTATAATTTTATTTTATAATTTTATTTATAATTTGATTTATAATTTTATTTATAATTTTATTTATAATTTTATTTTATAATTTAATTTATAATTTTATTTATTATTTAATTTATAATTTAATTTATAATTTAATTTATAATTTAATTTATAATTTTATTTATAATTTTATTTATAATTTAATTTATAATTTAATTTATAATTTTTATTTATTATTTTATTTATAATTTAATTTATAATTTTATTTATAATTTTAATTTATAATTTAATTTATAATTTTATTTATAATTTTATTTATAATTTTATTTATAATTTTATTTATAATTTTATTTATAATTTTATTTATAATTTTAATTTATAATTTTAATTTATAATTTTAATTTATAATTTTTATTTATAATTTAATTTATAATTTTATTTATAATTTTTATTTATAATTTTATTTATAATTTTATTTATTATTTTATTTATAATTTTATTTTATAATTTAATTTTTATAATTTAATTTATAATTTTATTTATAATTTTTATTTATAATTTTATTTATAATTTTATTTATAATTTAATTTTAATTTTATTTATAATTTTTATTTATAATTTTATTTATAATTTAATTTTATAATTTTATTTATAATTTTTATTTATATTTTTATTTATAATTTTATTTATAATTTAATTTATAATTTTATTTATAATTTAATTTATAATTTAATTTATAATTTAATTTATAATTTTAATTTATAATTTAATTTTATAATTTTATTCCACTTTTTATTCCACTTTTTATTCCAATTTTTATTTATAATTTAATTTATAATTTTATTTATAATTTTATTTATAATTTTATTTATAATTTAATTTATAATTTTATTTATAATTTTATTTATAATTTTATTTATAATTTTATTTATAATTTTATTTATTATTTTATTTATAATTTAATTTATAATTTTATTTATTATTTTATTTATAATTTTATTTATAATTTAATTTATAATTTAATTTATAATTTTTTATCTAAATTTAAATTTAAAGCTTTATCTAAGTTTTTATTGAAAATATTCTATGTAAATTTTGATTTATATTTTTAATTCATTTCATTTGTTTCCCAAATTTCTTCCCAACTTTGTTCCGAATCTCATCAATACTCTTATCATCCTTTGCCTCTTCAACAACCAAATGCCTTCCATAAAGATGAGTATTTAATAAAGCACTTCTAGCATTTTCAGCTTCTTGTTTAGTCACAAAATCAACAAATCCAAAACCACGATGACTTCCATCAAATTTTTTTGGAATTCTCACAGATTTTATTTCTCCAAATGACCCAAATAACTCCCGAATTTCTTTTCTTGTTGCCTCAAAAGGAATATTTCGAACTAATAATTTAGTTCCTTTTAATTTTTTCAAATCAACTAATTTTCGGTTTTTTTTCTTCCCCAATTTTCCCGATTTCCCTCGCGACTTAGAAAACTCAAGCACAAGCTCTCGTTCATCAACAACAACACTTTGCTTCTGTTTTATTGCCTTAAGCGCTTCATTCTTATTCTCAAAATCAATAAATCCAAATCCCATAGATGTCAACTCTCCGGTTTTAACATCTTTTTTCCTCGAAATTTTCACTGATTTCACTCTGAAATTTTGGAAAACCTCCCGCAGTTTTTCTTCATCAGTTTCGAATGAAAGATTCTTCACAAACAAAGTGGATCCAACAGAGTCTTGATCAGTAAGTTTGAGAGACTCATCCAAATTTTGTTTCATAATCTTGGATTTGTTTTCGTCTTTTTTTTCGTCATTGGATTTTAAAGACGCCAACGGCGCCCACTCAAGAAATAACGGCACATGTCGATACTTGCGATATGCCAATGATCTCAAGGCCTTTTTAGCTTCCGTTGGGTGTATAAACTCAACAAGAGCAACAGCCTTTGTTGGAGGAATAATTATTTTTTTAATTGATCCAAATTTGGAAAAAATTTCCTCAATTTCTTGTTTTTCTGTTGAAAACGGAAGGTTTTTCACTAAAATTGTTGTTTTGCTTCTTTTTGTTAATGCATTCAATCCGTTGAAAGAATCTAAATTTACTCCTTCTTTTTCTAAATAAGCTTTTGTTTCAGATATCACACTTGTTTCTGCTAATGATAATCGAACTGCCATGTTTGAGGATTGTGGATCTAAAAGTTGTGATTTAGAAATGTTCAAGTTCTTTGAAACAGCTTCTGCTACAGTATCACTCTTTTTTATTATTTTTAATTTTATTTTAATTTTTTTAAATTTCATTAGATTTCATGTTTTTGGATTTTTTTGATTTACACTTAAAAATATCGAATTCCAATTAATCGTATTTTCTGCATTCTTCTTTCTTTCTTTTTGTTTCTTCCTTTGAAATTTTGACTCCCTTCTCATCCCATCTTTTGCCCCTGAATCATTATCTTCATCCTTTT